>QXTE01000053.1:6879130-7335300 GCA_003942145.1 Platysternon megacephalum
TTGGCCTGGAACGGCGAACCGCGGCCAGTGGGAGCTGCGATTGGCCGAACCTGCAGATGTGGCAGGTAAACAAACCGGCCCGGCCCACCAGGGGGCTTACCCTGGCAGGCCACATGCCAAAGGTTGCCAATCCCTGGTCTAATATTTCCCAACTCAGGCCACCTGTTACATTAAGGCTACGTGTAAACAACACACCGCTTTCGGCAGTGTGGAGTATATGTGCCGCTACAGGCTGTGTCCACCCTGCAGTGTGTAGCTACCCGTGTCAGTGAAAGGCTCTGCTGGAGAAGCTGCCTTTCCCTGTGGAGCAGAAGGGCTCCAGCAGTGGGGAGCTGGAAGCCTTTCCCCGCTGCCAGAGCCTTTCCCTGTGGAAGAGCAGGGCTCCAGCAGCAGGCAGCTGCTAGCTTTTCCCTGCTGCCGGAATCTTTTCCCGAGCCAGGGAAGGGCTTCCGCCGGAGCAGTAGGATGGCCACTCACGCCATTCCCAGAATACCGGTTGTTCCGGGAAAGGCGTGGGCCTGCCCCCGCCTGCGGGACCCTGTTCCCACCAGCATGACCTCACATGAGGTCACCCCCCCCGGGGGGTGCCATTTTGAAGAGCGTGCCACCCCACCCCTGCTGGCGTGATCTCGCACAGATCCAGGTACATACCCACAGCCCTCAGGTGTGTCTTTACAGCCTCATCATCTGCCCTGCTATTTATACCTGTGCTGTGTGTGCATGTACACGCCACGCTGTCAGAAAAATCCTGCGGTACGCATCCTTAGAAGGTGATTTTGGTTGGTTACCGCACTATTTGCCATTCTTTGTTCTTTTAACCTCTGCAGTATAAGGTGTTTACTTTCACTAATATGCACCAGCATCCAGTTGGTGGTGATCTTGCATAGGCTGTATTTTGCTTAACTTTTAAAGGAGTAACTTCTTTGGACCACATTCTTCATTGCTAATAAGTCAAATTCTGATCTGTTGCACCACTATAAATCTGGAGTGTGTCTGCCAAAATCTATGGCACTGCCCTGGATTTACGTCTGGGTAGCTGAGGCTCCAACTGAGCACTCAAGTGCATCCTTATTCAGGAAGGCTCTCGCTTAAAGTTAAGCACATGCTTACGTCTCCCTGAAGTCAACTTTGCTGAACAGCAATGGACGGCTGAATCAGGTCCTGAAGGTAGAATTGGGTTACATCCTCCTCTCACACGAATTTTACACTAGTATAATTTTATTGATTTCAAATGAGTCACTCCTGACTGACAGCACAGTGAGAGGAGAATCTGGCCTTATGTCTCTATATACAGCTAATTTGCAGTTTGGGACCAGTCATTGTTATATAGAGAAATATTTATTCTTTTAGGACCTGAGCCAAAGCCCACTGAAGTCAACGGAAGTCAGATCTTTGCTGCATTGACTCAACGAATACTTTGGCCATGATATTCAGAAGAGCTGAATGCCGGAAGCTCCCATGGAAGCAGATGGCAGCTGCAAACTCTCCGCACCTTTGAAAGTTGGGCCTGTAATTTTCATGCTATGAACTTCAGGATCTGACCTAGCTGGAGCCTCAGCTACCCAGATGTAAATCCGGGGCAATGCCATAGATTTTGGCAGATACTCTCCAGATTTAAAGTGGTGCAACAGATCAGAATTCTTATTCAGTTCTTACTCAGGCAAAATTCTCAGCCTGTACAGCAAAAGTTTTGCCTAAATAAGTATTAAGTAAGGACTTCAGGATTTAACCTATAGTGAATAAATATGTATGAATAGATGTCTAAATTATAATAGTTTTGCCCATTTTGTGACAATAGGCCAAGATAGTATCAGGTATTTCATACTTCCTTGGGACATTGTCTGACAATCAAGATTTCTTTAAAGTTCCCTATGAAAGCTGCTGTGAAGTAGTGGTGTATTACATTGGATCGATAGCATAAAGCAAGCAAAAGCTTAATTTTCTTTGTGGTTATGTTTTTACTGTATGTTTTGCTCCAGCCTATTATTATGGGAAGAGGAAAAAAATCATTAAGCCTCCAATTGGGGAAAATAACAACTTGAAAAGTGGACACATCAAACCAGCAAGACGCAGAAAGAGGCGGAAATCCATTTTTGTGCAGAAGAAAAGGAGGTCGTCAGCTGTCGATTTTAACGCTGTGGGATCTGCAGAGGTACACTTTGGACTGTGCTCATTCACCTTGCTATAGAACAGTGCTCAGCACATGACATTGCTTTTTGGAAATATAAATTTTCAACAAGCACCATAGGGCTGCCCTTCACCTTTGGGAGGAGCTCCCCATAAATATCCTGAAAACCATTGTCCTCCTTCACATCTCTCCTTGAAGCTCTGCTTTGCTGTGATGCCTACAAACCTTTGACGCTAGTTAAGCAGCTGGCATGCTCATTGTTTCCTTGTGCTCCATGATCTGTCTGTCCGTATCCATCCGTTGTCTCTTGTCTTCTACTTAGATTGTAAGCTTTTTGGAGCAAGGGCTGTCTTTTTGTTTGTGTTTGTACAGCTCCTAGCACAGTGGGGTCCTGGGCCATGACTAGCGCTCCGAGACAGTACTGCAATACAAATGCTAGATGCGGAAAGGACATTTATAAGTCACACTTGAGTCAGCATGGGTTCCAGTACTCTATTCATTACTTATTGCTTAATATGTTACGTTCACAGCACTTAAAATTGTTCTAGGTGCTTTACAGAACAAGTGAACGAAGAGACTGTCCCAACGAGTCTACATTCTGTGGCCTCAATCCTACAAAGATGTAGGCCTTGTCTACACACCTGCGTGAACTGGTGCCGTTGAACTGGTCCCATGTGGACACTCTTATTTCTGTTTAAAAGTGACTTATTTTGGTTTAGCTTAAACGTGCGTCTAATCAACTTAACCTAAACCCAGATAAACTACTCTTGAACAGAAATAAGTGTCCACCCAGCCTTTGCAACCAGTTTAACTAAGTTTGTTTGAAATAACACCTGAAGTTAAACCAGTGCAACAACACGTGTGGACAAGCCCTTATCCACATACTTAACTTTACACACGTGAGTAGACCATGTGAATCCAATGGCATTATTCATGGGTAAAGTTAAGCACCTATTAAGGCCTGGTCTAAACTTAAAATCTTTGCTGACATAGCTATGGTGGTTAGGAGTGTGAAAAAAATCCCGCTTCTAACCGGCAGCGCTTTGCTGGCAAAACCCTTAGTGTAGACATAGTTATACTGGCAAAAAAGGCCTTTTGCTTATTTCATTCAGGTAACTGTTATAGGCTACAGTAGAACCTGTGAGTTACGAACACCTCAGGAAGGGAGGTTTTTCGTAACTCTGAAATGTTCGTAACTCTGAACAAAACGTTCTGGTCATTCTTTCAAAAGTTTACAACTGAAGATTGACTTAAAACCGCTTTGAGACTTTACTATGCAGAAGAAAAATGCTGCTTTTAACCATCTTAATTTAAACGAAACAAGCACAGAAAGTTTCCTTACCTTGTCAAATCTTTGTTTATACTTTCCCTTTCTTTTTTTTAGTAGTACTGTACTGTATTTGCCTTTTATTTTTTTCTCTCTGCTGCCTGATTGCCCACTTCCAGTTCCAAATGAGGTGTATGGTTGACTGGTCAATTTGTAACTCTGGGGTTCGTAACTCTGAGGTTCTACTGGATATCTACAAAAGCACTCTTTTGCCATCTAAGCTGTCTCTCCACTAGGAGGGTTTGCCAGCATGGCTGTACCAGTATAGTTATAGCTGAAAACCCTTTGAGTGTAGACAAGGAGCAAGTGTTTGTGGGACATGGGCCCAAATCATACACGCATCAAAATCAGGTGTGGATCCAAGACACACTGAAGTCAATGGGAGCCTTTACACCATCTCCAATGACCTTTGGATCATACCCTAAGCAAGTGAGATAAATGGAAGATTCTCTGCACCTTGAAGTCTTTAAACCATGATTTGAGGACTTCAATGGCTCAGACATAGGTTTGATACAGGAGTGGGTGGGTGAGATTCTGTGGCCTGCGTTGTGCAGGGGGTCGGACTAGATGATCATAATGGTCCCTTCTGACCTTAAAGTCTATGAGTCTATGAAGTGGAACAAAGTGGCGAGGCTTGGTGATGTTTAGGGTTTGTCTACACAGCAAAAGCTGCACACAGGCTAACCTGCCCGAGCTAGCTTAACTCCAGCTAGCACGGGTAACCATAGTAATGAAGACAGCAAAGCGTGGGCTTCAGAGTGTGCTAGTGAGCCAAGTATGTACTCAGGGTCCATGCCAGGGTTGTACGTGCACTGAGACCCATGTGGCTCCGTCTTCGCCGATATTGTTCCCACGATGGCTGGATTCAATCTCGCTCAGGTAGGTTTAGCCCATGCACAGTTTTTGCTGTGTACATTTACCCTTGGAGGGGTAAGATTTGTGTGCCCCTGAATGGTGCAGTTAATAATCATTATTAACTCACTTCACGTATGCAATATGATTTCTGGTAACAGACAAAACCATAAATGGTAAGACAAGACAAACTGGGCAGCCGTTATACCCACTCAAGCCCTTCCAAGTTAATGGGCTTGAATGTTTGAAAATGATGGCAGGATTAAAGTATAATTATCCTTGGTCAAATTCTGATTAAGAAAACCCAAATGTGGGCAAAACGATGCACTGACACTTACTGAAGCTCAAATTCTGAGCAGCATTTCATCTGTTGTGTGCATTTACATATATATGTTCAGTGTCCAGCATTTTTTGTTTATGAGGGACATTGTAGAGTTTCAAATTTGGAAATACTGTGCTTATCAGAGCTGATGAGGAGCTGGATTTTCTGTTTTGCAGGAAATTCACCAAATTTAATTTTTTTTCCATTCCAAAATGGAATGATAAGTAGAACATTTCAATTGCCCACTAAATGAAATTCTGAAAAAACTCTGTGTCGGGTCGATCAAAATGTTTCCTTTTGATAAAATAAAAACATTTCCAGTTTTTCACTTTTTAAAACTTTTTAAACATTTTTTTACATAAAAACAATGAATATCATTTGGAAAAGTCATTTTGAAATGAAAAATCTAAATATTCCTTTCTGAAAATATGAAAGCGTGACATTTCAACATCAAAATGCTTTGTTTCAGTTTTTATTGCCTAAACAAAATTTCATCAAAATTGACACATTTTTCTAAGTGTTTCCGTTTCAGTGAAAATAGTATTTTCCAGTGAAAAACTTGAAACGAAACATTTTTTGACCAGCTTTAGTTCTTCTTTTTAACAGTCAGGGTAATTAATCATTGGAGTAGATTATCAAAGGATGTGGTACATTTTTCCATCACTTTGAGGACTTCAAAAGAAGAATGCTTTAACATCTAATTTGCTTTTTACCTTCTCTCAGCTTGGACAATGAAAAAAAGACTTGTCAGTTTCATTTTTTTTTTCTAGTCAGTTTTACTTCCCAGTTCTCACGCCTTAGCACAAGATTGCAATGTTAGAGTTGCAAGCACTGCAGAGGAACATTCACACTGAAACGAAAAACTATTTTCATTATTTAAAAGAAATAGGAATACAAATTCATTTTAATACTAGGTTTTGTAACCGAACCTAAACTTGGGGGCCTAAATGGTATGACACTGTGGCATATATAGGGGTATAATTCAGCTGAAGTCAGTGGTGTGACTCTGGTTTGACACTAGTGTAAATGAGAGTAGGATGTGACCTCATGTTAAACCCTATGTCATAATGTTTCCATGACGATCTCGCTCTAGGAAAGCGAAGAGGAGGAGCCAGATGCTATGGAAGATGAGACAGGGAGCGAAGAAACTAGCTCCGAGCTACGTGATGACCAGACTGACACCTCCTCTGCTGAGGTACCATCAGCCCGACCAAGAAGATCAGTGACATTACGGAGCAGCACGGAGTCAGACAGACCCCCTCCCATCGAGAGAGCTACAAGGGGCCGCAAAACACAGTCTCTCTCATACCCTGAAGGAGAGAAGTGCACTCAAGTCAAGGAAGTGAGTATATTGATGGACTACTTCGCTCCCAATTAATGGCAATATTTTTTTCCATTGATGTAACCTTCTGGATCAAGTGTTAACCATCTGCAGAGAGCGTCACATGCTCTACAGATGAGTCATTCTGGGCACTGTGACATTTTCTTTACAAGTGTTTTGGCTCTTGCAGGAAATAAAGCAAGAAGAGGAAGAGAAACTCATCCTCGACAGCAATCCATTGGAGTGGACAGTGACTGACGTTGTGAGGTTTATTAAACTGACAGACTGCGCTCCCCTAGCCAAAATATTTCAGGAACAGGTATGCTGCCGCATCTTACCTCTCTCTGGGTGCAGACACTGTATTAATAGTGTTTATTCACAGCACAGGGAAAGTGCAACTGAGCCTCTATGAAAAGGGTGAAGAACAGATCTTTCTTGTTCATTAAGGGTGAAATTCACCCTTGTCAGGGTCAGTATGAGGCCCATGCATCACCTGCACCCCTAAAATCGGGCTTATGTGGCACTTAAATGGTACGTAGGATGTCTGATGACACAAGTGTGAATGTCACCCTAGCTACCGTGATTAGATTAAGCACTGGACCAGGACGCAGAAAACCCAGATTCTGAATCAGTGGATGGCTTCGGGCTAGGTCGAAATTGTCTGACTGAAATTAGGCACCGAAATCCATAGGCAGGCTCCTAAAAACGTGTCCTGATTTTAAGATGTTCTTAACGCTTCCAATTAAAGGCAATTAAATCTGCAGGAGCTGAGCACTGCTGTCATCAAGCTAATAGTGTCTTTGAATGGGCCCTAGATAGATAGATAGAAATAGTCACTCCTCCACTAATGAATAACATCCACCGCTATCAAATTCATGCTAAAGGGGGGAATCTCTAGTAAATGATATCTCAAGATATGCTCTAGGAATTATTTTGGGGAGGTTCTCTGCAGATCAGATTAGATGATCACAATGGTCCCTTTTGCCCTACGAATCTATGAAATCAGATATTAACCAGACTGGAATGTTGCCAAGACACCAACGCTAACCCCCTTCCTCTTGCCTAAAGTGCTATGGGATCGATCTTCAACTAACTGCACGTGAGCAATGCTTTGGCTCTACTTATCTGCAAGACAGCACCTGGGGGCCCCTAGCAATGTGTCTGTTCATTGAGTTGAAACATAAAAAAAACTAGAGTAGGTGTTTGTGATCAGAAGAGTGCTTATCAGGTACATGTATCATCTGTGTTTAGGAGTCCAGAGGATGGTAAATAATCTAGTTGTGGACACAATTAGCTTGTGCTCTTTCTGACCTTTACTGTGTTGTCTACATTGTGAATTTCTTTGACTGCAGTTTGACTCCTCTATTTTTCCCCTGTGATCATATGTTCAGATTCTGCTTGTTGGCTTTTAAATCTGGTCGGTTTTTGTTTTTCTTAAAGACTTGAACTCTTAATTAACCAGCGGAACCAAGGAGGAAACCAGGAGATAATGGTTATAAAATCTATTTCATCTGGGGCACTGAGCAGCTAAGGGAACCAGTGAAGAACTATAGGAATCTTTCACTTGCCGTTCAAAGCCAAACCCCATTGGTTGTGTCTGAAAACGATTGCCCTCTGATGGCTGTTCAGTGGCCTATGTGAAATGAGTTATTTTATTATTAATTATTATATATATCAGAGAGCCTGGGAGCCCTACTCATGAACCAGAAGCGGATATGCTAGGAGCTGTACAAACACAGAACAAAAATACAGTCCTTGCCCCAAGGAGTTTACAATCTAAGTATAAGACTAAAGACAACAGGTGGATAAGACAGACCGATGGGGGAATGAGACCGTAGTGATCAGCAATCATAAACAGTGGTATCAGTGCACCAGTGGCCTAAATTGGTTCCCAGTAGCCAGATCAGAATTAGCAGTTCTGTTAGTAGCAGGGGAAGCCAAAGACTGAACGGGGCATGCTTTGAACTGCCCTAGAGATTTTCCTTCCAGGTCAGGGGCCAACGCAGCATAGAGAGGAAGTATGGCGTTGTGGTTAAGGAATAAGACTCCGAAATTCTGCAGTCAGTTCCCTGCTCTGCCTCACATGTCCTGTCTGACCTAAGGCCTCTCTCTGTGGCCTGCTTCACCACCTGTACAATAGGGATAGTACTTCCTCTTTCTCCTCCACATCTATTTAGAGTGTAAGCTGTATGGGGAAGGAACTGTCTCTACAGCACTGAGCTCTGTGGGGCTCAGATCTCAGTTGGAACCTCTAGATGTAAGATAAATCATACATATTAATATGCTGCTGCCGTGTGGCTAGACGCCTTCCTCTCCCAGAATGTCAGTCCCGCTTTGACCAGCCCTAAAGCAAAACCATGTTCCATGTTTTCAAGTTCTGCGTAGTAGTCTGCAAACAGCAACTTCTCGTTGTCTCTTCTTTCCCTAGGACATTGATGGCCAAGCACTTCTGCTACTGACGCTCCCAACGGTGCAAGAATGCATGGAGCTGAAACTTGGCCCAGCCATCAAGTTGTGTCACCAGATCGAGCGAGTAAAAGTTGCTTTCTATGCACAATACGCCAACTGACTCTACTGCTCCTTGCATTTCCTTCTCCTCTCTCTCTTTTTTTTATTTTTAACGTTACAATTCACTTGGGTTTTTCCTCAAAACACGTGGAATTGGAAGCTCGGAGACACCTCCTGTAAAAAAAACAAACAAACAAAAAATCCAAGTGGAATGAATATTTCCGTATTTGTAAAAGCACATTGAAGTATTGCTGCCGTCTCTTTTTGTGAAACTCTCCAAGAGTGTTATATTGTGGGGGAGCAAGGCCATAATATAGCAGAAGGTTTTATCTTTTTAAAAAAAAAAAGAACAAGCTTTCCTACAAACGGCAAACACATTCCATAGGGGAAATATTCAAGCATTTATAGCTGATTGTGGTGTCTTGAGGTCAATTGCTGGACATAAACGATCCCTTCGGTGATTCCAAAACACTTCTTTCATATTGAAATGTGAGTGATCGTTGTTCAAGTGACCCATGGCTTCCTGCAACTTTGATCTTAATGATCGATGTGCTTTTTTTTTTCTTTTCAGTCTTACAAAGAAAGAGATATAACAGCGATGCAATAAGGAACATATTATCAAGTGATTTTTCAACGGGAAATCCAAACCATGCTCTCTGTTGTATCAGTCACAAATACAATGATCTAAAAGGCGTGCATCAAAGCATAGTACCCAGGAACTCTTCCCAAGCCCAATATAGCTATGTACAGTAAGCTGATTGTCTCTGTGGTTGGATCTGTACAGTACTTCCTTCATTCTTGCCATGGAGCATGCATGAAGTATTTTATACTAAAGCCCATTAAGTTATAGTCACTTAATATTCAAGGTCTGACTTTGAACCCCCAGAAAACAAGGACATTCAGATTTAAGGATGAGGTTTTGGAGCAAATTCTGATTTCATCGTCACCTGCGTAAATCTATTGAAGTCAGCTGAGTCACCTGGGTTTATGCTGGGGTAAGTGAGATCAGAATTTTGGCCCAAAACCTCAGCGAGGAGGGATGTTGATTTACACCAGCTGAGGATCTGGCCCAACCCATCCTTTTGTGCCTATGTCTATCAAGGTCCAGATTCACCAGTGTGCACCAGCTGTTCTGTGCCACTCTGGCCAGTTCAACTGGATGTGGGACTCCTTTGTGTCACTGGAGTGGTGCAAAATAGCTGGAGTCTATCAGAGAACCTGGCCCAGCGTGTCCTTGTGGCAAGGATAAAGAGTTGTGTGAAACACCTAGGGTTTGGGTCATCGGGGTTCGTGTGACCTTTTTTCCCATTTCTCATGTGCTCCTGCCCCCCGTTGGGCCTGTTGTGAATCAGGATTAACTCCATTTGTAAAACTGCCGAAAGCAGGATCAGAATCAGGACCAAGATTGAGGGGGTTTTTTTCTTTGAGTTTAAGGTTCAAATGAATCTCCCCAAAAAGTCAAAACTCAGCCCAAACCATCACGTTTATCCTGGCTTCTGGGGAAACCACAGACTTTTACATGGTTTCCTCTGAAGCCACAAACAAGCCATTGTCCTCAAGGCTCAGGGAGCTCTGCCCGAATCTTGGGTTTGTTATGAAAATTTTGCACAGCGCTGCTAGGATATTGTGATGTCAAATCACACTCCGGTGGAGACAGAAATGTAATCTTTGTCTTCATTCTGAATGCCAGAGTTTTTGCCCTCGTGACCCAGATCTCGAACATTATCACTTCAACATCGATTTTTGGTTTCAATTCTTTTTGGAGTTTATGTTAAAGCTCTGGTTTACACTGTCTCATTGCAACTGACCTAGATCTGATTATCCTGAAGACTAGGTATGCTCAGAGAAGCCCACTGACCATTAACTGCCATTGGGTTCGACCATACAAATTCCTTCTTGAGGACTCCTTAAATTCTATGGATTTTTGGTGCAGTGTAATGACTTGGAAACATCCATTACGTACTGTATCAAAATCTGCTTAGGAGCATGTTTTATGCAAGAACTATTGACTCAGTATAGATTCTATATAGATGGCCCTATAGATTCTTAAGGAGTCTTTCTAGTTTGCCTTTTGGTGCCATTGTTTCTGCTCTTGATTAATTTCATTCTTCTGGAATTTGGATACAAAGAAATTGCTGCAAATGGGGCTGGATCCTGCCAGACACCTATTGATTTTGATAGACGTTTCATACATGGGGGACTGGCAGAATCAGGCTCAGCTGCTTTGTCCTGCAGATCCTAGTATTAAAGTTTAAATTATCTTTATTTAGAGGACGAGGAGAAAGTGGCTGCTCCTGTGCTGAGGCTTTTTGTTTGATCACTAAATGAATTAACCCTTAATTTGTCCTACAAGTCATTAGAGATGGGTTTTATAACGGAAATTCTACTGGACATAGAGCAGCGGCCCATGTCACTCTAATCATTTTGATAACTGCTTTTGATCCCTTTATAACGTCCTCATTTTTTTAAAATATCCGCCATCTCTTTTAAAATTTCCTATGATTAAACTCATATAAAGAAAGGGCCCAGATTATATTCTGTGCCTAGTTTGCATAGGGGACAACCAAAAGGGGCACCAGGGAGCCTATTACAGCTTCCTGTCTAGCTGAGACTATTCCCCACCTTGGCATAGGTTAGAGCACCCTCAGGGCTGCTCTAACCTGTCAGCTAGCAATAGTCCCAAGAGACTGTATCTATCAAAGGAAGGCCAGAGAGCGCACACACACACACTTGGGCCAGGCAGGGGGGTATGTGGCACAGGAGCTGAGCATGCCTGAGCTGCCCTAGCTAAGGGCTGCCTGATACTAGTGAATTTTCAGCCCCTTTGCCTCATTTTGAAGCTCACCAGAGAACCTGGCCCAGAGAGGAGTTTAATGCATCCAAGCTCCTTGTTACCTGCAAGAACTTAGGATCATTCACAGTGCTGATAGAGTGAAAGTCATGTAACTGTAGCTATTTCTGGAGCAGTGAAATACTCCTGTAAGAATGAATCAAGGTGTGGACGGCTGCATACTTTGCACACAGGATAACGTCCAGTCTTGAAATCCTTAGCTATGTCCAGACGTTGGGTGGCAGCATAGGCACCGACTCCGTGAGTGATCCAGGGCTCAAGCACCCATCGGAAAAAAATAGGGGGTGCTCAGCACCCATAGGACTGGATTAATCTTTTGTGGGCCCCGGCACCTGGACCATGGCCCCGCCCCCCGCTCCATCCATGCTCTGCCCCGAGGCTCCAACCCCACTCAGCATCTTCCCCCCAGGGCCCTGCCCACTGCTCGGCCCCAAGGCTCTGCCCCTGCACAGCCTCTTCCCCATCAAGGCCTCCACCCTGCTTGGCCTCTTCCCCACCCCTGAGGTGTGGAGGGGGCAGAGAGGAGCCCCCACAGGCAAAAACAAAAGTCAGCACATGTGGGAGGCGGTACTTTGGCTACTGACATAGTCTCATGAAAGTTACAAGGGGAGCTTTTACTGTTGGTTGTTTCTTCATGGTAATAATCAGTGAGATTTAAATCACATCTATCAAAAAAGCAGAGTTTAATTTTAGCCCATATAAGCTGTATATTTCTACTCCCCACCTTCAGCTTGTTTTTCTTAACCGTCTTCATTTATTTTCTCGCTTCCTTTTGGAGACAGCTGATAGCTGTGGCCTCCAGTCCTTAGTTATTCTGAAATTACCTTGAATTGGCCTGTGTGACAAGTGTGTTATTATACTGACACCTAGAATAGTGAGTGGGAAGGTATCAAACAGATGTACGTAGTCTGTTGTTATAATTGCCTTTGCAGAGAAGTGGAGCTGAATTTCCTAACCAATTTTTTGTATGTAAAAGAAAACCCATTCTGAACACGGTTTAATTGTACAAGGTGCTCGGATTGTCACGTAAAGATTTGAGCAGACATCAGAATTGACGGATGACTCTTTCCGGCATGTAATTCAAGTTCCAGAAAATGAACAAGGTTTTAGAATAGTGTGTTGCTAAGGTCATATATGGAACGAAGATTGCTCTAGGGTGAAATGTGGATAAAGTTGCTAGGTCAAATACTAATAAACAGACACATTTTCACCTAATATCTATTGGGTCAAATTCAGAATGGGTGTAATCGGGTGCAGACTCTCTTGATGAAGCTGCATCTTGTTATCCCAGTTCTGAATTTGGCTCTTAGACAGGGGACTGAGGTTTACAATGGCATATTTTATCTCTGTAGATGGAAGAGCTAAAGGGCCTGAACATGGTTACCCTGGTCAAAGGCCGGGAACATTATTGTCCATGGCAGGTCATTCCTTAAGGCCAAGAAGCAGTACTCTGGTTCCATTGCCTTCACTGAGAAGGACGTACGTTAAGCCTCATTGTGCTAGCCCAGCCCGCTGGGCCTGAGAGCAGCTATGCTCCAAGAAGGAAGCATGCGGTGGTCCTGCGGCTGACCTCCCTTGGGTTTTACCACCAAGGATGGTCAACTCTAAATGACAGTCAAGGCTCTGCAGAAGCCCCGCTGGCAGAGGGAGAATGTGCTGAATCGGTGCATCCAAGCCAGCACGGTCCACTTCGGAATCCGTACTTGGACCATTCTGAGCCCCCTAGAGCAGGGAAGATGGCAGCAGCTTTGCGCCATATTCCAGTGTCCCCTTGGCATAGACCCTGGCCTGGATTCAGCTCCTGGCCTATAGGCCTCAAAGCTCTACTCTCTGGCGTCTTATTAAAGCATTTCAAACGTGATGCAAAAGTAATATCCTTGGTCCCGTGCTAATAAGCCCCTCTCCTCACTGACGTCTGGGATCACCCCTTAGAACCTGAAGGAGAAATATATTCATCCTTAGAATGCAAGGGGGGTGGGGGAGGAGAGTCTCAGCTCCTGTTTCTCTCCCTGCCAGCATCCCTGCCCCTTCACTTGTACTCCAGCTCCAGAACACAATTCCTCCCCCTTCTCTACAAGAAGTGTTAGAAGATTCCCCCAATGCCCCAGCAGGTAGAGAGCTCCCTCCTCCCACCTAACACCGCTAGGCTGCTCCCAAGTTCTGTGCCAAGAAGCCATTGCCCCTGGCCTCTGTCACCCCCGCAAGCTATCTGACAGAGGCATAACAACCTCTGGGCACTGATGTTTGGTTTTAAAGAAAGACTTCCTCTGACACTTGGCCTCCAGGTTCTGACGTTCCACCCCTTCCCAGCTCTGCCTTGGGAGATAAGGCTGGAACCCTAGAGCCCAATCCTGGGGACACTGAGAGCAGGTCTACACTACGGAGTTAAGTCAGCCTAAGTTACACAACTCCAGCTACGTGACTAACGAAGCTGGAGTCAATGTAGCTTAGGTTGACTTATTACGTTGTCTACACCCTGCTGGTAAAACTCTTCCGTCGACTTACCTTACACTTCTCGTTCTGGTGGAGTACCGGAGTTGACAGGAGAGCGATCTGTGGTCGATTTAGCGGGTCTTCACTAGACCCGCTAAATCAACCCCCGGTGGATTGATCACCGCAGTATCGATCCACGGTAAGTGTAGACATACCTTGAGTACGCTCAACACCCAATGGAAATTGATGGCACTCACCACTTCCAATGATGCGCCTTGCAGGACGGGGCCCTTATTGAGAAGGTGAGCGATACACTGTCTACACTACTACCTGCATGTCCATTTACACAGGGCCACAGGTTCCTAAAGATTCAGAGAGGTGCCTAGTGAGGTTTACAAAAGCTCCTCAGGCTTGGTGCCTAACTCCCATTGAAAGTGAACCAGAGCGAGGTGCCTAAATCCCCATAAATCTGTCACCACCTGAATTTAATCTGAAACCCGTCTCGACTGGAAAGTCAGTGTGCATTCCTTAGCAAACCCAGTCACCAGCTCTTTCAAACCCAGCTGGCCAACGCCAGGCCACTAAATCAGTCTTTACCCACTTAAAAAAGGAGGCTGGTTTTTTGAGCCTTTTCATTGACTTCAGTGGGCACTGCAGATGCTCAGCGTCTCTGAGAATCGAGCCAATTCCCATTACAGTTTCTTGGAGTTCAGAAATGTCAGGCCCTTTCGAACGTTCTTTCTTTTTCTCGTGCAATGTGTTCTGAAATAGACGTGGCTCAGATTGTTCCTTGTGGCTAAAAACTCAAGTGCCAAAAAAGAAAAACGTGCCAGTAAATAGAAATACAGTCAACGCTAGGTCCTCTGTCTTTGGCTTTCAGGTGTTCGCAGGTGGAAATTAAGTTTTCTCCCTGGCTGCCGAGGGAGTTGGCCAATAGCAGCACAGCTTTGGGCACTCATGGGGCAGGAGGGAGCAGTGGATAAGATTGTTCTTTCCTCTGGGGTTCCATTTCCTGCGGCCCCCCTGGATTTGTGGGTTCAGGAGGCCACCTCTCCCCGTCAAACTCATTCCATCGGAGGGGATGCTTCCCAAGAAACCCTCAGGGAGGAAGCTTATGGCATTTTCAAGTCTCCAACTTTGGGATCAGGGGGATCTGGTCCTGGGTGAGAATGTCTGAGTTTGGGCCCATGACAGCAAAACCCTTAGGTGATTTCAAAGGGAGTTAGGTGCCTAAATACCTTTGTGTATCCCACCTTTAGGACCTGGTCTAATTTCCATCAAAGTCAATAGAAAGACTCAGAGTGACGTAAATAGACATTGGATCAAGCCCTCAAGCACGTGCTTAAACTTTAAACATATGAGCAGTTCCATGGAAACCAAAACGACGGCTCCCCTGCACGTGCTTCAGTGTTTTTCTGGATCAGGCCCTTGGCTCTCAATGGTAAATATTAACAGACATAAACCAAGTTCTCTCCTTTGTATAGACCTGATTGCCGGAAAAATGCTTGTGTGGCTATTTAAGAACTGCCACCATTGAGACTACAAGCAGGGTTAGTAGTTCTTCCGGGCATTGGACTGTGTCACTAGTAAAACAGTTCAACGGAGGCAAGACATTTCTGTACGGTTTGGATAGAACCAACCCGTAGGTTAGTAAATTCAGAATGAAAAGAAAATCAGAAAAAGATGATCAATTACACCCGGTCATCTCTTTAAAGCAAATAAAGATGGGAAATAGCATGGCGACCAGCAGCATAACCCCTTCGTAGTGGTGTCCGTGGGAAGTCCTTTGACCGTTTTGCATTCCAGTTTGTATCGCAGATTTGATTCAGATCTTATGTATATAGCCCCTTTGGTGTGTAACAACCCCCCCTTCCCCCCCCCAAAAAAACTTGCTGGTGTTTTTACTTTTTAAAATTCAACAGGGCAAAGGGCATGTTGTTAGTTTGCTGTAAGATTGTATTCTGTATATATGTTTTCATGTAAATAAATGAAAATCTATATTCAGAGTTATATTTTAATTTTTATTCGAAATGAAAGAAATCCCCTTTTTACTTGAAGAATTGTAAGCCGCGTTGTTAATAAAGTAATAATAAATGATGTCTTGTTTGGCTGGGTGTTCTTTGGTCTTGGCATGTGGGATGAGACCTTCATATAGTTCGTTCTTTCTGGGGGAGGTAAAAGATATTAGATACTAAAAGATATTAGATCAGACCCTCTGCTGCTGTAAATCGGCTTAGCTCCATTGCAGTTTACACGGCCCATTATTTATGCCATTCCCCAGAGGCTGCTGTGCTCTTCAAAGAGACAAGGTCCCCCAGCCTAAAGACTGTGCCGTCTAAGGCCCTGATCCTGTCATGGGACTTCTACGTGCATGCAGAGCCTCATTGACTTCAACAGGGCTCTGGCGAGGCTCAAGGGTCCACCCTCTCACAGCTGTTTGCAGGGTCATGGCCTGGTTTTGTACATGACACAATGAATAAGTGTAACAATAGGAGATAGGGTCAGAAAGGATGTTGGTTGTGACAGTAGGGTTGTGCCCTTACTCAGCTTTATGTGTATGTGTCTTAGTGGTTCCATAATTTTGTTTTGTGTTGGTGTCTAAAATTCCTCACGTCTCATGAGCAGTGGAAGAAATGAGCTTTTAGGGGGCTGAAAGAGGGTTGGGTAGTGGCTTGGAAAAAAGTCTCTGGGAGAGCATTTGATACATGAGGACAGCATAGAACAAGGGCAAGGAGTGGGAGAAGGAACTAGAGAGGGCGCGGAGACCGCCAACACTGGCAGAGCAAGGCTGGAAGGAGCATAAGAGGCGACAAACTCAGAACTGGTGGCTGAGATTACAGCCATACTGCAGTACGTGGTACAAAGATCACATGAAACATACATCACTCCTCTTCCCACTAGGGGAACATTTTCCAAAGTGCCTTAGGTGCCTGAAAGTCAGTGGGATTGAGGCGCTGAAGGGCTAGATTTTCCAAAGGATTTAGGAGCCTAAAAATGCAGATAGGTGCCTAGGCCTGAATGCACAAAAGGAACTAAACATATAAAATGATGGGGGCTAAATTAGCTGTTACCACTCAAGAAAGAGATCTTGGAGTCATTGTGGATAGTTCTCTGAAAACATCCACGCAATGTGCAGCAGCAGTCAGCATGTTGGGAATCATTAGGAAAGGGATAGATAATAAGACAGAAAATATATTGCCTCTATATAAATCCATGGTAAGCCCACATCTTGAATACTGCATGCAGATGTCGCCCCATCTCAAAAAAGATATATTGGAATTGGAAAAGGTTCAGAAAAATTATTAGGGGTATGGAACGGCTGCCATATGAGGAGAGATTAAAAAGACTGGAACTTTTCAGCTTGGAAAAGAGATGATTAAAGGGGGATATGATAGAGGTCTATAAAATCATGACTGGTGTGAAGAAAGTAAATAAGGAAGTGTTATTTACTCATAACACAAGAACTAGGGGTCACCAAATGAAATTAATAGGCAGCAGGTTTAAAACAAAGTGAAGTATTTTTTCACACAACTCACAGTCAACCTGTGGAACTCCTTGTCAGGGATGTTGTGAAGGCCAAGACCATAACAAGATTTAAAAAATAACTAGATAAGTTCATGGAGGATAGGTCCATCAATGGCTATTAGCCAGGATGGGCAGGGATGGTGTCCTTAGCCTCTGTTTGCCAGAAGCTGGGAATGGGCGACAGGGGATGGATCACTTGATGATTACCTGTTCTGTTCATTCCCTCTGGGGCACCTGGCATTGGCCACTGTCGGAAGACAGGATACTGGGCTGGATGGACCTTTGGTCTGACCCAGTATGGCTGGTCTTATGTTCTTCATCAGACATGGTGACAGAACACCAAACTTTTAGGTGCTTAGAAAATCACAAGAAGGACGCTGCTGTCCAAAAAGCTGAGCTGGTGCTCAGGCTCCTATACAATGCCTGGGGAGAGAAAGGCGCATTCGCGTGCAATCCACAAAAGTCCACACACAAGGCAGGGAGCCACTTAAACTAGCCAGTGGGAGATGCCGGGGAGAAGGGTATGTGTTAAGCCCATTTGAACAGGGATTGCTCGCCTCTCACTGAGCTGTGGGATAGTCTGATGTGGGGCTCCCTCAGCCTCCCGCTGAAGCTGTTCCACTGGGGCTAAATAATGTCAGAGTGATCAGAGCAAGAGGACTGGCCCAAAGGTCTCCTAGCTCCCAGGTGGGTACCCTGAGCACGTGACTACAGAGTGTCTCTCTCTGGGCCAATGACTGTTCCACTGTGGTAGTACAGCGCCTAGCACAATGGGGTCCTGGTTCATGACCCGGGCTCCTAGGTGCTACAGTAATATAAATTCTTAATAACAATAGTGGGATTTTCAAAAGCACCTGGGCATTAGGCTTTTGAAAACCCCACTAGCCCTCTATCTGCATCTTTAGGTGTCTAAATACTCTTGAAAATCTGCCCTTAAGTGTCAAAGTCATGTTTGAAAATGGGATGTAGGCTCCTAAGTCACCTGGGCACTTTTGTACATTTCACCCAACCTGTGTCCGGATTCAGATCCAAACCAGAACTTCCCCAACAACCAACTGCAGCAGAGCTCGTATTGTGGCCAGGGAGTGAAAGGGCAGGGGCACCAAAGCCCCTGAACACTCAGAAGTTCATCACTAGTTTGTTTTTAATCCAAGGATCCATTTGGAAACAGCCTCAAGAAGTTCTGCTGTTTTGCCTGTGCTTGAAACAACTGGAGGGCAGGCTTTCCAGACAGTGATATAATCAGGAGCGGTTCATCAGGAACAATTCCATGTGTGGACAAGCCCTTAGTATCAGGAGAGATGTTGTCCACACCTACCTTTATCTCTGCTCCCCATAGTGCTCATGAAGGGAAAAGCACAGAAATTTGAAGCTCCAGGCTGAGACTGCTATTCAGACTTCAGTGCATAACCCTTTATGCACATAAAACTATATGTTGGAGACTTAAGTTCATAAAGTTTTCTGTGCCAGCATTCCCAAGCGACTCTCTGTCCTAGCAGCTAGCCTCTCCCTATCATCTTCCCCTTCCCATGGGCATGATGGAGGGGCGGCCGGGCCAAATTTGGCTGAGTGGTGTTGGGACCTGGTGCACAAGGTTGCAATACCACTCTCTCAAATTTGGTCCGTGTTGGTTGCTTGACTCCCTCCCACCTCCCTGCCCCTACACACACACTTTTGCAGTCCTTCCAGCACCTTTGTGTACAGTTCTGGGTGCAGAGGGGCTCTGAGGGGACAGGTTACATTTACAGTTTACATTTGTTAAGTGTGTCTGTCTGTCTGTCTTTAGTTCACTGTGAAACACAGACCTGAATATCAAGTCTGCATTTTCTTAGATCGTTTTTTACCTGATACTGAATTAAGTAAAGGGCTTAACGTTCAAAGTGGTACTTGTGACTTACTTGCACAGATTCTGTTATTGCTGTTAATGGGATTTCTGCCGATTGCTTTGAAGACCAGCCCTTTAATACAGAATGCGAAAAGAGATCTAAATTGTAACTTATTCCAGACAAACGTATCTTTACTTTTTACTGCATAACCCTATGGTTAAAGGATGTGAGACAAAGGCGGTGTCTCTGCATTTTTCTTTAATTACTATTATTGATAGGCAAACCTCATCAGGTTTGGACTTTGGCTTTGGTTCAGGTATGCATCCAAACACGGGGATACTTAGCTGAATCACTAGAAGTGGAACCAGTGGAAAATTCAAAATTTGGATTTTTGGTGTGGTGTTTTCATGTCGAAATTTCAGTGAAAACAAAATGGAAGTGAAGTATTCCCAGGAAGTTTTTCTGGACAACCCAAATTAGCACATTTTAGGGCTGCAAAACTGAGCTGGAAACCTCAGTGGAAATCTTGGAAGGCCTTACTCGGCTGTTATATAGGCCAAGCCCCCATTGACTTCCCTAGAGTTCCTCTGGATTTATAGCACCATAACTGGGAGCAGAATATGGCCCATGTTCAGGCTACATAAGAATGGATTATGGCTTCAGGATTTGGCCTTCAAGAAAATAGATTTTCTTGAGGGATTTCAGTGCTTCTGATTCCAGTCACAAATAGAAGTTAGACTAGCCACTCCTATGACATTCCAGGTCTGGTCATAGCTAGAAATCTGTGGATTGACTCCCTTGTATCTATAGGATCAAAGAAATGCCACTGACTTCATTGGAAGTTACTCAGATCCTGTGGAGGGAGAACAGGATGCAATCAAACATTTCAACCCTTTTGAAAGAGATTCCTGCAAATGGTCAGAGAGGTCTCATATTTTTGGAACTGGTTCTCCCTTCCCAAATCAAACACCAAGATGGATATGACTTAGGTTGTGTATTCATGTAGGACATCCTGAATCTCTCATAGGAAGGCAGCACTTTAATGCTTTCAGATTTCTCTCTTTCTACAATATTAACATTTAGATCTGGTCTAGAGACAACTTTTGCACTCATTTAACTATTTTGGTTAGAGGGATGATTTTATACTGAAATGGTTAAATAAGTACAACACCTAGGGCTTGTCAACACTTGAAACGCTGCAACTGTGACATTGAGAGGTGGTAGCTAGGTCAACAGAAGAATTATTTCATCGACCTAGTGTTGTCTACACTGGGGGTTAGGTCAGCTTAGCTACATCACATAGGGGTGTGGAGTTTTCACACACCGAGTGACATAGGTTGGTCAACTTAACTTTTTAATGTAGACTTGGCTCTAGTGTAGACAGTGGCGGATTAATGATTTTGCCGCCCCGAGGCCCTGAAATAATTGCCGCCCCCATCCCCATAAGAACTTGTTTTAGTTTTTTTACAAATTCATTTGAACTAAAATGAATCTAAATATCATTAAAATAATTGAACATTTACAAGTTTTATTATAAATAAAATTACAAGTACAGCGGACCCTCGCTTGAACGCACATCTGTATAGCGCGATTTCGTTTATAGCACGGGACCGCGCATGGATCCAAAACTGAGAACCGCTTAATTTCTTCCTTCCGGTCATATTATTAACGTTTAGGATTCTTGTGAGTATGTTTACTAAATGGCGTCGCGCCGTCATTGGTGGTTTCAATACGCGCTATGGTTCGTAGAATCGCGGCGTCACTGATGCCACAATTACAAAAATGCTGCTATTATAAATTTGCTGCCCCTGCAAATTTGCCACCCTAGGCCTTGTCGGTCTAGGCGATAATACGCCGCTGAGTGCAGATGCAGTTATACCAGTATAAAGATGCTTCAACAATCACCACCCATCCATCAGACTCTCTCTAGAACACTACCACAACAGCATCAACTTCCTGGACACCACGATCAGCTTCAGCAACGGAACAATTACATCCATGAAACCCACAAATCACCACACCTACCTACATAGATCTAGTGACCACCCCAGATACACTGAGAAATCTGCTATCTATAGTCAGATACTCAGATACTATACAATACACTCTGAGGAGAACACCTTAACACACTTACAACCCCCTACACCAAAGAAGGTCACTCCACCAGAGAAGTACATCACATCATGGAACGGGCCACCCAAGTGCCCTCAGGGAACCTGTTTCTATACAGAAAAAACAACCACTGACTGCAAACCCCAAGTTGTCACCTACATTCCAACTGGAACCCATATGGGGTATCATTAAACAATTACAACCAATAAACAATGGGGACCACATCCTGAAGGAAATCTTTCCTGAACACCCTTTTCTGGCCTTCAATCAACCTCCCAAACCTTGCCAAGCTCACCATAAGAAGCAAACTGACCACACACCAGGATACACTAACTCAAAGTAGCATCGCACCCTGCCATAACAACAGATGCAAAACTGCGGACGTATCTCCACTGCTAGAATGATCAATACCTGGCACCCCACAACATACCTTTCAAGATCTACGCATCCTACACATGCTGTTGTGTATTCAACGTGTGGTGTTCCTCATCTAGTGCATCAATGCCCAGCAACAACTATCCAAATGAAATGAGACGATCACTACACTCTTCAATGAACTCTCACAGAAAAATGATAAAAGACAAAACCACCATATCACTTGTGGGCAAACGCTTTTCACAAAATGATCACTCCATATCTGACCTCTCAGTTCTCATCCTCAAAGGACACCTGCACATCACCTTCAAAAGCCAAGCCACGGAGCATGGGTGGTGGGTATAAGAGGCCAGGGGAGGCTAAGCCTCCCCAAACAGCCGGCCTGCCACCTTTGGAGCACGCTGCCACTGAAAGGGCGCCTGGGCCGTGGCCCTGCCCACACTCTGCTCCCAAGGCCCCCCTCCCACTCGTCCCCTTTCCTCTGAGGCCCTGTCCGCGCTACGCCTTTTCCCGTCCCCCCTCCACCTGCATGGGGGCCTCAGGGGAGGGGGTGAAGAGATACACGTGAGTGGTGAGTGACCAGCCGGCTGGCTGGTGGGTGTTGGGGGAGGGGACAGAGAGGCATGCATGGTGGGTGGGCAGCCTGAGGGGGAGGGGGCGAAGAGGCTCGTGCAAGTGGTGAGTGGCCGGGCAGGTGGGGCAGGGACCTCAACAGAGGGGGCGAAGAGGGGCAAGAGATGGGAGGGAGGGCCGAGTGGGGCCGGGGGTGGAGTGTAGGTGGGGCTTCTGGGGGAAGAGGCCGAGTGGGGGCAGGCCTCGAGACGTGGCCACGGTCCAGACGTGCCCAGCCTCCCCGAATGGAGGAGTCACGCGCTTCCCATGCCTGGGAGCTTAAATTCATAACTTTGCTAGACACTAAAAATCATGGACTCAATAAAGACATTGGTTTTATGTCTCATTACAACAATCTGTAACTCACTAACTCTCTTTTGTCCTATGACTCCAGAGATGTTAACTACCCACTTCATCTTGAATGGTGTCTTGCAACTTCTTATGCTTAACAATCCATTCCACCTTGTATTTAGCTGTGTGTGATGGGGTGGACCAGGTCCTGAGGCCCCTTGCTGGAGGCCTCACTGCCCTGACATGTCCCACCCCAGAAAAGGGCAATAGAGAGGTCCTCCAAGCTGCCCAGAGTGGCTGTGTGGGAAGCAGCCAGTCAGAGGCTGCAGGGAGCAGCCAATAGGGACCCAGGAAGCTATTATAAGAAGAGCTGCAGCGCAGTTTCTTGCTGGAGCTGGAGGAGTGTGGATGGTGTGCCTGGCTAACTGAGGGAGCTACAGTACCCTGGACAGAACAGTGCTGGCAGAGACTGAGGGGAACATAAAGGCACTCCAGGCTGGCTGCTGGGACTCAACCAGGACAAGGCCCTGAGGTAAGGGTGAAGAATGTGCTATGGCCACAGTGAAGTGGCCCAGAAAATTGTAGCAGTGATGCAGCTTAGATAAAGGGAATCAATGGATGGCTGCTATCTTCAGTGGTCCTGGGCTGGGACCTGGAGTAGAGGGTGGGCCTGGTTTCCCCCCACCAGCCACTGGGAAAGTGGCCTGGACTTTGATACACCCCAGAAGGGGAGTTTAACTCTGGTTTTAGTGGCCCAGCTAAAGAGTTGGGGCCCCACACCACCCAGGACAGCTTGAAGAGCAGGGACAATTTGAGAAGAGCCCAGAAGGGGCTGAGAGAGAGGCAAACTGAGGGGTACTGAGTTAGCCCCCCCCCCCCCATTGAACTATTTCCCTGGAAGGGGTTTTATTTCACATGTGTGACTTGGCCGAGGGCTGAGCCACCAAGGACCCACCACAAACAGAGTGCAGGCATGTGCAGTTGGACAAGGGGTGTTTGCAAGAGATGTGTGACGCCATTGCACTGTGACACTGAGTACCTTTCCCACACCTGAAGGAGGGCTCTGTATATCTCAAAAGCTTGCCTCTCACCAACAGAAGTTGGTCCAGTAAAAGATATTACCTCACCCACCTTGTCTCTATTCTATTGGCATGGCATACAAACCCTCTCGTGTGGATGCATTGTTTTAACTATAGCAGTTTCTACACCTCTACGGTTAAAGCCATCCTAAAGCTGTGTGTAGCCAAGTCCTTAGTGAAGCCACTTGAGCAACATTTTGTTTTGCTCCTGTCCCAGTACAGATTTACAGTGATGTAGGTAGGTTCATGGCACGTAAGGCCAGAAGGGACCACTAGATGTTCTAGTTGGACCTCCTGTATTATCACAAGTAATTACATTTCACCTAGTTACCTTGTACTTTTAATGACCAAGACCCATTGCACTCGGGAGCTATTCATGGGTATGGGGTCTGGACTCCTTATTCCACTTTTCCTTCTGCTCTTCTCACTAGAAGACATTATTTGTGCAGAATTCTAGCTGAAGCTGGCACTTTACAAACAAGGAAGGGGACATGATCCCTAATCCAAAGCGCCTCATCCTACAAATACTTGTACATGTGAAGAGTAGGAGTTTCCAAGATTGGACCCCTACAGAGACAAACAAGGGGAACAGCTCCTGTAACACACTTATCCCTTTGCTATTTTTCTATCCCTTGCTTATCTACTTGCTATTTTCACCACAACTCCTATTTTATATAACTGGAAGCAAAGGTGTCAGATAATTTACTAATCCTATGTCCACTCATCTCTCTGCTTAAAGGAAAACAACCCACTTTCTTGAGGCTAAAAATACCTGGCTGCTGCTGATATCAACAAGGGCAAATGAGGAGAGTTAAAGCCATTCACATCCTGACAAGAGCAAGTTTTCTAACCCCACTAGAAGCGGATTGCCAAATTTAGGGCCTGATCCAAACCCCTTTGAAGTCAATGAGAGTCTTTCCATTGGCTTTGATGGGCACTGGATCAGACTCTTGAAGCAATGGCTCCAAACATTATGCATTTCCAGGGGGACATATTTGGGTGATGAAGATTTCAGTACAGCCAGATAATGAGAAAATTGATCAGCGTTTGTTTGCCTGATGCTGTGCTCATCTGCATATGTGTATGCAGTTTTCTTTCCACATTTCTGCAGCCTCGATTTTTAACTAATGTTATGGATTATAAAGGTGGCAGAAGATGTGTAAATTATAGTCTTTGTAGTATTAGTTGCCTGGTTCTAAAAGATTAATTGTATAGCATTTTACATCCACAGACTGATATTAATGAAACACGCAGTATGTTGTTGAGTATGTGGTTGAAAACCGAGCCCCACTAATTCCAAAATGGGCATAAATGGTGTAGTTTCTAAAATAAATGATACTCTGAATCCAGAGTAATTCCATTCTAGCTGGAGGGGGAGGGATAGCTCAGTGGTTTGAGCATTGGCCTCCTAAATCCAGGGTTGTGGGTTCAATCCTTGAGGGGGCCACTTAGGGAGCTGGGGCAAAATCAGTCCTTGGTCCTGCTAGTGAAGGCAGGAGGCTGGACTCAATGACCTTTCAGTCCCTTCCAGTTCTATGAGATAGGTATTTCTCCATATATTATATTTTACATTGCTGGACTGGAGATCAGAATCTGCCCCTGCATGTGTGGTTGTTTGAATGTGACATCAGACCTGATTTATCTTACCTATTGTAGCTTGGTTTTTATTACAGCTGCTCTAAATTTTTCAAACTGATGAAATCTTGATGAATTTGTTTGCATAAAAATTGAAAATTTTCATCAAACATCATTTCAAGGCCTACCAAATTTTTTTCACCACTCTTTGACCAGCAAAGCCCATATCCAGGAAAACCCTTAAACACACGCTTAACTCAAAGCACTAGCACTTGAGAAGTCTCACTGACTTCAACGGAGTCAATTGTAAATTTGAAGTAACTGCAGCTGAGCTGAGGGATGCTTCTTTGGCTGTTTCCAATGGCTTCAGATATGCTGTGAGTTTTGCTGGTTTATTATCTATTGTTTCTGTGATTAGAATAACAGCACTCTTCTGTTTTCATGATTTTACTTCAAATTGACTTCCATGAGAAGCCTCAGATGCTTAAAGTGATGTGTATATTTACAAGCTAACCAGACAAAGCTTTAGCATAAGGTTACCATGCTAGGCTCATTAGGGTTGCCAACTTTCTAACTGCATAAAACCAGACACCCTTGTCCTGCCCTGCCCCCCACTCACTCCAACCCCCCTCCCTCTGTTGCTCACTCACTTTCACTGGGCTGGGGTAGGGGGTTGGGGTGTAGAAGGAGGTGAGGGCAAGAAATGAGGGGTTAAGGGTGTGGGAGGGGGCTCTGGGCTGGGGTGGGGGGTTGGGGTGCAGGAGGGGGTGAGGGCTCCAGCTGGGGGTTCAGGCTCTGGGGTAGGGCTGGGGATGAGGGCTTTGGGGTGCAGTAGGGAGCTCCAGGCTGGGGCTGAGGGGTTTGGAGTGCGGGAGGGGGCTCAGGGCTCAGGTGGCGGGTTGAGATGCAGGCTGGGAGTGTGGGTTCTGAGGTGGGGCTAGGGTCAAGGGGTTTGGGGAGCAAGAGGGGGTCCAGGCTGGAGCTGAGGGGTTTGGAGTGTGGGAGAGGGCTCAGGGGTGGGGGGTTGGGGTGCAGGGTGTGGGCTCTAGGAAGGAGTTAGGGTGCAGGAGGGGGTTCTGAGCTGGGGCAGAGGGCTTGGGGTGTGGGCTCCAGCCAGGTGGTGCTTACCTCGGGCAGCTCCCGGTCGGTGGCGCGGTGAGGCTAAGGGAGGCTCCCTGCCCGCCCTGGTTTCATGCTGCTCCCAGAAGCGACTGCCATGTCTGGCCCCTAGGCAGAGGTGTGCCCAGGCAGCTCTGTGTGGTGCACGCAGCCTGCGCCTGCAGGTGCTGCCCCCACAGCTCCCAGTGGCTGCAGTTCCCAGCCAATGGGAGCAGCGGAGCCAGTGCTGGGTGCGGGGGCAGCACACGAAGTGTCCCTGATCACCCCTGTGCCTAGGAGCTGGACATGCCAGCTGCTTCCAGGACCCGTGGGAAGCCAGAGCAAGCAGGGAACCTGCCTTAGCCCCGCTGTGCTGCTGACCGGACTTTTAATGGCCCAGTCAGCAGTGCTGACCAGAGCTACCAGGGTCCCTTTTTGACTGAGTGTTCTGGTTGAAAACCAGATGCCTTGCAACCCTAAGGCCCATCAATGTGTTACTCCAATTGTAAGCTTTTTTTTTGTTTTTGTTCTGTGTTGTACTGCACCTAGCACATGGGGTCCTGGTCATTGACTGGAGCTCCTAGGTGCTACTGCAGTCCAAATACAGGGGGGATTTGTACCCTCCTGATTCAATGGGTGCCGAGGGGGCACTGACCACCCGCAGCAGCACCCCAGCACTGCAACACTAATCCCAGCCCACTGAGGACAGGAAGTCTGGGAGAGGGCTGGAGAGAGAGTCCACCCAGCACTCACCCTGCAGCAGTAGCTCCTGTCCCACAGGGCTGAGTCTGGATCCCTGCTCCAGGTGTTGTGACCTGGCACAGAGGGTTGCAACGCCACTCAGGTTTGGCCCAGCCATCCCTCCTTAAGGATGGAGGGAGAACTATGCCAAACCTGAGTGGGGCTGTGTCCCTGTGAGCCAGGTTGCAATGCACTCACTCAAATTTGGCCCAGTTACTCCTCCATGATGGAAGGGCAGCTGGGCAAAACCTGAGTGGTGCTGCAACCTGGCACCTGACTTTTGTGGGGGAAATTGCACCCATTGACCCCCTGCTAACATTGCCCCCGTACAAATAAATAATAAAAAACCTGTGACTACCATCCATGCCCATCTGTACATCTCAGAATTCCAGGACCTTAATTCATCACTGACTTATCCCGGTTACATTAGTGAAACTAACTCAATTATCTAATGTTTGTATGGAAAATCACTGAAGTGCTGATCACTCTGAAACCGGAGTAAGAAATCAGACCCCAAAAATGGACCCTGCACAGTAATTCCACAATGCCAGTTTGTGGTTCTTCCTGTTTGCTTCATGCTTTTTTTAATCCCATAAGTGTGGGTTTCTTTTTCAGGTTTGTTTCCTAAGGGCCAGATTTTTAAAGGTATTTAGGTGCCTAAAGAGGCAGACGGGTGCCTCCTGGGATGAAAGCACTTAAGTACAGATCCTCAAAGTTACTTAAGTGCCTAACTCCTATTGATTTTTGATGGTAGTTAGGTGCATAAATGCCTTGGAGGATCTGGGTCCTGAGCCCCTAAGGCTACTTGGAAATCAATTGGAATTAGGCACTGTCACAAGCTGGCCGGCCCTTTGAGACAAGCTGGGCTTAGCCTTGCTCATGACTTTGCAACTATCCGTCAACCTCACTAATGAGCTGGTAACATAAGGCCTAATGAGTGACTCCAGCTGGGTGTAATGGGGCTTAATGAGAGACTGACACTAGCTGTGGTGGTGGAGCAGGGAGAGAAGTACTTAATTAGAGCTGGGAACTCAGTAGAGAGAGAGGAGGATCTGGGAGGGTAGAACATGGGTCATTTCTCTGGGAAGAGCCGGCAGAAACTGGGATGAGGCTCCTGTGGGGGGACCTATGATCTGCGGCCTACAAGGGGAAGGGGGTAGCAGAGAAGCCTGGGAGGGGTGGAAGACCCGTTTCTGTGGTACTTGGACCACCCAGTGGTGGAAAAGCTTGAGGGAGGAAAACTGAAAGAAGCCCAGGATGGGCAAAGGACCTTTTGTGAACATCTGCTGGGACTTGAGGATCCTGGAAAAGAATGAACTGTTATATGCCGTGGCTGGAGGTCCAAGCTATAGTGAAACCAGGGATGGAGTTGGCAGAAGATGCTGGTTGTAATTACCCAGAGTAGCTAAGGAAGTGGCCACCATGGAAAGTCTGAGATGAAGTCCCTGTAATGGTGTGGCCAGGCATGAGGGGGGCACCCTAGAGGAGGTGCTCCTACAGGAGTCGAACCTGCTTCAGCAACTCTGAAAATCCCCCAGGCATCTATCTGTGTCTTTAGGAGCCTAATGCCTTTAAAATCTGGCCCTAAAATAGCAGGGCCCAGAGCCACGAAGGCATTTGAGTTCCTAACTTCCACTGATTTCAGTGGCGATTAGGAGCCGAAATACCTTTTGTGGCTCTGGGTCCAAGTGTTTACTGCAGGCAAAATTTGAAATTTTTCTGTACTAATGGAGTACTCAAGTCAGGGCAAAAAGCAACAGGACAAGACACTTAAATTGCCTGCCTCCCTTTTGCAGCGGGGGATAGAAATAATTGCTGATGGCTCTTCATGCTGCCCCCTCTGCAAACCTTTTACTAGGACCCTACAAAGGTTTGGGAGTTTCTGAAGGGAAATACTGTCACTGTTCCACTCCTTGTTTTCTTCCTGAGAGGGGGTGAGGGAAGGGTGGCATTTATTCATAAACAACAAATTGTTGCTCCCAAGCCTGGCTGTGCTGTTTCCTAGCATGTCATAGGAGTATATAATTGCAACTGAGCTAAAAGATACTTCTTGGGAATTCTGGATGGCTCCAAATATGTTGTGAGGATTTGCTGTTACCTGCTGCTCCTGTTGAAATAATGAGAATAATGTAGAGCACTTTTCTGTTTTTCATAATATTTGTAATTTCTCTTGAGAGGAAGGCTGGCTTTGTGCTTAAGGCACTAGACTGGTGCTCGGGAGACCTGGGTTTAATTCCTGACTGCTACCATCTTCCTAGACAATGAAGACCCTTCATTTCTCTGTGCCTCTGTTACCCATCTGTAAAATAAGATAGCAAAACTTGCTTACAGTCTAAACAGACAAAGCTACTCGATGCCAGGACTGTCTTTCTTCAGGTGGTACAATGATAGTGACTTCTATAGCACCTTCCATGGGAATGATCTGAAGGGCCTGATCCTCCACTGGAAATTGAGGGCCCTCATCTCCTTGCAAGATTACGCTAAGCACATGCTGAAGCATATCCCCATTCAGCAAGGCACTTAAGTAGGCACTGAAGTGTTTGCTCAGGTAGGGCTTCCATGCACTTAACATATGTCAGTTAATTTAACCCTTTCAACACCCCTTCTGAAGTAGGTGAGTCCTAACCCCATTTCATAGCTGAAGCACATGGAGACTTAGCAACATGTCTAAGGTCACAAGGGAAGTCTGTTGCATTGCATGTAGTGACCAACCAGGAGCCTGCTCCTGCTACCATTGGACTAAATAGGAGTTTTGCTATTGACTTCAATGGAAACAGCCTTAGACTCCTAGGCTAGATCCAAAGGGGCTTAGGCACTGAACCTGCTCCTGAAGCCAAGCCATTTTTTCCTCAAAAAAACCCAGAGGAGGTGGTGGTTCTGGTGCCCCCTTGTAAACCTTTAGCTCAATAATTCGAGCACTCACCTGGGAGTTCAATTCCTCCCTCTGCCTGATGTGGAGAAGAGATTTAAACTCTCCCCTCTCTCAAGAGAGCACCCTCACTACTAGGCTCTCGGGTAGCCTGGGGCAAGCTTGTCAAACCCTCCTGTTAGAGCTGTTCCACTGTGTATAAATAACTAAATATGCACTGGTCCAAAGAGTGAGACTGACTCTGTAGCTCCGTGTTAAGGCACTCAATGGGGAGCCCCAGGTTCCAGTCCCCATTCCCCACCCTCTCCTCCAGCTCTTAGGTGCGCTCTGAGAATGCCTACTGGATCGGGATGCGGAGACAAGATAGGCAGGGGAAGACCTAGGGATGAGTTGGGTGCCTGAGCTCCTAGACTGAGGGAGCTGTGCACCTGCCCACTGGCAAAAACTAGGGTGCCTAAAGGACTTTAACAGTGGAAATTTCCGCACTGACTGGGACCGATGGCAACTGAGTGGTGGTTTTGAGGTTCTTGGTCATGTCTAAATGTTGGACTTGGGCATCTAAGTACTTCCGTGGCTCTAACCATAGTCTCCTGAGCCCCAGTTTTATGCCTTAAGCCTAATTAATCCATCCAAACCTGGGAGGCGGCATGCTTCAATGGATAGGACCGAGAGCCAGAAGATCTGGGCTCTGTTTCAGGCTGTGTTACTGACTGACTTTGTAACCTTGGGTCAGTCACTTCACCTTTCCACGCCTCAGTTTCCCCAGCTATAAAAAGGGGATAATACTTAACTGAGAGTTCTTCTCAGTCATATAGCTCAAAGCACAAAGTCATTATGCATGCAATAGATGTATAATAGATACCACACTTCTGTATTTAAGTGACATTCTGGTGTTGATGTGATATTTACTAAAGACTTCCAGGGATTAACTGTTAAGTTTCATTTTTAACAAGCTGAAATCTATTAGCACATTGTTTATGTGCAGAGGGGGATGAGGGTGGGTCAAATGCATGGTAATGATTGGCTTCTATTCATGGCAAAATAGCCTCACCAATCGTTGATCCCCAAAAACATCCCTAAGAGATTCTTCTGGAGTTTGGGTAGTCAAATTCTTATTACATTGTGCAGAAATTGACAGATTCTAAACAAACAGAAATCATCGGAGAGTCTGATAATCCAGCAATATGGAAATTAAAAATTGTAATATTTCCCCCCTGAGTAAATGAAATATGCAAAAGACCAACTGCATAATACAATAGAATCTGTGTAATCCCTTGGTAGCCACAGTTAGCAAGATATTTTATCATAGTTGCTTATTTCTTGCTGCATAATGAATGCACAAAATTTAAGTTTACAAGGAATTACAAAAATTCCTCCATGAAGTTCAATTTCTGCATCAAGTTGCTCTGTCAAATCCCAAACGTAAAGGCTGCTCTGGAAATCTTCTGGCCTTTCTGAATTCTTACCTGGATGCACAGGGTTAAATTCAGTGCTGGCATAAAGTGGATGGGAGCTGTACCAGTTTAACAGCAGCTGCAGCTGCTTATTCCTAGGGTCAACTTGATCCGCAGCCAATGTAAATCTGCATGGAGCTCCCCCTGGGTTTGCAAAAATGGCTCCAATCATTGGTCCAGCAAATCCTGTCTTGTGTCTAGCAGAAGCCATCGACCACAGATTAATCCTCTAGCTCTCCCATGTTATTCATGTGCCCAATTGTGCAATGCTATGAATGTGGGGAAGGTGAGAGACTTGGTTTAGGACATAATTTATCTCCTGAAGCATAACTGCTGTCTGTCTCTCTCTCCTCTATTAAGGGCCCAATCTAGTTCCTACTTACATCAGTGGGAGCTGGATTGGGCTCCTAAGCCTGCACTAATGATACTGTTAATGGTCCAGGAACCACAGTGCACAAGTCTTGATGCTTGTTGTACAATCTGTGACGCATTTTCTTTACAAAAAATGTCAGTTTGGTCGCAAGCCTGCTGCAGCGGGCAAGCCACTGTCAGATGAACGGTAGCATCAAACCCTGAAAGTAATTGGATGCTTCAGTGTTAACTTCACAACCATCTGCTACAATCAGGCCTGCCTGTTACTCATGGTTTCTGTTCGCATGTGCTTGTGAGAACCTTGGTGGCTTTTTTGGGGGGGGGAGGGGGTCTGAATTCATGAGCTTCACTTTGTTATAGATTTGGATGATTACAGGAAAGAGTGAAGGAAAACACAGCCAAAACTTCCTTGGGCCATGATTCAGGACAGCACTTAAGCGTGTGCTCAAGATCCAAATGGACTTAAGCACACACTTAAGTCAACTGTCTTGAATAGGGATGGATTTACACATGTGCTAAATGCATTGCTGAATTGGAACCCTGGTTTCCACCCAAAACCAACCTGCATTCCCATGAGTTTCAGCCCATGAGAAGCAATCTCACATAAATGGACTACCCATCCCTAATCCAGAGCAAGATTTAGGGCTTGGCTACACTTAAACCACTATCAAGAATACTGCAAGGCTGCACCTCTAGCACTCCAGCATGGCCTCTCCCTACAGCAATGGGAGGGATCCTCCTGTCAAAGTTAATCCATCTCCCTGATGGGTGGTAGCTAGGTCAATTGGGGGGGGAGGGAGTCTTCCTTTGATGTAGTGCAAGGATTCTCAAACTGGGGGTCAGGACCCCTCAGGGGGTTGCAAGGTTATTACATGGCGGGTCATGAGCTGTCAGACTCCATCCCGGACCCCGCTTTGCATCCAGCATTTATAATGGTGTTAAATATATTTAAAAGTGTTTTGAATTTATAAGGGGGGTCGCACTCAGAGGCTTGCTGTGTGGAAGCGGTCACCAGTACAAAAGTTTGAGAATCACTGATGTAGTGCCATCTACATAGGAGGTTAGGTTGGCTTAACTGTCATTTGGGGGGGGGTGGCTTTTTCACACCCCTAACCTGCAAATTAGCTGGGCTGACTTAACTTTTTTAGTGTCTACCTGGCCTAAGGGCTCATCCACACGTAGTGTTAGTCCTGAACAAGCAGTTATTCCTGAAGAACGTCATGTGTGGATGCTCTTATTTGGAATGCGTGCCTGGAAACAGCTTATGTTAAACCAGAACAAGGTGCTTGTTCCGCAACAAGAGTCCACATATGGAGTTATTCAGGAACAGCTATTCCTGGAGTACTCCACGGGTGGTCAAACCCTGAGGCTTGGTCTATACTTAAAACTTGTACCAGCAGAGCTGTGTCAGTCAGGGGATTGAAAAAAAAATACCCCTGACTGACAGCTAGGCTGACAAAGTCCCTGGGGTAGACACAGTTATGTCAACACATTGTTTCTGCTGGCACAGCTAACCTTGCTCACGGAGGTGGTGTTCCTACACCAGCCGAAGAACTCCTGTTGGGGTATGTTGCTTCTATCCTAGGTAGCTATGCCAGCATAGTGCTGAGTAACCTCAGCCTACCAACCGTTCTGCAGGGTTCATGGGAAATAAGACCCCTCTTTTCAGGGTGTCTATTGACTATGATGGTCTGAACTTGAGTTAACTCTGCTGTGATCTCCTCTTGAGTGAGCAGCCGTGCAACAAAATAACACTCAGGCCACACAGAGCGCTTGTGTTAGCTGCTGCTGAGTTGTGTTAACTCATGCTGTCGCCTATCCCCCCTGCCAAGCCAGAGTCAAAAGCACCAGCAGCCTCCCGTTCTGGCTTTTTGTGTGCGGCTAGGACTCGAGATGGGGACAATGCTGAAGTTACTTCTGCAGGGATGAGAAACCCAGAAACACATGGGGCCAGATCCTCAGCTGTTGTGAATCAGCCTAGCAAGGAACACCCTGACTTCACGGGAGCCGTGCTGATTTTCAACAGTTGAGGAGCTGGCCCTTCTTAATTAAATGCTTATCCAATTTTCAAAGACCCCCCTGGTGAGTTATGGGCATCAGCAGAACTGTAACACGGGGTCCTTGCTAGAGCTGGGCAGAAATTTTTCACCAGAAACCAGTTTCAGGGCGAAATGTAAGATTCTGTCACTGAAAAAGTCAGATTAATTTTTTTACCCCTGTTGTCCAAATAATTCTAGCTGCAAGATCCTGAAATAAACCCCCACTCATTGATATTCCACCTTAACTACCAAGCCATCCTTCCTCTTGTATGGCCTGGGCTTATCTATTTAAACAGCCCTTTTTGGAGGGAGCTTAATTTCCTCCTATCAAGTATGTGGCAGAGTTAATAAGGACCAATATACAGTTCTGGTGCTAGAACAACTACAATAGGCTAGTCACTAGAAAAAGCTCATTTGAATAGCTGGCCATGGTACCACACCTCAGGACATGCCCTATTCATTTGTCCTTTACAATAGCCCTGGGTTCCTAATAACAATGTTTACCAATCAGCTTTCCTATGAGTAAATGAGCAATATGGGGGAGGGGAAGGAATGTCTGCCCCCTGTCAGTTGCATGCTAATTTATGTAACCAATTCAGGTAAATGCTTAAGGGAGAGCTTCCTGCCCTCAGATTCATCCACTTGCAAAGAGGCTGATTGGTTTGCCTCAGAAGAATCCTTTCAGTTTTCTGAAGCACACTATATATACAATGCTGGCTAGCCTGCCTGCTTTGGAAATACACTTGGGAAGTAACTATTTGCAGAGGTGAGTGTGTGAGGGGCACGTGACGTGGGGTCCCCCCCTCAATGGTCGACAGGCACAGGGTGTCTCTGTGCCTCTTATATTTTAATGGAAGACTTAGTTGAACAACAGTAATACTTAGCACTTTTATAGCACTTAACATAAGTAAACTGCAACATACCAACAAGGGGTGTAATTATCTCATTGATACAAATGGGGAAACTGAGGCACAAAAAGGGTACACCCTAAACTTTCTAGTCTCAGTGTGATGGGTGTCTCCACTTTTGAGTGACTAATGTTAAGCAGCTGGCTCAGATCCTCAAAGGTATTTAGGTGCCTGATTTCAATGGGAGTTAAGTCCATAAGTATCTTTAAGATTCTGGGCACAAAAGCTAGGGTTTTTTTTTGTTTTTTTTAGAGCGCTCAGCTCCAGCTGCAGTCACCCAAAAATGGATGTACCACAAATCCCTTGAAAATACTGGCATAGGTGTCTAAAGAAGGGCATCCACCATCTTCAAAAGTATTAGGCACCTAAATCAAGGGCAGTTAGGTACCTAAATACCTTTTGATGATCTGTCCCTAAGTGACTTGGGCAGGAAGGCCATGGCAAAGCTGCAGTGAAGAACTCCAGAGTTTCGGGCTCCAGGGGTTTTCAAGTTTGCACCACTCGAACTGAAGTAGGAACGTGCTACTTAGTTGTGACTGAGCGAGTTGCTCGCATTTCAGCTCCATGGTGCCTGCCCCAGCACGTGCTTTAATTATTCCCTGACTCTCGAATGCAGACAGTTTTGTCATGCTTTAATAATAGTTATTCAACAGTTTTCAGACTCCTCATTGTTCTCTGACGCAGGTTGCCCTCTGGCCAGGCCATTTCAGTAATGACTCTAGCGTTTCTGAAGGAGACTAATGGCAGAAATTGCTATCAACAGTTCTGGCAAAACACTGCAATCTGGAAATTGGATTTCCACCCCCCTCCCTGCCCCCCCACTCCTCCTGTCCTCGTTAATGAGCTACTTCTTCAAGGTGCCAATGACGGAGCTGTAAAGTGAGATGGGCAATTCATTTTCTGGCCTGCAAGCCCTCCAACATGGCATCTTAACTGTTATTTATTAAAATGCATCATTAATATACTGCCATAAGCATGCAAGGTGCTTTTCAGGCACGCTAAAGAGACAAGGGACCAGAGTTTAAAAGATATTTAGCACCTAACTTCCATGGGAATTAGGTGCCTAAATACCTTTAAAAAAAATCTGGTAAGGTTCCTTACCCTGAGGACCTTAAAGACCAAGACATTGATACACTAAACAGATCAAGCACTAGAAGTGGAGGGGGACAAACACACTGGCTATAGTTTGGAACAGTGATGACTTTTCTGTGTATTGCACTTGGTAAGGCTCTACGAACTCTGTAGAGACAGCTGCCATCTTGTCCTCTGAGCTGCAGCAGCATGTTAGTGCAGGATCTCTCACACACTCGCGCTCTCTCTCCTGCAGATCTTGCCTGGTGCCTTCTTGTTGCTGTCTTCCTGATTCTATAAATAAAATCCTTTTAGACTGGAAGGGCCATGCTTTGCTCTGTCTATGGAAACTCAATGCATGCCATCTGGGGCAGCTAGAACAAGCAGGTTTTAAGGAAGGGTGAGATGTCCCTGAGGAAGGGAGGCTGTTCTACCTGTAGAATAGTGGCATGGAAAAAAAGGTGAGAAGACTGGGGGGCAGATAGGAGATATAGACATGCATGGCCTGATCTCGGTATTGACCAGCAAATGCTATTTGAACCTGAAGAAACAGTTGTGTGGCCTGCTGCATACAGTACAGTGTCACGTACCTTTCCGGGGATGGCTGGGAGGAGGTCCTAACTTCCTGCTCCATGTAACTAGACTCAGCCTGTTGCATGCTCCAGCGTGTTAGGGCTCAATCCTGCAGCTCAGGTACAGTGATGCCAAGGCCAAAGGTAGGAATCATCATAACTAGCTCTTATATCACATGTTTTGTCAGTAGACCTCAAAGCTCTTTGCAAAGGAGGACAGTATCCCCATTTTACCCATATGGAAACTGAGGCACCAAAAAAAGTGATTTGTCCAAGGTCACCCAGCAGAGGCAGGAACAGAAGCCAGGTCTCCTAAGTCCTAGTGCAGCATTCTAACCACTAGGCAACACTGCCTCCCCAGACATTAAGCCTCTTATTTTCTCACTCTAACTGCCAGACTACAGTGCCACAGCCTCTGTCTGTTGCGGTTGCTACTATTTTGCTGCCTTTTCTCCTCTGTATGGTACAACCCTCAGTCTAACCTCAAAAGGCCTTCAAGTGACAAAACCACCAGCAATCTACCAGCTTTGCCTGTGCCATTAGGGATTTTTAATTCATTGACTGAATGCCAGAGCAACCCCTTGTTCTGTAATATCTGATGCAATTACTTGTAGCGATGAGGGAAAAGCCTCATGTTGGCTGCTTGTTTCTTTTGCTAACACACCTCCAAGGGGCCATAATACCTTGTTATTATTTGCACGACACTCTTCTGATCCATGTTTGATTTGACTTGATTTAAAATGTGAGACATCAGGGCAGCGCTCTTGCTGTCAAAATCTCTTCTCATCATGCTGACATCGGACTGACGAGGAGTTGAGATCGATGGCAGGTTTGTATGGGGGCTGAGAAAGGGGGCCTCTTTGTCTCTTTTCCCTCTAGATTAGTTACTTCAAAAAGATTTCCTGGGTGGAAAATTAATTTCAATATTTATTTCCTACCTGAAACGTCACTGTTTTACTGAGTGCTATGTACTAGCTGGCTACCAGAGCACCTCAAACACAGATCTTATAAGCTAAAAAGGCGCAGGCCAGTAGGATGGGAGATCACAGGAGTGGTCATTCTCCCAGCAAGACAAGCCCCTAAACCAACATGTTTAACACATCTGTTGCTCAGGAAGTGGTTGTACTGCCTGCAGCATATCACTGCCTCCTAGGCAGAACCCTGCCAAGGTTCAAAGCTGTAGATGCTCATGCTCTGGATTCTGGTTGTGAAGTTCCCCAGTTCAGGGGCCAGCAACGACCAAGATGATGGTTGTTCCTTAGGGGGCCAGATTTTTAAGCACCCAGAAACTCCTGCTGTGACACTTCGGCAAAATTTTCCAAAGAGCTCAGTGTTATGCCAGGGAGGCATCTAGTGCAGGGGCGGGCAAACTTTTTGGCCTGAGGGCCGCATCAGGTTTTGGAAATTGTATGGAGGGCCGGTTAGGGGAGGGTGGCTTGGCTCCCATCTCCCCCCCCCCCCTGTTTCTTGCCCCCTGACGAACCCCCTGTCCTCTGACTGCCCCCGGAACCCCCACCCCTGACTGCCCCCTGCCACCCCATCCAACCCCCCCTCCTTCCTGACTGGCCCCCCTGGACCCCTGCACCCAATCAACTCCTCTGTTCCCTGCCCTGTGACCGCCCCACCCCCTGACCACCACCCCTAACTCCCCTGCCCCCCCCCCTGCTCCCTGCCCCCTTACCGCGCTGCCTGGAGCACCGGTGGTTGGAGGCGCTACAGCCACGCACCGCAGAGCACTGGGTCAGGCCGGGCTGTGCAGCGGCACTGCCCCAGGAGCTCGCAGCCCCGCCGCCGCCCGGAGCATTGCACCGGCGGCGGGGCAAGCTGAGGCTGTGGGGGAGGGGGCCAGGGGCTAGCCTCCCAGGGCAGGAGCTCAGGGGCCGGGCCAGATGTGGCCTGCAGGCCGTAGTTTGCCCACCTCTGGTCTAGGGGTACAGATGGTTACTTAATAAAAAGCCCCCCATCTGCTGGCCCATAGGAGCATGTACATTTGTCTCTAAATGGAAAGGTTCAATCAAGTTATGATGAGCAGCTCTTACCATGTCAGATTGGGATTTGAACCCAGGCTTTATCTGGCACCCTTGACCCTCAGCACCCACCGTGCTCAGCTCTTCTGAAAAATCTCACCCACGGAGCATAGCAAATTAAGTCTTTGCACACTGGCTAAACCTTGGGCCAAACCCACTCCAATTTTGGCAGGCAGGGGAGAAACAGGGGGAGGATGCTCATGGAAGGGAGGCACTGCAGAAGGGGTAGGGAGAGTTTCTGGCCCCAAGAAGACTCTGCCTACAGTGAGTCTTGCCTCCCTGTTTTGGCAACACCCCTATCCTTCCCCATCTAGTTTGTAAATACTCACTGACTGAGGAACTGAACCGGCAGAAAGGAAGTGGTAGGAAGTGGGCCACAAAGCCCGAGGTGAGGAAGAACTGCAACAGAGCCACTATTCCGGTCAGAAAAACAGGCCTAGAAGGTTTAAACCTGAGCAAAAGTCTGTAACTGAGCTGTAAACCTCTGAAAAGCCAAAGCCCTGAAAAACGCAACCAGCGGTGGAACCCAGGCCCCACACAATGGGGACCATTAGCTCTCAAACTGGGCAGCAGATGCTATTGTGGCCTAGTGCAGCGAGCACTGGACTGGGCTGCAGGAGATTTCGGTTCCATTTCTGGCTCTCCTACTGGGTGACCAGGGACAAGTCACTTCACTGCTTTGTGCCTCGGTTTCTCCATCTGTAATATGGGCATAATGATCCTGACCTCCTTTGCAAAGCACTTTGAGATCTACTTAGTGGAAGATCTAGGTATTGGTGCTATGGTACAATGTTCCCACAGTAAGGAAGCAGTGGTCTCTGCACAGGGCAGAGAACCAGGAGCACACCGTTGTCTGACTTGGGTTCTGGAACTGACCACTCTGGGGTCTTTGATAAAACACTGATTATTTCTGCCTCAGTTCCCCTTCTTCCTGTAAAATGGGGGCGGGGAGCGTTAACTACCTGCCCCGGCAGGATGTGGTGGAGAATGAGCTAGTGAAAGCGCTCTGCCGGGAGAAGTGCAATAAAGCAAGAATTATGATTTAAAGATGTACTACATTGCAAATAGGATCCAGGCATTTATCGGGGTATAGTGAAGCAGGTATTAACAAGCTCATGTTTATAACAGTCCCCTAACCGAGTGACTTTACAGGACAATATAACACTGTGGTGTATATCAGAGAGGGCTTTCAGTTAAGAATGATGTACATTTTAATAATGGAAATGTATGAGTCTTTGCTATTGTTTCTTCGAGTGGAATGTGGATTTCTCCCACCCGCTTCCCCACCTTCCTTCTCTGAGTTGATTATTTCTCTTGCTTTGGCATCTTATTTGTATCCTTTCTGCTTATGCAATTTTATTGTGACATCTGGGCTGCAAAATAAAACTGTAGCCTACAGGAAACTTACAATTGTGTTCCCTGCAGTCAGACAATGAAATAGCTGCCACTAGAAAAGTGTGCTTACAAAAACTATTACTCACGCATAGGAACTTTTCTCCAGGCTTTAGAATCATAGAATATCAGGGTTGGAAGGGACCTCAGGAGGTCATCTAGTCCAACCCCCTGCTCAAAGCAGGACCAATCCCCAACTAAATCAACATCTAAATGAACAAATAGGGCCAGATGGTCAATGGGTGTAAATCCGCTTCAGTGCACTGATTTATACCAGCTGAAGATCTGGCACAGAGGCCCCTATTAACCTCCTCTCCTATCTCGTGGGCTAAAATCTTGGCCCTAGAGCATCACAGTACCTCTCTCTATCCCAACATCCTCTCTTTAGCATGTGAGCACTGTCATCAGCCTGCTGTTTGAGGCACATCCACACGGCAATGGGACGTGTCATTGGCAGCTTGCCTGAGACTCTAGGGGTACATTTACACGGCACCAAAACAAAGCCACATCAGCAAGTCTCCGAGCCCAGGCTTGTGCGACGGTGCTAAACATAGCCATGTAGGCATTCAGGCTCTGAGACCCACCCCTCTTGCTGGGTTTTGGAGCCTGAGCGAAAACGTCTACACAGCTATTTTGAGTGCTGTAGCATGAGCCTGAATCTGTAGATCTGGGCTCTGCTACGCACAGGGTTGTATGTGGGTTTTTTTTTTTTTTTGGTTTGCAGTAGATGTACCCAAAGTACATACTCAGAGGCTAGCTCGCAGTGCTGTGGCTTCGCTGCTATTTTTAGCACACTAGATCAATCAAAGCCAGTTTGCTGAGCAAATTACACATCCAGCTGCAGTGTGGACGCATAATTCACTGCACTACTCGCCTTCCCATCCCCAGTGCTCTGCCATCACCTCGGCCTTTGCAAACATTTTTGTCTCCTCCCATTCACGATTCTGCACCTCATTCCATGCTTCTGCCAAAGCACCAAGCAGCCTCACACTCTAACCACCTCTACCTTCCAGCCACTAGTGGTCTGCTCCTATTCCAGGGCCTGCATTCATACTCCTGAACTTAACTTAAACACCATTTTGTTTCCAAATGTATCTAACACTGGGCCCAATCTGCAGTGACTTTTGGGTAGTGTTCAGTCCCCTCCTGTCCAATTGGCAGCACCAGGAGCTGCAGGTACGCAGCACCCCTGATCAGGCCTCTTATTTAGATGGATTAATCTTTCCTACCTTTAGGCACGCAAGTCTGAAAACACCTTTAAGTGCTTTTTGCCTCAGTGTCCCTCTCTGTATATTGGGGATAATAATACCCACCTCACAGGCCTGTTGTGAGGTTTAATAAATGTTTGCAAAGTGTTCTGACTTGTTGTAAGAAGTGCAAATATATATGGTCTGCTACCCCTTTTGGGCAAAGAATGGGTTAAAGCAATATAATAATTGCATTTGTCCTTATTGAATTTCATCTTGTTGATTTCAGACCAATTCTCCAGGGTCCTTTTGAATTCTAACCTTGTCCTCTAAAGTGCTTGCAACCCCTCCCAGCTTGGTGCCATGCTGCAGTCACACCTCTGATTGCAACGTAGACATACCCTTTGCCACTGACTTCCAGGGCTACAGGATCAAGCAGTTGGTTCTCTGTCCTGAAGTATGAAATCATTCGTGTTAATCTTGCAAAGTATCTCACATATGAAGGAAAAATCAAAGGTACAACTATAAAATGGAGAATAAATGGCTAGGCAGTAGCACTGCTGAAAAGGATCTGGGCATTATAGTGGATCACGGATTGAATGTGAGTAGGGCCCTACCAAATTCATGGTCCATTTTGGTCAATTTCGCAGTCATCAGATTTTAAAAATTGTAAATTTCATGATTTCAGCTATTAAAATCTGAAATGTCAGTGTTGTAATTGTAGGGATCCTGACCAAAAAGGAGTTGTCGGGGCGTTGCGGTACTGCTACCCTTACTTCTGCATTGCTGCTGGCGGCGGCGCTGCCTTCAGAGCTGGGCAGCTGGAGAGCAGCGGCTGCTGGCCGGGAGCCCAGCTCTGAAGGCGGAGTCACTGCCAGCAGCAGCACAGAAGTAAGGGTGGCATGGTATGGTATTGCCACCCTTACTTCTGTGCTGCTGTTGGTGGGGTGCAGCCTTCAGAGCTGGGTGCCTGGCCAGCAGCCGCTGCTCTCCAGCTGCCCAGATCTGAAGGCAGCGCAGAAGTAAGGGTGACAATATTGTGACGACCCCCCCCTTCAAATAACCTTGTGACACCACCCCTTCCCCCACAATTCCCTTTTGGGTCAGGGCCCCCAATTTGAGAAACGTTGGTCTCCCCTGTGAAATCTTTATAGTATAGGGTGAAAGCACACAAAGACCAGATTTCAGTGGGGGAGACCAGATTTCACAGTCTGTGACATGTTTTTCATGGCCATGAATTTGGGAGGGCCCTAAATATGAGACACCAATGTGAGGCTCTGAAACCAATTAATATCATTCTGAGGTGTATTAACAGGTGTGTCTTATGTAAGACATGGGGCGTGAGTGTTCCTTTTTACTCAGCACTGGTGAGGCCTCAGCTGGAGCAATGTGTCCAGTTTTCGGTGCCACACTTTAGGAAAGATGTGGACAGATGGGAGAGTCCAGAGGAGAGCAACACAAACGATAACCGGTTTAAAAAAACCTGACTTAGGAGGACAGGTTAAAAAACTGGGCATGTTTAGTTTTGAGAAAAGAAGGCCAAGGGGGGTCCTGATACCAGTCTTCAAATATGTTCAGGGCTGCTATAACAAGGACAATGATCAATTGTCCTCCATGTCCACTGAAGGTAGGACAAGAAATAATGGGCTTAATATGCACCAAGGGAGATTTAGGTTAGACAATAGGAAAAACTTTCTAACTCTAAGCTAAGGGTAGTTAAGCTGTGGAATAGGCTTCCAAGGGAGGTTGTGGAATCCCTATGATTGGAGACTAAGAACAGGCTGGGCAAACACCAGTCAGCAATGGTCTAGGTGTACTGGGTCCTGCCTCAGTGCAGGGGACTGGACTTGATGACTTCTCAAAGTCCCTTCCAGCCCTACATTTGTACGATTCTAGGTATAGACATACCTGAGCTAGCTTTGATTTAGCTCGCCCAAGTAACAATAGCAGTGAAGCAGCAGCAACAGCTGTACAAGTGTGCTGGACCATGGATATGTATTCGGGTAGCTAGCCCATTCTGCTGTGGTGTTGTTTGAGCTAGTCAGACCAAAGCTAGCTTGGATAGGTCTCCAGAAGCTGGGTCTAAGTCTCTACGCAGCAGGGAGAGTTGCCACCTCCTGCTCCTTGTCAAGGCCCCTCTCTCAGCTCAGGAAGGAGCACGTATATGCACTTGAGGCTATTCCTAGCATGGCAGGAATCATCCAGCTACTTGGAAGTCATGTTGGCATGGGAGTGACTTTGCCGATGGCCATGCTGAGCTTCTGAGCATGCCCAGAGTGAACTAGGTGTTCCCAGGAGCCTGAGCAGACTCAGACTGAGCAGCATGCTCATGGATTTTTCTAAAGGAATGTGTCTTCTCTCCAGCCAGCTTAATATATGCTGGAGATGTGTTGCTGGGGCTTCCTGGCATAGAGCAGAGAGAGGCTTGTACTTAGAGCTGATTAACAAGGAGGGGTGATTCACTTTTTTCCTAGCCCATATTCAAACTTTTATCAAAATGTTTTAAAATTTCTGTCCTGCTCTGTAATTGGTTGAAAAAATTGGAGGGGAGGACGGGGTGGGGGGGGAGTAATTTTTTGTGGGGGAAATTTGGGGAGTTTTTGAAAGTTCACATTTTGAATTCACTCAGGTTTTGAGGGGCAGGCCTGCTGCTGAGAAGCCCTGGGATTGGAGAGAAACTGGTGGCCCACCATAGGACCACAGCTGCTTTTCAGATGGTAAGAGGGGCATCTAAGGCCTAGTCTACACTAGAAAAGGTTTGCTAGCATAGCTATCCTGGCAAACCCTCCTAGTGCAGAGGCAGCTCGCATCAGCAAGAGCGCTTTTGCAGGTATAGCTTATACACGTTCCCCAACAGAAATAAACTAGACCAGCAAAAGCTCCCCCCCAATTATAACTGTGTCTACATTAGGACTTTAGCCAGTAGGAAAAATGTCATTAAAAAATCACCCCTAACCAATGTTACTTAGATTGTAATCTCCTTGGAGCAGTTGGATGGTGCCTAACACAATAGTATTATAGTCAATGACTGGGGCTTGTAGGCCCTACGATAATACAACTAATAAATAATCACTATACTGGGAAAAGTTTTGTGTGTAGACCTGGCCCTAGTAAGGGGTGGGTGGGAGGAAGGCTCATTTGAAGAGGGGGACAGCACTGTGTTGGAATGTGCACAAATGCATTTTCTAAAGGAATTCTCATTGTATTGTGCTAGCATCTAAGAGCCCCAGTTATGGACCGTGCTCGGTGCTGTACAAACACTGAATGAAAAGCCAGGCCCTGCCCCCAAAGAGCTAGAGTCCACCATACGTTCTCCTGATCTTGGCGCTTCAGTGCGATTTCCATCATAACCACTATTAGTCACGTTGCTTAAAGCACGTCTGAACGGCGCTCAGGTATGGTGATGAGCAAAGGATAAAAACCGAAGAGTTAAAAGAGAAATGTGCATACCTGTAAGAGAGAGCTGCTTCCGGGTGCCATGGCTGCATCCCTGATTACAGTATAGCTCTAAACCAGCTTGTCCTCATCTTTGGCCCCTCCTCTCCTTTTATCACCTGCTTCTCATTCTGAACAAGTGGCCGATGTAGATAAGTGCTTAGCACTCCTCAGCAATTTTAATCTTCAAAGCATTTACTGATCAATCTTCCCAACACGCCTGGGAGCGGGGTAAGGATTATGGAGCCCAATCCTGCTCCCATTGGACTTCAGTGACAGCAAGATTAGGCCCATCATCCCCGTTTTATAGAAGGGCAAACCAAGACCAAGCGGTTGAGACACATCTTCAGTGGACAGGTTTCAGTGGGGTAGCCGCGTTAGTCTGTATCAGCAAAAACACGGAGGAGTCCTTGTGGCACCTTAGAGACTAACCCAAATGTATTTGGGCATAAGCTTCCGTGGGCTAAAACCCACTTCATCAGATACATGGAGTGAAAAATACAGTAGGCAGGTAACATATTACCACACATGAAAAGATGGGAGTTACCTTACCAAGTGGGGGTTCAGTGCTGGGATTAGGGTGACCAGATGTCCTGATTTTATAGGGACAGTCCCAATTTTGGGGTCTTTTTCTTATATAGGCTCCTATTACCCCCCACCCCCTGTCCCGATTTTTCACACTTGCTGTCTGGTCACCCTAGCTGTGATATTCACCCCTTCTTGTCCACTGTTGGGAATAGGCTACATCCACCCTGTTTGAATTGGCCTTGTTAGCACTTACCCCCCACTTGGTAACTCCCATCTTTTCATGTGCAGTAATATATGCACCTGCCTACTGTATCTTTCACTCCAGGCATCTGATGAAGTGGGTTTTAGCCCATGAAAGCTTATGCCGAAATAAATGTTAGTCTCTAAGGTGCCACAAGGACTCCTCGTTGTTTTTGTCTTCAGTGGAGTTACACCAGTGCAAGAGAGGAGAATCAGGCCCTTGTGACTTCATCAATGTCCGTGGGATTACTCCTGATCTACACCAGCACGTCTATGCCATTGGAATTGGACCAGTTCATGATTACTCCTAGTAAATTAAATTACATGGATTGATTTGAACTGTAGACATAATGACTATAACTATGTGGCATGCATAAAACCGCCCAGCACTGCTATTACCTCTAGAGAAGATGAAGCAGAACGGGTTATATTTGTTTGGAGATGGATCAAATTGGAGTGAACTGTCACCCAGGCCCCACACTTAAACTAAACTTTGTAAGGTTGGAAGGGGGTTGTGGAATGATTGAACCCTTATTTTAGCTTTTATGGGCCCCTGAATTTTCTGGCTTTCGCTAGGCACAGCAGTGAAGGTGCTGAGATGGCATAGAAAAGACTCTTCTCTTTAAATTTCTAGCCCAAGAACCTGGGAATTTCCATACTGGAGGAGACCACGGTCTGTCTAGTCCAGTCCCCAGTCTCTGATAATTGCTGGCTGTTTCGGAGGAAGGTGTCAAACCCTGTGTTATGGGAAATAGTTTCCTCCTCGCCCCCTTTAGCCCGAGATAGGTTAATGGAATCATACAAATGTAGGGCTAGAAGAGACCTTGAGAGATCATAAAGTCCCGTGCCTTGTGCTGAGTCAGGACCAAATAAACCTAGACCATCCTTGGCAAGTGTTTGTCTAACCTGTTGTTTAAAAACCTCCAGTGATGGGGATTCCACAACCTCCCTTGGAAGCCTGTTCCAGAGTTTAACTATCCTTAGAGTTGGCAAGTTTTTCCTAATATCTAACCTGAATCTCCCTTACTGCAGATTAAGCCCAGTACTTCTTGTCCTACCTTCAGTGCACATGGGAAACAATTGATCACTGTCCTCTTTATAACAGCCCTGAACAGACTTGATGGCTGTTATCCAGTCCCCCGCCCTGGGTCTTCTTTTCTCAAGACTAATCATGCCCAGTTTTTTTAATCTTTGCTCATAGGTCAGGTTTTCTAAACCTTTTATTGTTTGTGTTGCTCTCCTCTGGCCTGTCTCCAATTTGTTCACATCTTTTCTAACGTGTGATGCCCAAAAATGGACGTAATTCCCCACCTGAGGCCACACCAGTGCCGAGTAGAGCGGGACAATCACCTCTTGTGTCTCACATACAACACTCCTGATAATACACCCCAGAATGACATTAGCCTTTTTTTGCAATTGCTTCACATCGGTGACTCATATTCAGGTTGTGAACCCCTATCACCTAGGCTTTGTCTCTACGATTACTTACTGCATTATAACTGACGTCGATCAGGGTTGTGAAAAAGCCACTCCACTGAGCTACGTAAGTTACACTGACCTAAGTGCCAGTGTGACCAGTGCTAGGTCGGTGGGAGAGCTTGTCCTGCTGACATAGCTACCGCTGCTCGCAGTGCTGGAGTAGTTAAGCCAATGGGAGAGCTCTAGCTGTACTCAGCTTTTTCCCCATTGTGTACTGTGCATTTGATTTTTCTTTCCTAAGAGAAGTACTTTGCACTTGTCTTTATTGACTTTCATCTTGTCGATTTCAGACCCATTCTCTAATTTCAGAGTAGCAGCCGTGTTGGTCTGTATCTGCAAAAAGAACAGGAGTACTTGTGGCACCTTAGAGACTAACGAATTTATCTGAGCATAAGCTTTTGTGGGCTACAGCCTACTTCATCGTATGCATAGAGTGGAACACACAGAAGATATTTATACATACAGAGAACATGAAAAGGTGGAAGTAGCTATACCAACTGTAAGAGGCCAATCAATTGATGAGCTATCATCAGCAGGAGAGAGAGAAAAACCTTTGAAGTGATAATCGAGATGACCCATAGAAGGTGTGAGGATATTTTAATATGAGGAAATAGATTCAGTTAGTGTAATGACCCAACCATTCCCAGTCTCTGTTCAAACCTAAGTTAATTGTATTTAATTTGCATATTAATTCAAGTTCAGCAGTCTCTCCTTGGAGTCTGTTTTTGAAGTTTTTTTGTTGCAAAATTGCCACCTTCAGGTCTGTTACTGAGTGGTTAGAGAGATTGAAGTGTTCTCCCACTCGTTTTTTGAATGTTATGATTCCTGATGTCAGATTTGTGTCCATTTATTCTTTTGCGTAGAGACTGTCCGATTTGGCCAATGTATATGGCAGAGGGGCATTGCTGGCACATGATGGCATATATCACGTTGGTAGATGTGCAGGTGAATGAGCCCCTGATGGCGTGGCTGATGTGATTAGGTCCTATGATGTCACTTGAATAGATATGTGGACAGAGTTGGCATCGGGCTTTGTTGGAAGGATAGGTTCCTGGGTTAGTGTTTATGTTGTATGGTGTGCGGTTGCTGGTGAGTATTTGCTTCAGGTTGTGGGGGCTGTCTGTAAGCGAGGACTGGTCTGTCTCCCAAGATCTGTGAGTGAAGGATCATCTTTCAGGATAGGTTGTAGATCTTTGATGATGCGCTGGAGAGGTTTTAGTTGGGGGCTGAAGGTGACGGCTAGTGGCGTTCTGTTATTTTCTTTGTTGGGCCTGACCTGTAGTAGGTGACTTCTGGGTACTCTTCTGGCTCTGTCAATCTGTTTTTTCACTTCAGCAGGTGGGTATTGTAGTTTTAAGAATGCTTGATAGAGATCTTGTAGGTGTTTGTCTCTGAGGGATTGGAGCAAATGCAGTTGTATCTTAGAGCTTGGCTGTGGACAATGGATCATGTGGTGTGTCCTTTCGAATTCTAATCTGGTCCAGCAAAGTTCTTCAACCCCTCCCAGCTCAGTGTCCTGCTGCAGTCACACCTCTGATGGCAACGTAGACATACCCTTTGCCACTGACTTCCATGGCCACAGGATCAAGCAGTTGGTTCTCACGCAAGGGAGGGGGAGTAGAGCAGGACTCTCTGCAGCAATCCTGAAATGCCCTCTCCTCTTCAGCCTACCTCCCCCTGCTGACCTCACACCAATCCTGGGAACTAATCAATGCACATGTTACAAGCCATCAGGGAACTGGCTAGTGTGCTAAGCATTAAAGCTCTGAGCATGTGGGGAAAGACACCACAATGAACACTCCTCTTGACACACACACAACTCTTACTGGTGGTATTGGGTTTTTAGCCATGTGCACTGCCTGGGTAATACCCGCCTGGCTGTAGATGAGGGGCTGCGATATTGTCAGGAAATCATAGAATCATAGAATCTCAGAGTTGGAAGGGACCTCAGGAGGTCATCTAGTCCAACCCCCTGCTCAAAGCAGGACCAAACCCAACTAAATCAGCCCAGCCAGGGCTTTGTCAAGAAATGTAACTTATCGTTTGCAAAGTCACATTTTATTAACTATTTCTCTTTTTCTGGCCAGGGAATGGATCTCACTACAGAAAATCCTTACTAATAACAAATAAACAGAGCAACAGCTATATGCTTTCACCATGTGTCCCTACCTTGAAACTATTCCTAACTGAAGCAGGACAGTGCCGATTTCATCCCAAAAGGGAGTTTTTCCCAGGTGACCTCTGTTACTCAGGAGTATCCAATGGAGAAACAACCTGATTCAGCTCTCGCCTTATGCTGGTGAGAATCAGGAAACTTCTTCAGCAAAGCCAGTGGAGTCACATCAGTGTAACACTAGCAGGAGAGCAGACTCTGGCTGTATAGAAATCTGCCACTGTCCCCACATACACACATCTTGCGGGAGAGGGATAACTCAGGGGTTTGAGCATTAGCCTACTAAACCCAGGGTTCTGAGTTCAATCCTTGAGGGGGCTGTTTAGGGATGGGGGGGAATAGTGAAGGCAGGGGACTGGACTCAATGACCTTTCAAGGTCCCTTCCAGTTCTATGGGATAGGTATATATATAATTCCCTGGTTGAGCTTCACAATTCCCCCACCCCCTTACTTAGCTGCCACTTTTGTCAGTCTTTCAAGCAATTACCATTGCCCCTTCTTCAGCACAGCTTCCTCTACATGGTGTGACCACTGAGCTCATCCACAAGGCCTGTGCTCCCTGCATTTCAGTCCCTCTAAAAAACCCGCTTATGCCCATAGAGTCCTATTGATTGGTTTAGAAAATCCTTTTTCTTTGTCCTCTTCCCTGACCTCTGTCTGTCCCGCCTTAGCTTGTGAGGTCTCTAAGCCAGCGATCATCCCTTCTTGTGTGCCTGAAAAATGCTTAATACATCATGGATTCTACTGTAACATACTGGTCATGTATGTCGTATGTCACATGTCCCACCGGCTGTGAGTCTGTTATATGCCAAAGCTGGGAAGACTCATGCATTTAACTCTAGAGGGCCCCGGGGCCAGCCAAGATGGAAGCTGTTTGTTCTGTGGTAGCATCACAATAAGCATCTTACTCTTGTTTCACAAAACGTATCTCTTTCCCCCCCCCCCCCCCCCCCTTATTATAAATTAGGGGCTAGAGGGACAGCCCTGGTGTCCTCCATCCACGGGACAGATGCAGATTTTGCAAGGATTCTCTGCACAGTTGATCCTCAGCCTTGACTCAGTGGGATTTCTGAACAATGATACAGTAGTTCAGTCTCTGAAGGCCATTTAGCCCTTGGCCTCTGGTGATGCTGCCAACAAAGAGGTGGCCATTGTGGCCTCGGCATTAGTCCAGTAGGAAGTAGATTGTGCCAAGGGGTCCCGTTGTGAAGTGCGGAGCACCTTCCAACTCCTAATAGCTGAGTGTGCTCTGCAGCTTGCAAAACTGGGCCCCAAAGCCATGATCTTGCAATTGCATCAGCACAGAGACCCCTTTGTCCATGCAGAGCTCCATGGATTTCAGTGACGTTTAGTCTACTTTCTTAGACCTTACAACAGAATCAGGGCCTTAGATTGTGAACCTCCTCAGGTCAATGACTGGTCATTTTATTAACCTGAAAAGCTCTATGGTGTGTGTGTATATACACACATAACTCTTGAAGTCTTCAGATCGGCTGCCTTTCCAGAAGATCTGCTTTAGTCAAACACAAGTTATTTGGCTCAATACAGGAGTCACTGGGTGAAACTGTATGGCCTGTGTTATACAGGAGAGCGGACGAGATGATCAAATGGTCCCTTATGATCTTAGAAAGTTTGACTCCACACACGCCCTAGAATTTCAACCAGTGAGTCCTAAGGTGGAGTTTGTTGCTCTCTCACAGCAGGCAAGTGAATGCTGTGGAACTTGGTAATTAACCAGGAGTTGTTAAATATGCAAGAGTGTGACTGCCAAAGCAGGCTGTGAAGAGTTACAAAGGGATCTCGCAAAACTGGGTGACTCGGTGACAAAATGGCAGATGAAATTCAATGTTGATAAATGCAAAGTAATGCACATTGGAAAACATCATCCCAAAGTATACATAAAAATGATGGGGTCCAAATTAGCTGTTACCACTCAAGAAAGAGATCTTGGAGTCATTGTGGATAGTTCTCTGAAAACATCCACTCAATGGGCAGTGGCAGTCAAAAAAGCAAACAGCATGTTAGGAACCATTAGGAAAGGGATAGATAATAAAACAGAAAATATCATATTGCCTCTATATAAATCCATGGTTTGCCAACATCTTGAATACTGCATATAGTTCTGATTGCCCCATATAAAAAAGATATATTAGAATTGGAAACAGTACAGAGAAGGGCAACAAAAATGATTAGGGATATGGACCAGCTTCCATATGAAGAGAGATTAAAAAGACGGGGACTGGTCAGCTTGGAAAAGAAATGACGAAGGGGGGATATGATAGAGGTCTATAAAATCATGAATGGTGTGGCGAAAGTGAATAGGTAAGTGCTATTTAGGGATAGCTCAGTGGTTTGAGTATTGGCCTGCTAAACCCAGGGTTGTGAGTTCAATCCTTGAGGGGACCACTTAGGGATCTGGGGCAAAATTGGTCCTGCTAGCGAAGGCAGGGGGCTGGACTCGATGACCCTTCGGGGTCCCTTCCAGCTCTATGAGATAGGTATATCTCCATATATTATATATATTACCACGTCACATAACACAAGAACTAGAGTCAGCCAATGAAATTATGAGGCAGCTGGTTTAAAACAAACAAAAGGAAGTACTTCATCACACAATGCACAATCAACCTGTGGAACTCATTGCCAGGGGATGTTGTGCAGGCCAAAAGTAGAACTGAGTTCAAAGAAGAACTAGATAAGTTAATGGACGATAAGTCTATCAATGGCTGTTAGCCAAGATGGTCAGGGACACAGCCCCATGCTCTGGTTGTCCCTAAACCTCTGACTGCCAGATGCTAGAACTGCATGACAGGAATGGATCACTCAATAATTGCGCTATTCTGTTCATTCCCCCTGAAACATCTGGCACTGGCCACTGTTGCAAGACCGGATACTAGACTAGATAGACCTCTGGTCTTGACCCAATATGGCCATTCTTGTGTTCATACTGTGCATTGGAGTCTAGAATTTTGACACAGACAGAAATACGCTGTGGATTTTCAGTGTTCTGTTTGCTGGTGCTTTTCTAATAAACTTATTTAATAAAACTAATTGAAACATACTAGCTCCAGAGATGTTCATGTTCAATTTTCCTGAGGATTTGGATTTTTCCATGTAAGGCAATTTGAAATCCCCAGCAGTATCCATCAAAACTACATCAGCTAAGGCAGGGCCATCCCTACCCATACGCAGCTGCGTAGGGCACTGGGAAATTTGGGGCACCCATACGCAAAGTATGCATCTGCTCCAGCCCCTGGTCCACCTCTTCCCCCTGGCCCCCGCCTCTGCTTATCTGTTGCAAAAATGGCTTTACGCTGATAAATGGTTGGCACATTTCACCCAGAGGTGGCTGTATTTCTGCTGAGGGCAAGTAAGGTTGGATCCCTGTTTAATTGAAGATATTTCCAGATACAGAGTGCTCTGAGATGATGGGTGTTATGTAAACGTGAGATAATTGCAGATGGATTGCACCTTCCTCTGAAGAACCGGGTGGTGGTCTCTGCCTGACGTACTGTAAACGGGCACAAGGCGGTTCTGGTATGAACTGTGCAGCTTCCGCCTCGATGAACTGCCAAGTTTTAAGAGCTGAAGAACGTCCTTGTGGTTAAGGAACTAGACTGATCCTCAGCAGAGCTGGATTCATTCCTGACTCTACTCCACACCTCCCATGAGAGTTTGGGCAAGGCATGAGGGTGGGCTCCATGAAGGGACGTAGGCGTTCTGATGCTGAGCGTCACACGGTGTCTAATGTGCCCCCCCCCCCCCCGAGACTGGAACTGTGATCCGCAAAGCTGAGTTAGGTGCCCAGGCTCCCACTACGATGAATGCGGAGAGAGAGGCACCTAAAAGTGAGATCCATAAAAGCCAGCGTGCCAGGTGGGGCGCTGCCTAAGCTAGCCAATGGGAGATGCCGATAACAGGGGTGTGTGCTAAGCCCCACCCCTCTCATTGATAGGTGCCTAAGTCTGGGCTGCAGGGAGGCACCTATGGTTCAAGAACAGGAGTCAGATGGCTTAGGTGCCTAATGTGCTTCTTGGAGGAATGAGTTAGGCACCTGTCTAGCTCCACACAAAATGGCTGGAGTAGGAGGTGCCACTGCCCTTAACTTTTAGCCCAGTGGTTAGAGCACTTCCTTGGGATATGGAAGACCCAGGTTCAATTCCCTGCCCTCTCTGCCAGAGAGGAAGAAAGGATTTGAACAGGAGAATGCTGTGTATGTTATAGACTCCTAGACATTCTTATGTTATGACTGAAAGTGGTAAGCATGGTCCGGTTGATGTGCCGTGTTCCCAACTCATGTTTTATCCCAGCACTAACCACTGAACTATGGGATATTCTGAGGTGGGGCTGCCTCCATCAGCTCTCCTGTTGAGGCTGATTTAGTTGGTGTTGGTCCTGCTTTGAGCAGGGGGTTGGACTAGATGACCTCCTGAGGTCTCTTCCAACCCTAATATTCTATGATTCCATTGTGGCTACCTAATGAAAGAGTGGTCGGCGCAGGGGGGCTATCAGAACACCCCCATGGGTGCAACAGCGGAGAGACAACATCTGTCATATTGAGAAGATGCGAGTCCAGAGTCCATGATATAAACAGGTATCAGCATATCTGTCCACTTATCTTGGTGTTTTCTGCACAACAGTAAATATTATCTATTGCCCGAACGGGAATGATGGACATCAGGAGAAAGAAAAGGGAATGCATCCCTGCTCCAAACTAATAGCCCTGTAGATAATGCTAACTGAGGGCTTCATGTCTTATAAACATGAGAGTGCATTACTCAGGCCTGACTTATGGTGTTTCGTTGCAGCGAGCAGCAGGCTCAGCTGGGTGTATTAATGATTCATGCTTGCCTTGCCAGAACATAATGTGTAGTAATCATATGGAGCCCGTGTACAAGAGTACTTTTAACTGGACGAATGTGTTTATAGTTTGACTTAATCTAATGCTTCATTGGGTCACTGACCTATTAATTATAGCCAATGCATAGACGAAAATATGGAGTTGAGTCAACAGAGCCCCTTCTTTGGTGTTACCAGGCAACCTGCTGCTTAGCTGTATCTCTGCATAACATTGCAAATACTGCTCTCTCCCAACTGATAAACTTAGTGATGGAGCGAACAGCAGCGGAGGGGAGAGACAAGGCAGAGAATATTTGTTATATGGCTTTTTACAAGCATTAAGCAATATGTTCCCATAATAAACATCTCTGCCACCGCTAATACTCAATAAACAGTGTGGTTTATAAGCAATTAGGGACTCTCATCGGGAAACAGCACATTTCGGTGGAACGCACGCTACTACCCTAACAATGCTTAGTAAGCTAAGTGGCTTGTTAAAAGCATCATAATTCTCCTTTAAAAATCAATTAACAGTGTGGTGCATTTGGGTCCACAGTGCCTTGTTCAGATGAGAAAAGATTCTGGAAGCCGCTTCTCATGATTTAGCCACTGTTTTACCCAAAACAACCAACCAAAAATAACTTTAAAAAAGTCAAGCTGCTGCTTCTGCTCAGTTGTTTACCACCCGGAGAGGCTGGTGAAGCGGTGGAGACGAGTCAGATTTTATTTTTTTTTTAGACTGGAGAGGAAGCCAGAGCACATCTCAGACCATTTCCTTTGTATTTCTTGGTACTTTAGCTTTTCTTTTCATTATGTTTAATAATAGCCTCGCCCCTGAATTGGGGTGGGTCACAGGAGACAGTAGGTTGGGTTGTGATGCCTTATGCACAAACAAAAGGCATTAGGCCCATAAAGGGACTTAGGTGTTGAAACACTAAGCGCCTACTTTTAGGAGCCTAGAAAATCACAAGGACCCACAAGCCTGAATTAGGTGCCTAGGATCAAAGACTGGGGAGAGAGCCGTGCAACGGAATGTGATCCACAAAAGCCAGCATGGTAGGTGGGGAGCCGCCGAAGCTAGCCAATGGGATGCACCGATGATAGGGAGGTTTTCTAAGCCCTGCCCTTCTCCTGGACATAGGCGCTAAGTCCAGGTTGCAGAGAGGTGCCTGTCTCTGTTTAGTGATCCCCGAATGGACACCTGCTGCCAGGAGGCAGGTGCCTCTGGCACCTAAGAAGTTTCTTGTGGGAATGAGTTAGGCACCCACATATGACAGACAGAAGGGACGGTGATGCTGCTGTTGAAGCGGCTTTCCCCCCCCCTTCAACTTTTAGCCCAGGGGTTAGCGCATTCACCTGGGAAGTGGCAGACCTAGGTTCTTCCAGTTATTCTTTCATTACTTATCCACAGTGGAACAGCTTCTGCAGGGGAGATTGCAGGAGCTGTCTGCCATCACACTAGCCCATAGCTCAGTGGTTAGAGCACTCTCCTGAGCGGCAGGAGACTCCTCTTGAAATTATTGCTCCTGCTAAGCAAGGGGGGAAATTGAAGCTGGGTCTCCCCCATCCTAGCTGAGTGCTCTGACCACTGGGCTGAAAGTTATAAGCTGGGCAGCAGCTTGTCCTCCAGCCAGATTTTGAAGGGGACACAATTTGGTAGGGAGCTTTTACCCTGAAAACTTAGGCACTGACCATGGGCAGCGGGTGAACCGCCTGCTGGGGGTGGCTAGCCCCCGGCCGGCCTCGCACCCTTCCCCTGCCAGAGCCCGGCGCCTCCCCCCAGCGGCCACCAGCCCCCCCGCCCTAGCCCCGGAATGCCGGGCGGGCAACGTGCGCCCTCCCGCCCCCTCCCCGGAGTGCAGGGCGGGCAGCCCCCCTAACCCCAGTGCCTCCAGTGCCCCCCCCCCCCCAGCGCTGGGCGGCCCCAGTTACTCCAACTCCCGGCCGCCCCAACCTCATCAGTACTGAAGAGGAGCAGCCTGTCTGGGCTGGGGCCAAGGGGGAAGGGCAAGCAGGAGGTGGCTTCGGGGAGGAGTGTGGGCAGGGCCTCGTGGGGCTCTTTGGGGAGGCACAGCCTTCCCCAGCCTATGCACCATGCCGCCCATGGCACTGAATGAGTTTTGGAGCCTGCAGGGTTTGGTGGGAGTTTCGCAGATCGCAGTGGAGCCTAAAATTGGGACTTACATACCTAAACCGAAGACTTAGCCTAAGGTTTAGTGGATCGGGGCTTTAGACTTGTTCCCAACGCAAATGTTGGGCCCGATTCCCCTCTCACCCTGCTTTTACCTACAATAGCTTTAGGGCCTGAGCAAAAGCCATTGGAGGGAGTGGGAAGATTCCCATTGGTTGAGGACTCCACTTGCTTGCACCCCAGCGCCTCTGGGCAGTGAGGTGGCTGGGAAATAGCCATAGTATAGGAATGCCTTGGCCACATCTCCTTCCTCCCCCAGCTCACTCCTCCAAGAGACGCCCTGCACCCGAGGTTCCTGTAGGGCCAGGGCCTAGAGCCAGGAGAACTGATTCTACACCTATAGTGCCCAGCACTGGATGGGAGGTTGGGGGGGGCAGGAGGGGATACCAACTGCTTTGCAACCTCTTCAGGCGAGCATAGTGTATGTGAAGGGGTCAAGGGGCACTGGAGAATCAGCCCCCAGCTAGTCAATGTATTGTCACCCTGCGATGCCTGCCATGTTTTCAGCTGCTCTGTGCTAGGTAAAGGTTTTTGAAAGGATGTCCTTTTATAAATGAACCTGAATTCATTCATCCTCGCAAAGTGTCCATGAGATTATTTTTCTTAGCTCAGTCGGCTGCAGCCTTTATTTCCCCCCAAGCAGCAATGTACTCTCAACCATTGATTTTTCTATCGGCTTCTTATAAACTCACTCTCTGTTCCCTCTCTGATTAATTACTAAACTATTAAATCAAAAGCAATATGGGCGAGAGTTTGTAAATCAAAACCTCTAAACCTCCCCCCACCCCCATCCCACATGCCTGATCCACCATTACCACCACCGCTCTGTGTAATCTGAATTAGAAGCAATCTTTCCAGAAGGCAGGAGCTAATGGTGCTACTGCACGTCTGTGAGGCACACCTCTTTGTGCGTAAGGACTTGTAGAAAATAGTGGCTGCAGACTTTATAAAGTTTCTTAGTTACTTTCCAACACTTGCAGCAAACAAATCTGATTTACAACACGCTTTGGGATGCTGTAGGGTGAAAGGAGCTGTGCAAATGTGGGTTGTTTTATAAAAAGAATTGTAGAAAGAAATGATCACGCATGCTTTATGATCTTGCTGCAGGACGTGTAACCCAGGTGTGGGGGCACATTTATAGTGGGGCAGACGCAAATTGTGTGGCATGCAGATAAATAGCAAACCCTGTGAAATTTAGCGTGGCATGATTGGTATAATGACCTCTATGGGCCTTTGGTTTCAAAGCCGTGGTGATATTATAATTAACGTTACAAAGCCAGACATGATGCAACAAGCTTTGGAGTCATCGCTTAATCTACATCTCCGCGTAGGGGAAAATGCTAAAGTTGGCTGGGATATAAACGTACAACTCAAGTGTTTGTGCAGATTTTCAATAAGCAATAATGGGGCCTTTTCATGTCAGGGAAAGTCTCTCTGCCACTACAAAGTGTATTTATTTCTGTGAAGGGGCCACAATGGCTGACTAGACCGAGGCATCATCTCAGAAGCAATTGAAAATATATATTGATTGGAAGACACAAAAAAGAAAAGCAGTGCTCAATTCAGCCTTCTTTGGGTCTTCAGCATCGAGCACAAACCATATCCAGGATTTCCCAGGAAATGCCTCTGTAGTAGAGCTGGTCAGGAAATGGGGATTCCCTCTCCCATAGAACATTTCAAATTAGCAGCTTTTTTTTCTTTCCCCCTCCTCAATGCCCCCCCTCTAAGTTGAACATTTTGGGTGGCTGAAAACCAGAAGTGTCAATTCAGAAATGCTGCTGCAGTGTATCTCAGGAGGTATATAGTTTGGGTGCCTTGTGCTCCCATTCTCCACTGGGAGCCAGGCTACATCTCCCATGATGCTCCACAGTCTTCCCTCTTGTTGAGCCACCACAGTGGATCATGGGAGCCCCAGGCTGCAGTGCATCAGGGGATCAGATGCTCAGCTGGTGAAATCCATTGGAGTGCCACCATTTTACAGCAGCTGATTCCACTGCACATCACTCTTGGAACGAGGCAGGACAGATAAACGTGGACACCAAGAAACCACATCATATCACGGTTTTGTTCTTGCTGGCCAAATATCTAACCTCTCCAGGACCCTTTATATTATTTCTTTGCCCTCATTATTGTTTGAAACTGTTGTTTTTCACAGTATCCTAGGAGCTTTACAGGACAACGTCCCCACCCACTACAGTTCACAAACAAATTTTAGATTTGAAACAATGCGGGTGGGGGGGAATTCACAAACAGGTGTGAGGAACAGTGAAAATAAGGTCATGCAGTTATTTCATTTAGACTTGTGCACATCCTGATGGTCTATATGAAATGTACATACAGGTCTGTCTCATCTTACGCTGGGGTTACGTTCCGCAGTCAGCGCCTAAAGCGAAAACTGCGTATAGTCAACATTACATTGAGTGTAATGGCGGGTAGAATCGCCCGCACTACAGAAACAGTATTTAAATTGTTATTTTTCTCTTTTTTGTTTTTTGTTTTTTGCTGACCACGTAAAGCTGAAATCGCGCATGTTAAATGCGCCTAAGATGCGACAGACCTGTACTCACACTGCCTGCACAAGTGTATATCCACACCCTTCTATCTTAGGGTTTTATATGGCAGTCCATAACTATTCAGTCTGAGCATCTTCCAAGTAAAGGCAATAGCAATAGTGAAGTCCCTAATGGACTTCAGGAAGTCACATTCATAGCCACGGATACACAATATGAATATTAAATTACCGTGGTAGCCGATATGGTAGAAATGATTTTAAAGAGATATCTGAATGTTGCCCAAATATAAACATAACAGAAGAAAACGTTTAGACATTATCAAAATGGAATAATTCTCCTTCCCTCGAGCTTGGTAGTTTCTTTTTTAATCACCCATGAGTGTTAATATAGCCGTTTCTGAGCAGCTGACATTTCACAGACCAAGTGACTTTTAACAATCCAGCATGACCAAACTATTTCAGTACTGAATTGCAAGAATCCAGCTTTTTTCAATCTGCTGCTGGCTGGTTCCGCTGTGCCAGAAATCTTTCATTTCTGCTTTTGTTTCAAACCGAAGAGCAAAAATGTGACAAAAGTACTATAGAATCAGCATATTTAAATCGTTTTAAAGTATGAAAAAGCAGCATGAATCCTTTATCTGCTCTGCTGTAACAGAGAGACCCTAAACCAAGTTACGGACTCATTGCAGTTGTTTTTATTTCAAACACCATGAAAAGGACACTTGGAATCAATGAGAATCTTTCCAGTGAAGTCAATGCATATTGGCGTGGGCCCTTGGTTCACTTTACTTGTTGCAAATAAGCCATCAGACATGGGTACATTTTTACAAGGATTGCCTACTAAAGATTTGCATTGATAAACACACTTTTCCACCTGCTACGTCAGTCTGTTTTCTAGGTCTGGTGAGCTGTGAGGTCTCAGACCTTCGACCTGTTTCTGGTCATTGGTCTAGCAGTGATCTTTTGGCACTGTTTTGGGAGGGACCCAACACTGCAACTCCTACAGCCACATCCTTAGCTGGTGTCAATCAGGATGTCTCCACGGTAGCTATGCTGAAGTACAGCAGTGGAAAATGTGGCTTGGTTCTCCAGACCTCAGTCAGTTTCAATCCCTGATTTTCTAAGCAATGAGAACATTGAAATACAAACACACGCTCCAGGAGCATAGCAGGGCCTTAGCCAGCCTGGCTCTTGGGCCCATCTGCTCCCTCACTTGATTTTCCATCTTGGATCAGACAAAGCCACCACCTGGGCTACTGTCACAGTGCTGCTCTCCTTCTGCACGTTGTTTACTACAAGACACCATTCAGCCTTCCAGCCCCCCCTTCCCAGGCTGTTATCCCTTTCAGTTCATAGAATCATAGAATATCAGGATTGGAAGGGACCTCAGGAGGTCATCTAGTCCAACCCCCTGTTCAAAGCAGGACCAATCATCATAGGATTCAGCTTCCACATAGCCTTCCCTTTAGGCACAGAAGCCTTTTCCAGTACTTGATCAGGGCTCCCCCTTCCTTATAGCCAGCCCTTGGGCTTCTCACTCAGCAGGCTTCTGCTCCATACAGGTCCCTCTAAGAAGGCTTATCCCTCATCAGGTCTCTCTCCCAGGCTTTCAGCTTGGGAGCCCACAGTTACTAGTACCTACCCACTTCCCAGCATGCTCCCTCCCCAAATTCTCAGACTTCTTTTTCTTCTTCTTAGAATCATAGAATCATAGGACTGGAAGGGACCTCGAGAAGTCATCTAGTCCAGTCCCCTGCACTCATGGCAGGACTAAATATTATCTAGACCATACCTGACAAGTGTTTGTCTAATCTGCTCTTAAAAATCTCCAATGATGGAGATTTCACAACCTCCCTAGGCAATTTATTCCAGTGCTTAACCACCCTGACAGTTAGGAAGTTTTTCCTAATGTCCAACCTAAACCTCCCTTGCTGCAATTTAAGCCCATTGACCTCTTGTCCTGTCCTCAGAGATTAACGGGAACAATTTTTCTCTCTCCTCCTTGTAACAACCTTTTATGTACTTGAAAACTATTATCATGTCCCCTCTCTGTCTTCTCTTTTCCAGACTAAACAAACCCAATTTTTTCAATCTTCCCTCATAGGCCATGTTTTCTAGACCTTTAATCATTTTTGTTGCTCTTCTCTAGACTTTCTCCAATTTGTCCACATCTTTCCTGAAATGTGGCGCCCAGAACTGGACACAATACTCCAGTTGAGGCCTAATCAGCGCGGAGTAGAGCGAAAGAATTACTTCTCGTGTCTTACAACACTCCTGCTAATACATCCCAGAATGATGTTCGCTTTTTTTTTTTTGCAACAGTGTCACACTGTTGACGCATATTTAGCTTGTGGTCCACTATGACCCCCAGATCCCTTTCCGCAGTAGTCCTTCCTAGGCAGTCATTTCCCATTTTGTATGTGTGCAACTGATTGGTCCTTCCTAAATGGAGTACTTTGCACTTGTCCTTATTGAATTTTATCCTGTTTACTTCATACCATTTCTCCAGTTTGTCCAGATCATTTTGAATTTTAATCCTATCCTCCAAAGCACTTGCAACCCTTCCCAGCTTGGTATCATCCGCAAACTTTATAAGTGTTCTCTCTATGCCATTATCTAAATCATTGATGAAGATATTGACCAGAACTGGACCCAGAACTGATCCCTGCGGGACTCCAATCGTTATGCCCTTCCAGCATGACTGTGACCCACTGATAACTACTCTCTGGGAATGGTTTTCCAACCAGTTTTGCACCCACATTATAGTAGCTCCATCTAGGTTGCATTTCCCTAGTTTGTTTATGAGAAGGTCATGCAACACAGTATCAGAACCCCCTCAGAAGAGAGTCACCAACCACCACTACCCTATGTTCCCTCATGGGAGTGGTGGCTGCGATCCTCCCAGCCTTAGGGGTACATGTCTTCCCCTCCTCCACCTTTGGGGGTGATTCCTCATCACTCGTTGCCAGGGCAACATATCGGTTTTCCATCTGCTGGTGAGTGTGTTGGGAGTAGGGGTGGGGCACTGCCTGCTGCCAGAAGTAACCAGCAACCAGTGTCCTCCCTGTGACAGAGCCATATCCTCCTCCCCTGGTGGTGTGACAGCAGTTCTCTGTAGCTGGATCGCTTCCTCAGCCTTAGATGTCCCCATATGAATACTTTCGAGGAATTCCTTGTGGGCTTGGATGCTCCTCGGCCTAGCCACCTCCTCTTGTAGCTCTCCCACCTGCTTCCTGAGAAATTCCACCAGCAGGCACCTCTCACACTGGATTGTCCCCCCAACCTGGCTTTCTGCGAGTGGGAAATGCAGGCCACAGTCTCTGCAAGTCCACATCAAGATCTGCGTAGAGGCATCCATGGTTAGGCTGTCTGTCTGGATACAGGCGCAGGTGGAGGAGACAGGAGCAGAGTTGGCACTGGCGATGGGGCCCTTCCTAACCATAGCGATTATATTACGGCTCCCTCCCACAAACTCCCTCTCAAACTCCCCTGTTTTTGCAGTCCCCTTGATCGCTTAGCCTCTGGCTTTTAAGGCCTTCCCTCCTAGGTCAGCAGTTTAAGAAGTCGATTATGGTACCTGAAACGTATAAGCTAAGCTAAGCAAAATGAATGAGACACAAAACAGAGTCCATTTTTCTCCATCTGTACTTGACTATACAAAGACAGTCAAGGCACAAGGCACTACAGTGCTTCACGCAGAATGCCTTCAGACAGCACCCTCCAAACCTCCATTAATATCTCCCTAACAACCTGGCCGTGCCCTCCCTTGGCATTTATCTAGCAGCAGGACTCTGTTATCCTGTGATAAATTCCCCTTCTCTTAAAGCCTCTAAAATACCTCTACTTTTGGAAACATTTGAGACGCGGAAGATACATCAGCCCTCAAAGCTAGGCTCATCCTCAGCGTTCATCCCACGTGAATGTCACCGCACGCCTGCTGTTGTTACATTGCACGTTACCCATTAAAGCATCCGGCCCTTAGTCCGAGCCCCTAATCTGCCAGGATTCCATCAACGGGGCCTTAAAGTGAGGGTCAACTCCAAGCAGTAACAAGGAGCAGCGAAAGTGCCTAAAAAGTAGGGGGGCCACAGGCTCCCCCCAATGCCACACAACCCCCAAAGCCCCCCCCCTTCTCTCCGAGTCCCTGCCCTCATGCCACCCATTCCCACTGAGGCCCCACCCTCGCACCACCCCTTCTCCATGAGGCCCCGCCCTTGTGCCACCCCTTCCCTCGAGGCACTGTTCCTGCACCGCCTCTTCCCCCCCCCAGACCCCGCCCCCTGCTCGCTCCTCTCCACTCCTCTTTCCCCCCCCCTCGCTCACCCTTACAGCTGCTAAAAAGTGGGAGGGGCCATGACCCCCTGCCTCTTCCCCCCCACACACACCCCTCCCGGCGCCCCTGGCAGTAACTCTTTGTATAACTACATACCAATGCTATGTTAAAACATTATTTGGGTTGGAAAGTCGAGCACTAGAAAGTTAGGAAATGCCAGATTTATGGCTGCCTGTGCAACCTGAATTCAGCAACCTTGTGTGTATGCATTATGGTACAGTACTTAATCACATACTGGNCCAAGCAGTAACAAGGAGCAGCGAAAGTGCCTAAAAAGTAGGGGGGCCACAGGCTCCCCCCGATGCCACACAACCCCCAAAGCCCCCCCCTTCTCTCTGAGTCCCTGCCCTCATGCCACCCATTCCCACTGAGGCCCCACCCTCGCACCGCCCCTTCTCCATGAGGCCCCGCCCTTGTGCCACTCCTTCCCTCAAGGCACTGTTCCTGCACTGCCTCTTCCCCCCCCCCAGACTCCGCCCCCTGCTCGCTCCTCTCCACTCCTCTTCCGCCCCCCTCGCTCACCCTTACAGCTGCTAAAAAGTGGGAGGGGCCATGACCCCCTGCCTCTTTCCCCCCCATTCCGGCGCCCCTGGCAGTAACTCTTTGTATAACTACATACCAACGCTATGTTAAAACATTATTTGGGTTGGAAAGTCGAGCACTAGAAAGTTAGGAAATGCCAGATTTATGGCTGCCTGTGCAACCTGAATTATATATGGAGATATACCTATCTCATAGAGCTGGAAGGGACTCTGAAGGGTCATTGAGTCCAGCCCCCTGCCTTCACTAGCAGGACCAATTTTGCCCCAGATCCCTAAGTGGATCCCTCAAGGATTGAGCTCACAGCGCTGGGTTTAGCAGGCCAATGTTCAAACCACTGAGCTATCCCTCCCCCCCTCTCCCTGGCTCTGGGAGGGGAGTGGGGACTGGTGGATTCAGCAACCTTGTGTGTATGCATTATGGTACAGTCCTTAATCACATTCTGTTTTTTTTCCAAACGATCCCCAAGGCCAGAACAAAGGGGCTTTGTCCAGCGGACAACACAGGGGCTGGGTTATGGAATTCACTCTCCAACCCATGGTCCAGGCACAGGGCAGCCCCACGGCAACCACCATCCCAGCTCATTGGAACAGGAGATGCAAACTCTGCAACCCGGACGTGGGAGTTTGTGGTTACTGGGTGCGTTTCATTATAACGCCCACCCTCACAGGTCGCCAACAGGGTGTGAACCTAGGATCTTGAACACCAACACACAGATCACTACTGCTGGAACTAAAGAAGTAACTGTTAGCTAGCAGCTTTAGTAGGTTGTTATTCTCTATGTGGACTAGCCGCTAGAGGGGAACATGACACAGGCTTTACAAATGTTACATAATCATGGAGCTACTGTCTATGCCCCCACAGTCACCCCAAATCCCTCTCTACTGTGTCCTGTGCTCCCTGCCTCTACTCAGTGTAACTACAGCAGAGGAACCTTTTGGAGCCCTTCCATAGCTCCTACTCTGTTACAGGAATCTCACCCTTAGAAAACAGGAAGGAGAGTTCTTTTCAAGCGCACCGCACGGGGAAGTCATGTGGTTTCATTAATTAATTCAAGCAGGTAAAGTTCTTTGAGATCCTCAGATGAAAGTCCCTGTAGAAGTGCAAAGTAATAGTGATTTTGCATTGCTGCTGGAGAACTTAAAGTACAAGCACAGCTTCAATAGATCATCGGTAATAATCATCCATATGCTCTGGTGGCATGAGGCAGTAGCCCCTAGGTCCCAAAGAGTTGACTTCAGGAGTAGTTTTACCTAAATAAGGAGTTCCGATTCAGACTGCTAAGATAAAAGGCTGAAATATTTTCCCCAGTGAGCGGGGGGGGGATCCAGCAGATTCATTCTGACTTTCTTTTGTACCAGTGCTCCCACTGCTGTACCTAGAATTCATAACGAAAAGCAAACACTCATACATCATTGGCTTAATATGACAACTATGGAGCTTAATAAGGCTGGGAGAAACATAGCTGTGACTCTGTCTGAGTTTCCAAAACAATCAGTTATTGTTCAGAAACCCACACCAATTTTTACCGCCCCCGAGCTGATTTGCACATTTTTATTCATCTTTCATTTTGACTAGACCAATGGTGTATTCTATCTGCATGAGCATCACCATAAAAATTGACTCCCAGCCATAAAAATATAAGATTCTTAATAATGCAGCTCCCACTTTGTGTGTGTGACTTTATTTAAAACAGAAAGTAGCTGGCAAGTTAAGTACTGGCCAGATTTAGTGTTTTCGCTGAAACATTTGACCCTCAGCTAGTTCACAGCTTCAGCCTTATCAGCCCTTGAAACATGTCCAAACAGATCTTAATTTTAATGTTCCTCATTATCTATTTATCTAAGGTATTTCTGTAGCACAAATTACTCTAGTATCTAGGCCTTGACAGTACCTAGGTATTCTTCCACTTTTTTTTTCCAGTATATACCATTGCAAAGGGTTTGCTCTATTTATTTATTTATTTGATGGCCTTCTTCTAGTTGGCAATATGGGTTTGCTGATGTGGTGGAGGGGAAACCAATACATTGTAGCTCTTCAATATGCATTTTGTAATGAACTGGCTAGTGTGTGTTTGCATTGGTGCCCTCTGCTAGTCAAACTAGTCAAACTGACTTGATACCACTTTTTTTTTTTTTTTTTAAGATTACAAGCTTGGTTGATAAAGGCAATAGTGTTGATGCAATATATTTAGACTCCCGTAAAGCATTTGATTTGGTACCACATGACATTTTGATTAAGAAATGAGAATGATACAAAATCAACCTGTGACACATGAAATGGATTCAAACCCAGCTATCTGGCGGGTCTCATAGGTAACTGAAAATGGGATATCCTAACAGAGCCGGTTTATTTCTAGTGGGGTCTCACAGCATTGGTTCTTGGCCCTCTACTGATTGACATTATTGGGGGAATGGTAAATACTGAAGAGAACAGGTCATTGATACAGAGCAATCTGGTTTGCTTGGTAGGCTGGGCACAGGGAGGCATGGATCAGCATTCATGTCGCACTCCCCATCAGTACCCGGCCCAGGCCACAGAAGCAAAGGATCCAACCAGCGGGCCAAATTCAGTGATGAATCCTGAGCATGTGCCTCTTGAGGCACGTTGTTCATACTCTAAGAAGAAGCTGGGCACAAGTAAACAATATGGCCATATGTAAATTCATGGATTTATGAACAAATAAGGTAGGCCATAATTACAGATTGGGGGACTCTATGCTGGGAAACAATGACTCTGAAAAGACTTGCTGAACTTGATCTCCCAGTGCAATGCTGTGGCTCAAAGGACAAATGCAATCCTTGGATGTATAAAAAGGGAAATTTGAGTGGGAGTAGTAGTTCTATTAAATCTGTTTGGCACTGATGCGACTGCTACTGGAGCATTGTGTGCAATTCTGATGTCCACATTTCAAGAAGGATGCTGATAAATTGGAGAGGGTTCGGAGCAGAGCCACAGACATGATTAAAGGATTGGAAAAACATGCCTTATAGTGATAAACTCAAGGAACTCAGTCGATTTGGTTTATCAAAGAGATGGTTAAGGGGGTCCTTGATCACAATTCAGTCCATAAGTACCTACATGGGAGAAAGAGATTTGATAGTTGAGGTTCTCATCAGTCCAGACAGACAGAGGTAGAGCAAGATCCAACATCTGGAATTTGAAGCTAGATAAATTCAGACTAGAAATAAGGTGTACATTTTTAACAGTGAGGGTAATTAACCATTGGAACAACTTTTCAGGGGTTATTATGGAGTCTCCATCACTGGAAATTTTAAAATCAAGATTCGATGTTTTTCTAAAAGACCTGCTCTATTTCAACCATAGCTATTGGACCTGAAGTAGGAATCAATACAGGGATGTGCTATGGCCTGTGTTACCATAGAATCGTAGGAATGTAGGGCTGCAAGGACCCTTGAGAGGACATCTAGTCCATCCTTCCCATGCTGAGACAGGACCAAGTAAACTTAGACCATCCCGCCAGGTGTTTGTCTAACCTCTTCTTAAAAACCTCCCATGACGGGGAGTCCACATCCTCTCTTGGTAACCTGTTCCAGTTCTTAACTATCCTTATACTGAGAACGTTTTTTCTAATATCTAACCTAATTTTCCCTTGCTGCAAATTAAGCTACTTACTTCTTGTCCTACCTTCAGTGGACATGGAGAACAAATGATCACCATCCCCTTTATAACAGACCATAACAAATATGAAGACTGTTAGCAGGTCCCGCCTTGGTCATCTTTTCTCACGACTAAATATACCCCGGTTTTATTTTACCCTTTCCTCACAGTTAAGGCTTTCTAAACCTTTTTCATTTCTATTGCTCTCCTCTGGACTCTCGCCAGTTTGGCCACATCTTTCCTAAAGTGTGGTCCTGAAAACTGAACAAAATATTCCAGCTGAGGCCTCACCAGTGCCTGTTATAATGCTCCTGTTAATATAGCCCAGAATAATATTTGCCTTTTTTAGCAACTGTATCAAAATGTTGACTCATATGCAGTTTGTGATCCCCGTATAACCCCCAGAACCCTTTCAGCAGCACTACTGACTAGCCAGTTATTCCCCATTTTGTATTTGAGTATTTGATGTTTCCTTCTTAAGTGAAGTACTTTACTTGTCGTTATTGAATTTCATCTTGTTGATTTCAGACCATTTCCCCAATTTTTGAAGCTCATTTTGAATTCTAAGCCTGTCTTTCAAAGTGCTAGCCACCCCTCCTAGCTTGGTATCATGTGTGTTTATGTGTACTCTGCGCTCCATTATCCAAAATCATGAATGAAAATATTGATTGACACTGTACCCAGCCCATTGTGACCCCATTAGATGCATCCTCCCAGTTTGACAGTAGACCATTGATAACTACTCTTTGATACTACCCTCTGCTGATACTCACACCTTCTTGTCAACTGTTAGAAATGGGCAACGTCCACCTTGATTGCATTGGCCTCGTTAGCACTACAAAAGTAATTTCCCTCCTTTGATATTCACCCCTTCTTGTCAACTGTTGAGAATAGGCGACTTCCACCTTAATTGAATTTGCCTCGTTAGCACTGACCCCCCACTTGGTAAGGCAACACCCATATTTTCATGTACTGTAATATTTATACTGTTTTCTGTATTTTTCACTCCATGCATCTGATGAAGTGGGTTTTAGCCCACGAAAGCTTATGCCCAAATAAATTTTTTAGTCTCTAAGGGTATGTCTATACTACCTGCCGGATCGGCGGGCAGCGATCGATCCAGCGGGGGTTGATTTATCGCGTCTCAATGATTTATCGCGTCTAGACGCGATCAATCAACCCCCAAGCGCTCTCCCGTCAACTCCTGTACTCCACCACCATGAGAGGCGCAGGCAGAGTCAACGGGGGAGCAGCAGCAGTCGACTCACCGCAGTGAAGACACCGCGGTAAGTCGATCTAAGTACGTCGACTTCAGCTACGTTATTCATGTAGCTGAAGTTGCGTAACTTAGATCGATTTCCCCCCCCACACACTCCAGTGTAGACCAGGCCTAAGGTGCCACAAGGACTCCTCGTTGTTTTTGCTGATACAGACTAACACGGCTACCCCTCTGAAACCTACTCTTTGAATATGTTTTTTAACCAGTTGTGCGCCCACCATATAGTAATGCCATCTAGACCACATGTTCCTAGTTTGTTTATGAGAATGTCATGTGGGACTGTGTCAAAAGCCTTATTAAAATCAAAATATTTCATGCGTACTGCTTCCCTCCTGTTCACTAACCTGGTCAAAGAAGGAAATTAGATTGGTTTGGCATGATTTGTTCTTGACAAATCCATGTTGGCTATTACTTATCTCCTTGTTATCCTCTAAGTGCTTACAGATTGTTTATGCAGGATGTCAGACTAGATGATCACAATGGTTCCTTCTGGCCTTAAAATCTTTGAATCTACTGGATAGAATCACTACTGCTAGCATGTGTGTCAGAGGATCTTACTGCTCACAACTAAAGGAGATTCTCCTATGCAGTGGTAAGGGCCAGTACTTCTGGAGCAAGGGGATCTGTTGCAATCACATCTCTGTTCTGTAGATAAATATTGTGATACCCATTTTGTAGATGGGTAAATGGAGGTATAGAGAGGTTACACGTTAGAATTGCAAAAAATAAAAATAAAAAAAACCACTTAAAAATATGTATACCCAATGGAGACCCTTAGTAATAGGTGTCATTGTATTTGTCCCCTTCACATTTGTATGGTTAGTAATAACAATAATAGGCAACAAAAATGGTTTTTCTTTACCATTAAAGAGGAGCTGCATTAAGACCCCTCAGCTTTATTGTAAACTCCCAGCAGAGCTGCAATGGTTTTGATCTGATTTATACTGGTGCACACCTAGAACTGAAAGTACAGCTCCCAGAGAACCACTGAGTTTCCACTGCTCTGGTTTGTATCGGACACCATAAAATGGACCCCGGTTCCTGAAGCTGAGCAAACCGTGACTGAGCTTCCAGCCTCTAATAAAACAAAGAGGTAAGTTTCTCACTGTTTTACGTTTTGCAATGGAAGTTTCCCAAACCTCAACCCGCCCTTATCAGCTAGTCTCATTGGCCACCTAGAACCTTCAACTGAGATGGGGGCCCCACGGCATTAGCCACTGTATTTTCACATAATGACAGACAGTCCCTGCCCCTAAGAGCTTCCAGTTGAAATAGCTAGAAGGATGGAGTGGAAAAGAAGGCACAGGGATGGGAAGTGACACTCGCCCAAGGTCACGCAGCAGGTAAGTGTCAGATCCAGGAATAGCACTCAGGTCCCCTGGTGTGGCGCAAAGCTCGCTAGTGCAGGGCTTCCCATATGCCAGTGCCCGTGAGGGACGGCAACAGTGACCTGGGGAGGTGGGCAGAGGTTCAGCAACGGCATGGATCCTCTTGCCTTCCTCCCACGGCAGGGTCTTATAAAAGTCCTAGGGTGAAATCCCGGCTCCGCTGACGTCAGTGGCAAAGCTCCCGTTGCAGCCACGCCTTCACCCAGGGATGCTACTTTAACTAATAGGATTCTCTCACCTGCGCGTCTGCCCAGCACACCGCCCAGTTAGTACCGCCCAACCCCCGCGGCCAGCCCAGCAGCTAGGAAATGCTATTGTCACAGTAGTTGGAATTTTTTCCCCACCCCAAAGCTCGCATTGTGTAGTGTTAAAGCAACGATCCAAACTTGGTGACACTAGAATGACAGCACGTGGACTTATTTTTTGTCCTCTCAATGCAAGACACTTGCATCCAAAGGCACAGCCTGAACACTGCCGTAGGGGTCAGCATTTTCCACAGGACTAGGTGGCCTTCTACTTCTTGATGAAAGGAATGACTTGGAGCTTGGTAAATGGGGGGAGTGTGTGACCCAAGAACCCTTCGCTGCCAGACGGCCAGGGGGTTACAATAGCCTGATTCTGGTATGTACGTTCGGGTTCACCAAAGAATGTCATGTGAGGTGTTAAATGAAAGCCAAGGGCACACTGGTCACTAATATCGTTGTGAAATGTACATAAAGCTAGCACGTATGGCATTACGGATGTATACTGAAAATGTGTGCATCAAGGCAGAATTGACAAACAGGGTTTCTGTCAGACCAAAGATGTTTATTCCTCCTCTCTTTGTCCCCTTGTAAATTAAGCATTATAAGTTAACACAATGGATGCTCATCTCTATATGAAGTCAACAGAGAGATGTGAGGTCAACAGGGAAGTGGACTCAGGAAAAACAAGCAATGGAGAGCGGGGGGATACTGAGTATGGACAATAAACTTTGGGGTTATAAGGAGAAGGCACAGAGGCCACCCCTTTATTCTGCACCTAGGAAGTAAACAGGCAGTGCATTTACACTCATGAAAATGGGATCACCACCAGCCTTGGTTGAAAGCTGCAACAGACCCTTGGGGTGAGATAAACTTCTTTAGACAGGAGGTTATCCTGTCAAGTATAGTATCTAGAAAACGTGTTATGATTTTATTTTACAGGTAGCCTTTTGTTTCCACTATCCTTACTCACTGTCTTGAATCAAATTCTTTCTCCTCCTCTGGCAGAGGAGGGTGGAACTAGGTTTCCCACATCCCAGGTGAGTGCTCTAACCACTGGGCTAAAAGTTGTCAGATGAGCACCAACCCTGGTGGGATTTTGAATAGGATCCAATCTGGTAGGTGGCCTCTGAGCACTCCTACCGGATCGGGCCCCGCACGAGTTAGCTGGTTGAACACTTGTCTTCCCCTGGTTTGTGAATTGCTCTGGGGCTTAGGCAGGAGAGAGACATCCAGATGCCTTGAGAGAGGCAGCAGTGTGCATGCCTAGAGGCAGGAACATAAGTACCTTGGGAAGTTTTATTCTGAAAAACTAGGTACCAAATGAGTTTAGGCATCTACAGGGTTCAGCAGGAGTTCTGTGGATTGTAGTGGAGCCAAAACTTGGACTTAGGTGCCTAAACCCAGGATTTAAGTGCCTAAATCTTGGGTTTCGGTATGTAAGTACCTTCGTGGATCCCACCCTGAGATTCCACAGACCCATTCTTCTTGCATCCTGAAGAATTCTATAGGCTGCAACCTCCGCTCCAAGTGAAGCAGTTTTGAAGCATTAGTCCAGTGTATCAACCCATCCTGCAGCAGCTCGAAAGACAAAAGAAGATTTTTGGTTTTGTTTCACTTAGACCAAGTCTCACCTTTGACAAACTGAGAAGTGGCAAGTTAAACCTGGTTCATTCTTGATTTGGCATCACTTACTAAGCTAGGAAAAGGCAAGGAAACAGCACAGAGCTTCTGAATCAGGAAGTTTAAGTGATTTAGCCAGCAGCATGGGTAATAAGTTTCTTTCTCTGTCAACTTTCATTCAAAGATCCCTAAAGTTGGATGCAAACAACCAACAGAGAATTGGATATCGAAAAGACTTGTTTAGAGCCATAATTCATGCAGGTTCTGTGTTATACTGAATCACTCCATACTTGGAAACATAATGCAATGTTCAAGGTTATGAAGAACCTGAGAGATAGGATAACTGAAAATCCAGCCAGTAGTTTTTGTTTGATACCTATGCCACATACTATTTCATTCCACGTGTGTGTGTGTGTGTATAGATTCTTTTTTTAAGTGGGTGTCTAAAATTAGACTCCTAAATCCATATTTTAGCACCAAAGTACGTAAACTGATTTTTCAGAAGTACTGAGCAGTAGTAGAACTTGTGGAGGAGTCCCAACATTCAGTTTAAGATACAAATTAAATTTCTGAGGAAAAACATTGATCGAAAACATCAGCGAAATGTTTGCTGCATTTTCAACCAGCAATTCCCAGGGACTCCGGTGAAAGTGGTGGGTGATCAGTGATCTGAAAATTAGGCTACATATTTAAGTTCCCAGTTTAAGTGACAGTTTGGGGCTACTGGATACATGTTCAGAAGTGTCTAATAAACAGCACAAGACCCATGGAAAGTCAACGTGCTTCTTGGGTCTTGCCTACATGAGAAAGTTGCACTGATTTGACTTAAATCTGGTTTTAAACTGGTGCAAACTCCTGTGTGGACACGCTCATTTCAGTTTAAGAGTGATTTATTCCAGATTGTTATAAACCAATTCCTAATTGATTTAAGATAAACTGAAATAAGCCTGGTTTGAACCGATATATGGCACCACACCGCCTTTGACACCAAGTTAACTAAATTCACACCACGGCAACTTTCTCATGGAGACCAGGCCTAAATCCTGAAGGTCTTTTGAAAGTTTTGAAAGTCTCCTTCTACAGTTATAGTAACCCTTACCTATCTGGCAGAGGTGGTGGCGGTCTAAAATAATGGTGACACAGTGCTTGAAGGATCTTAAGGCACGCATATTAGCACAAAGTGTTTTTAACTTGGAACAACTTCAGGAACGTGTAGCAATATTTTCCCATTGCATTCCCATTCATGTTAATCAGAAACAGTGACACCAAAAGGAGTAACATTATCTGTGGGGGAAGGTAATATGCACCAAACCAATGCGGAAAAATGGTGTCCACTCCTGTGATGTGACATGCCAGAGTAGCTAGCAACAACTGCTGAAATACACCATCGGCTATAAAAACCGTGACATTGTCCTGTTCTCCATTGTGCTACGGGATGTCCCCTCCCAACCTCCTCCAGCAGATTGTAAATTTGTGGAAAAGATCCTGATGCACAAAAAAGTGTGTGTGTGTGGGGGGGGGGGGGGAAACACTAGGGACTTTTAGCATAGCTCCTGCTGGATACGTGTGGTTAACTCATCTGGAATAGCAGAAGCAAAAATCAGCTGCACTGTGGATTCTTTGCTGCTTAAGAAGTGGAACGCGGCCCTGGAGAAGAAATGTGAAGCAATTAGTGGTGATTGATTTCTGTAGCATTTTGTGTTTTAACACGTACACCTCCCTCCCATGTATTATCATTTCCCTAGCATGCGTAGTGTTCTCCCCATTAGAAGATGACATTGTTACATTGTCTTACAATAAATATTTCTCCCTGAATGGCTGTTGGGAGCACAGTGCCCACAATTGGAGGTAGCAGCACGTGAAAAGCAACCCACCTCTGGAGTTAGCCCTAATAATGTGAGCCCTATGTCACAGTGCAGTTTCTGTGCAGTGCCCCTGCCTGCTGCGTGTGCTGTACAGAGGTCTCCGTATCCCACGGGAAGCAGAGTTGTCATGAGCATAATAAACCGCCAGTAAAGTAAACACTTTCCAAACACTTTTCCTTCAGCTTCGGCTCTCTAGTATCCTGGGACTTCCGGTATTGCTTCCACAAGTGACTTCTCTTATGACAAAAAGTTACGGCTGCCGTGATCAGCGCCAGCCATTGTCAAGGCTTTCCTCTTAAGTGCACTTCTGAGAGCAGAAGAGTGGGCAAAGGGCCTGGCAGGATACCAGCAGGACACAAGACAAGTTTGTTCTGCTGGGTATTTTGTTCTGACAAGTTGGGGGGCACTACATCATCCACGGTGAACAAAGGGTTAATGCCAGGTTCCTTATGCAGGTGCTCAGGGGAAGGGATAACAAGGGTAGGTGACAGGGGGAGGGGGTGGGAGGAGAGAGAGGGGCTTTGGGCAGGTCAGGTTCCTCCCTTGGTCCTAAAACTGAGTTGAACCCCAAGCTAGGGCAGATTTTCCGTGTACTTTGCACTGGATCCAAAGCCCATTGAAGACTGAGTGTTTTTCCCATTGACTCCAAGGGGCTTTGCATCAGGACTGTTGCGATTTTATTTTCTGATTATAAACTCTAGCCCTGGCTACCACCAATCCATCTTAGGTACTTATAGGGACCCCATCACTGTAGTAGCTAAACACCTCACAGTCCATAACATATTGATCCTCACAACACCCCAAGTAGGTAAAGAAGAGCTATTATCCCCATTGTACAGATGGGGAAATAGAGGCACAGAAAGACTAAGTAACTTGCCCAAGGTCACACAAGGAAGGGACTTGATCCTAGGGCTCCCAAATCTTAGGCTGTTTCCCTGGCCGCTGGACCAGCCTTCCTCTGGCCTGTGATAATGTTTCCCCCCCATAGTAATTTTACTGCTTTCCATTAAGGCACGTTTTTATTAAAAAACCCAAACAATTATTTGTCTAAAGTCACAAAGGCAGTCTGTGTGAGAAGGAGGGGAGCTGGTTGAAATAAGAGGCGTGGTGTAATCATCTGAATAAAGGACTGAGGGAAGGATACACCAGTATGCCTATGTGACAGGTTGGATCACAGAAACCCCCTTGGGAGCTGCCGCCCGATATGCAAAGACTACTTCTATTCCTGTTTTCCCTGCCAGCTCAGTGGCTCCAGCACCCTGTCTTGCTGAAGCCAGACACACCCGTCTGCTCCAGACTCTGACACTGACTCCCTCTGGCCTTGGGTGAGTCATTTAACCCAATGTTTCCCAAAGTATGGGGTCCACCTCCCTTGGCGTGGCATGAGGAAGGAGCCTGGAGGTGGGGTGCAGACAGACCCTTCGGTTGTTCTCTAGCGTCTCAGCTTTCATTTAAAAAAAGTTAGTTTCAAGATGTTATGGTTGCAAAGTGAACCCCCAAGTATAAATGGTACAGCAATATCTGCCTGAGTTTGCAGAGAGCCTGAAACAAGATCTCTGAGAAACTGCCTCACTCATTGATACAGGTGCAAACTCAGATACCAGCGATGAGGCTTTAAGTGGCAACAGTAACTATTTTGCAGTTCAAACCCGTAAGAAAGGTGAGAAAGTAACATTGTGAAGCTATACCACAGCCTTTCCAACATGGGGGGCGGGGGGTTTCCCCCTAGAAGGACTAGCTGGGGACAGAAGGAAGATGTATAAAAGCAGCTGTAGAATAGACATAGCTCTTAACTTCATCACAGGGGGTCTGTAGGAGTTAAGCTACGTCTACTCGGCAAAAATCCCGGGCTGTTTTTACAGCAGGATAACTAAGGCGTGTGAGCTATCCAACTGCCAAGCCCCAGTGGAGGAGCTAGGTGATGTCAACACTATATTCCCATCTGCGATTGACCTCACCTGGTTTTACCTAGTTTGTCTCTACTAGGATTTTACAACAGGATAACTCACACACATTACTTACCCTGCAGCAAAAACACCTTTATTTGACCGTGAAGGCAAAGTGTTAGATTCACAGAACATGTGGTCGTGGGGCCTGTGCCTTTAAGGGCTGAGCTTCCCAGACAGAAAGTCTGGGTGGGGCACTGTGAAGCACACCCAGCTGGAACTGGACACAGAACAAATCGGAGCTCTTGCACGCTCCTTAAGCACTGAATGATCACTAAACAATTCAGAGCCCTGGGAAGGTGAAAAGCACTATGTACGTGTTAAGTGCTTTTCCTGACGTTTCACCTTCATGGAGTATTTTCTGCAGGATAAATTAGCTTTTAAACGTACAATTTCATAAGCTTGATTTTTTTTTAAATGTTGTGCAACTTTCTAAAAATAATTTCTCTGGAGAACAGGATTATTCGGTAACCAGGCTAATTTAGTCACATAATTCTTGCCTAGGGTTACGTGCACCTTATTATCATCAGCTTTAGTTACAACATTTCATTATAGAAGATAATAATGGCACCAGAATGTTTGCTGCTGAAAGTGTGTCCTCGCTTCGGCTAATGGTTCATATTTCTCCCGCCCCTTTCATCTGAATATCTCACAGCACTTCACAACATTGATTAAGGCTCACACAACTCCCTCTCGCAGAGAGTTAAGTTTTATTACCCCCCTGGGGCTACACAAAGGTTAGGTCTTCACTGCAGAGTTCATGTGGGTCTGGATACCTGGGCTAGCCTAGCCCTGATGTGAGAGTCCGCCCTGCAAAGCCAGAATTGCCACGTCCGCTCACCCAGGTGATGCAGTACGACATCTGGGGGTACATCCCATAGTTCTTAGTGCTACAATGAGCTGTGCCACTCTTGTAGTGTCGTTATGGGAGAACATGTCTGTCCTTCCCCGGCCCCTGGCAGAAGTGCTCTTAGCCGGCTCTCTCAGTAAACCACTCCCAGCTTGCCACGCTCGCGACGTCCGTCTGCAGCCTCCGTTCCAACCGGCGGCAAGGCCTGGATCCAATGCAGGGCGGGAACCTGTGCCAGCTGTTGGCATTAACGCGACTCCCACTTCAGCAACAGGAGCCAGGAACATACCCTTGAATCCTGACTCCCCATAATAACCTGCACTAACCAACAGACACCACCACCTCCTGGAGAGCAGTATTCGAATGACCAGTGACTGTTCTGCTTGCTCCTCTCTCCTCTGCCCCCTGGACTAATCACGGGTGTGACGAAACGGTTCATTTGGGTCGGTCTTTTCAGAACGACGGAGAGCAACAATGATTTGTCAAGAGATTACTTTTCCTCCGAGTGGTTCCTTCCGAACGCCCATGGGAAACAAAACAAACAACAAATGGAGCAGGGCGATGAATTTCTTTACAGAAAATGAAAAGCAACGGCACAGTACCTGTATGTTAAAGGCCTTTAATAACGAACAGAACAAAGGCGCTGACGATGGGACCGCAACATCCTAAATGGCAGCCCAAGGCAACTGACTTCCTGTTTCAGAGAGGAAATGAGCCACTTGAAATGTCTTGGGATAAAATAAAGGCTTTGGGATAAAGGTATTTTACCTCCAGTCTGCTCATGGTTACAATAGCCAATACAAGCTATTACTGTGATGCTTCCCCGGCTCACCAGGGCTGTGAGGCACCTTGCTAACACCTGCCTGTACCGTGTGAAAGCCATGTCCGTGTCTGCCAGGGGTCAGGTCCCCAACTCCACCAGCCATAGGCAACACAAGGCCTCCTCTCTAGGCTTACGCTGGCCCTGCTGTCTCTCTACAGGCTAGTGAAAGGCGCACTCCACCCTTGAGCCCTCTGAGCATCCCCCTGCAGTGTCCAGCCTCTGTTCCACGGGACACTCACAGTATTCACAGATCCACTGCTTTCAAAGACACAATACACCCAGCTTATTATTTCCACCTCATATCACTGCGCCGCTTAACACGCAGCACTGAGATATGTTTACAGTGAAACCCAGAATAGGTTTATTTAACGAGCACAGAAATTCAAGTAATAGCAAGTAGAACTACTGGAAACAAATGGTTCCCTAGAAAATAAAATAGTAACACACATTGTAGAGCCTGGACTTAAGTTACAAGATACTCTCATGTCTAATAAAGTTCTGCTCACCAGTGCTTTACAGCTAGGCTGGCTCTGACCCTCTTTTCATAGGACAAATCACACTGTCAGCTTGCTTCCTCAGTGAAGGAGCCAGGGTACCCCTAGATATATCAGAACAATTCCTCATTTTGATTCATAACAGGGCACCCCCTGCTGATTGTTTCTTCCTTTGGCTAACCTCTCTTCTCGATTTTGCAATCTCTTAATTAACAACAGGCTCGATGTGCAATTAGGCATGCATTGTGAGGCAAACAATACACATATGACCAGACCAGGTGATAACGGTCTGTTGCCACCTGCCTTAAAGGAACATTCTTGAGGTATGTCGCCCCCTGGTGGCCTGCTTTAATCCCTAGTCCTTCAGAACATAATTTTTCAGTATAGATACATAACGTCTTGACTATTATCTGCTCAGACATTTTGCAATAATTATAATGACCAGTGGGCTACTGGCTCTTGGTAGAGACCTGACTTGCTACCCTGTAGTGAACTTATATGTATATATCAGACCCAGGGGATCCATGTAAAATCTGGTGAACCCCCTGTGCCCTCTGTCAGTTGTCACCAAAGTATCTTTGGGTCACAATTACCCTTTAAAACACAGGGTTATTTGCTTGCAGAGCCATCTCGTGTTAAAGGAACCCTTTTTAGGCTTCTGTATTTGGGTTCAGCAAGATCTGCATTGACTAAAGAGCATCTTCTCCATTGACGATCTAGAGTACATGCTGGACATTCTCTGGCCAAAGGTGTATTTGTGTGAGTGTTTCAAATAATTATTCCTTAGAGCAGGTCAAGTCCATCTCAATAAAAAAAAATTGCACTTTCCCCTCCTGCCCCAAAACAAACATTTTCCATCAAAGAATTGCTGAATTTTTTCATTTTTTGTGGAAAAAAATCCTCCCTTTTCCAATTAAAAACAGAATTTTTTTTTTCAATAATCTTAGATAATCTTTTAATTATGAAAATGAAAAAATAAAAGACATTCATGGCTCGATTTCAAACCTTTTGAAACTTCTTTCATAGTCCAACTTGAAAAGCAACATTAAAGGTCGACGTCCAAGTTTGTCACTCACTCTATGTCTTCACTTGAGGTCGTCGCTTGAATTGCTTTTTGGAGTGTCGGGCCGTCAGTTGGCGTTCGGTTGCCACATTGATGGCATTGATCTTGCCAAAGCACTAACTGGAAGGAGCATGTGACAAGGACAACTTTGACATTTTTCACAATAATTAAATTTTTTGACCGGCTCTAATTATTCTCTATTATTTGTAGAGTGACAAGAGCGTGCCAGACTCCATATGGGCACAAAGACCTGCCCCAAAGAACTTCTAATACCAATGCTTCCAGTATCAGAGCTTGAGCCAAATCCCACTGAACTAAATGGAAAAGTTCCTATTGGTTTCACTGGAATCAGTCCCTCAGTTCTTAGATATGAAGGGTAAAATCTGGGTACCATTGACATGAATGGGAGTTTTGTCATTGACTTCAATGGAACCAGAATTTCACCCCAAATGGATAGGCACCTTTATTAAAGCCTTCGATAAATAGTCTTAATGTAACAGATGAAGCTCAACAGGTTAAGGCCCAAGCTTTGAAAAACGGCCAATGATTTTGGATGCCTCAATTTTCTGATGCCCATCCTGAGACACTTACATCGGGCACCTAAAAACTGAGGCTAGCAGCAGTAATTACAACAGTCTACAAATATCTGAAAGATGTAAACACTAAGAATGGAGGAAAATATCAGGGAAAACTTCCTGACGCCAAGATCTACTAGGCACTATGATGATGGGGCAATATAGATAGACCGCCTCTAGAGAGATATCAGTATCTACTAGTATAATAGGTAGATCAGTTGCATGGTAATCTACTACTGGAATATTAAAAATTAAGCAAGACATTAGAAAATATACTACAGGGCAGGGATCGGCAACCTTTGGCACGTGGCCAGCCAGGGTAAGCACCCTGGTGGGCTGGGGTGGTTTGTTTACCTGCAGCGTCCGCAGGTTCGGCCGATCGCGGCTCCCACTGGCCGCAGTTCACTGTCCCAGGCCAATGGGGGCGGCGGGAAGCGGCACGGGCCGAGAGATGTGCTGGACACTGCTTCCCGCCGCCCCCATTGGCCTGGGATGGTGAACCGCGGCCAGTGGGAGCCGCGATCGGCCGAACCTGCAGACACGGCAGGTAAACAAACCAGCCCGGCCCACCAGGGTGCTTACCCTGGCGAGCTGCGTGCCAAAGGTTGCCGATCCCTGCTACAGGCAATCAATCCTGCATTGGGAGAGAGGAAGACTGGACGAACTAATAGGTCTTTTCCATCTGTAATTTTAGTGATTCGAAGGCCAAACTGGGCATAAATGGTAACTTTAAGTCACTACTAACTTCGTACAATTAGAACTGGCAACTTCGATTCATATAGCTCCCACCACTAGTTGGGTTTCGTACTAGCTTAATTCTTGTTATTGCTGTTGTTAAGTTCTTACTTTTTGAAGTGCTTCCGTCAAAGGCACGTCACAGAGAGAATTAAAGGGAGAAAAGGGGTTATTTGGCTATATTAAATGTTGGTATTCAACTTCTTTTATTCCAAGTTCAAACAAAATAAGTGCTGGCATTTATCACAGTTGGGTGAAGAGAGGTGTCTGAAGCCATGCTAAAATGAACCTAATGCAAAGGGCTCAGAGAAGTGCTTCTTGATCGATCCATCCAATGTAAACTGCACAAGGGATAGCTAGTGCATTTGAACTTTCCAGGCCAGATCATCAGCTGGTGTAAATCAACATAGCTCCATTGATCGCTGAGCCTTTCCTGAGCTATTGCTTGAGCACGTCTCTTAGAAAACCCCTTCGGATACTGCAATTATAGGTTTGTTTTGTTCTGGATGAAGCTCACCTAGTTCACAAAAACACTTGGGAATGGCAGTTCCTACAATCAGGGCTGCTAGCACAAGCATCTGTCTGCTCGTCTGATACGGCCTCCAGCCTGCTGACATGTTTTGTGTTGGCCTGTAGCAGGGAGAGGCTGTCAGTTATTGTGCATTACAGCTCCATGCAGTTATTTGTTTCACCCCTTGTCTTTTTGCTGCAAGACAATATAGCTGGCACTTAGGAGATGGATTAGCGCCAAATAAATGAGGAGAGCTGGGCGAAGCGTTTTTCAGCTAAATGAAATTTCGCCCCAATACGCTGTTTCATCTAAACTGAAATGTATCATGGAGACATTCGGTTTCAATCAAGTTTTCTTCAGACAGACTCACAGCTTCCCTGCTCCACCTGATTCAGAGGCCTGGTCTACACCTAAAACTTAGGTCAACCATGCTACATTGCTCAGGGCTGTGAAAAATGTCACGCCCTGTGCAACATAGTTAGATCAACCTAACCCTCACTGTTGGTCTAGCAATAGCAATGGAAGAATTCTTCCGTCGACCTAGCTACTGCTCCTTGGAGAGGTGAATTACCTCCACTGATGGAACAAACCCTTCCGCTGATGTAGGACGTGGCTACACTACAATGACACAGCTGTAGTGGGGCTGCTGTAATGTAGACAAAGCCAGAGCGATTTGGGATGGGAAACTCTGCTCCAAATTAGGCAGAGCAGGGACTCAGAGCTGGGTCTCTGACATACCAGGACAGTGCTCTACCCATCGGTCTACACGCCCGTACACTCTGGTGTCGGTCTGAAAATGGACATTCCGACAATTCCATTTTTGGAAAACCTTCAGGGGGTTTTGTTCCGATCCGTTCATTCCAACGGAATTCCCATCAGCTCTCTCTGTGAGGATCCACCTGTCACATTAGCAGGGAACATGTCGTTCTCTGTCTATCAATTCTAGTTGATCCATCCCCATGGTAGGCAGCCATCATCATTTGTTCTCGAGTTACTGCAGACAATGTAGTCAGTGCTGTGCAAGACACAGAGTTTGCAACGTAAGCAAGAGACACAGCCTTGATTCAAAGCCCAGTGAAGTGAATGCAACAGACATGATGCACTAAGAAGCTCAAAGAAGGGCATTGCTAGAATTTTTAAGTGTTTAATTAATTATTTGTTAATAGAGCTAAGCAAAAATGGTGACAACATTCTGCAAACATGTCGTGTTTTGTTGGGGAGGGTGGGGGTTGGTCAAAATTTGACATTAAGAGAAACTGTTGTCAACAGATTAAAATGTGGAGATTTTTTTCCAGCTCATATTCATATCAATGCTGACTCACAGAAGTGCAGGGACATGGAAGTAGTGTGTGTCTTTAGCAACGGTTGATAGTTTTTACATTGAAAATACTTGCCTATAATGTTCTAAGCTTAATTTAGCACAACTGCAGAGATAGTGTTATCATCACTCTTATATTTAAAAAAACCCTTGTCTTTGGATATTAAAACTAGTCACGGTAGGCAAAAGTCTGGCTTTAAGCTATGGTTAGCATTGTAGGGGCAACAGGGGGTGAGGAGAGGCTATTTATTATTAATTGTCACTATTATTTTATTATTTATTATTTTTATTATTCGTTTTATTATATTTATTAATAATAAGCATTGGGACTGATTCTTCACTGCTTTGTACAGCAATATACCTATGGGAGTAAAAATTCTACCAGTTCCGAATGCGTAGCATTTTACACTTTGGGTATGTCTACACTGCACACTAAGCCTGGGCTGTGACTCAGGTTTAAGCCCAAGCCCCACTTCTGTCCACACATGAATCAGTCTGACTTGGGGCAGCAAGACCTCAGGACCTGGATCCTAGGACCCTTCTAAGTGGGGTGGATGAGAGCCCAAGTCCTGCTGGAACTCCAGTCCCAGCCCTGTCATTTTGCAGTGTGGACGCAAGTCAAGCCGCAGACCCAAGTCAGGTGGTGTGTGCAGTGCAGTATGGTTCATGTTAGCACAGCTGGGAGACCTGGATCCAGCTGTTGTAAACCCAGCTTTCCATTGCAGTGTGGACATGCAAGCGTGGGCTTGAAAACATCGAATCCATAAAGCCCAGGGACCAAAGACCCACATTAAAATGCAGTGTAGACATTCCTTTACTGTGCACAAGTATAGGTACAGGGTGCAAGGCAGGAGAGAATCAGGTCCAGTGTGCAATGCCTCTGGGAGTTTTAGGGAAGCCCAGGCCTGATTGTAACCTGTGAAAAAGCTGTGGCAAAGACTAATGTACACTACTCTCCATGCTAGATGAGCTCCATTGACTAGAGAGAGGGAGTGCGGGACCCAATACTGCACCGCGTTAAACCCTCTCAACGGCTTTTGAAGTCCATAGTATTTGAGGACACACCGCACTTTGAAATGGGCTCTCCCATTGGAATCTCCCCGAATCAGGCTCTTCTTTAGTAGTGAATTGATTCTCAGCACTAGCTGACTTGGGTGTCTCCGCAGTCTTCTGGTTACTTCTGCAAAACAAGTACGTGGAACTAGCGCTAAAACTGGCCACATTGTTGAGTCGTGGGCGATGGCATTGTAATAGCCTCGTAATTGCAGCACAATTTTCTAGCATCCCATTCTCCCCGCTCCGCCCCCCATTTAATGGCAGATGATCAAAGGCCCCATCAGAGTGAACTAAAAGCCACTTCCATGGGCAGTAAAGGGCACATATTTGTATTTATCATTTCAGACATTGTCATCTATGTCTGTTTCTCGCCAAACCGCTTCCTTGCTAAGAAGGGTAATTGATTGGATCACCGCCAATCACAGGATACAAGGCAGCCAGAAAGTTCCCTTTATGACTTAATAGTTGAATCTCACTGTATGGGTACCTACAGACGCACAGACACAGACACACGATACTCTGTCCCTTTTTACTCGTTCCACACGTTACTGTTTTGTTCATGGTGGTTTATTCCCCTGAGCTACATAAATGACTCAATCCCCTTAAATAAAATCCCTATCAGTCCTGTACCTTTCTTCGTTTCAGTTGCTATAGCCTTGCTGTTCCTACAGAACTCTTTGAGCTTGATTTCCCACTGCTTGGCTTGTTATATAGTCATTCATACTTGTGGAAAGTGGTCTTAAAAGTACAGCCTACTCCACAGAAGCATAAATGACCAGGCAGTGAAAGATAAGGCCTGTTATATTTCCCCTGTGCTTTGCCCTCTGCACTGAATCATCCATGCAGGCGCTCCTGGAGACAATGCAGTCCTTAGTTTCTCTGAATAATTACCCATGTTGAGTCTTTGTATATAGTCCCTGTGAGGGTTTGCCTTACCTGTTCAATGGTTGGATGCACCCCCCCGTGCCTCAGTTTCCCCATTGGAGAGAGTCTTTCCCAGGCAGATAGGGTGATCTGGAGTCTGGGGATTATTTGGCACTCTGGCCAAACAAGAGTCCTCGCCTTTCAGAGCAAAGCAGAAGTGTCTACACAAATAGATGTAGTCTTTCATCAGCCCTCCTGAGATTTTCCTCCGTAGTGCAGGAGTTTCAAAGCCACTGTTCCAGATGGCACAGTAGAGTTCCCCATGTCTGCCTTCTACTACAGTGACCTGCCCTGGGACGCTAGCCTGTGAGAAGCATTCTGCCCTACACTGCCATGTAAAGCTGGAAGAATATTTTCAGCCACAACTTTTTTTTTTTTTTTTTAAATGCATTTTGGGTGATGTCGAAATGTTTCGCGAATTGGTGTCGCTTGGGCTGAACGGGTCACGGCAGGAAACAAAGCAAAAGCATTTTTCAAAAAGGCCAAAGCATTTTGTTATGTCAATTTTGATTCCAAATGACTCTTCTTTTTGAAATGTCTTGCAGTTTTATTTTTAAAAACAAACAAACAAACAAACAAACAAACAAAATCAAAATTTTTCATTCCCCCCCAAATGAATACTTTTTTTTTGACTTTTCAGTTCACTAAAAAGATACAAAAAAAATTCCTTTCGGGTGTACCCAAAATAATTTGTTGTTGTTGTTTTTTATTTCTCAGAACTGTCAGTGAACCTAAACATTTGTTCTTCACAGTTCAACTGCCCTGCCCCACTGCTTGCCAGGGCCACTTCCTCCAGTGCTTGTTGTTAGCCAGGCCTGCTCCTCTGACTCTCCAGCACCCAAACCCTTCCCCAGGGTCCTTCTAGCATATCTCTAGGCTGCCCTGATGGCCCTTTCCTGAGTACTTCCACATAGCCCTCCCTAGGCTACTTCCTCAGCTAGGAGCTGCTACTCCCAGAGCCCACACACAGTATTCCTGCTCCTGGCTCTCTTCTCTCCCGAGAAAAGCCTGCCTCTTATATTTCCCAGCATGCCTAGCTTTCAGTCAGCTGCTTCCTTCATCCCATGATCAGGTGCATAACCCAGACACAGGTCGGCTCTGGGATTTGAACTCCCCAAAGGTCTAGTTTATCCTATGCCAATCCCTCTCCTTGATATAAACTTTCTCCCATATTGCCTTCTCCTTCTGGAGTAGAAGCCCTGCCTGTCTGCTTAACTGACTACTTGACTCTTTAACTTTTTTTAAATATATAACTGATAAATTGCAGAGGGTTCAGAGAAGAACCATGAGAATGATTATAAAACTGGAAAACATGTCCTATAGTGATAGACTCCAGGCCCGCACCATTTCCTGCAGCTCCCATTGGCCCGGAATGGCAAACCGCGGCCACTGGGAGCTGCGGGGGTCCGTGCATGCAGATGGTCAACGTAAACAAAATATCTCGCAGCCCACCAGCAGATTACCCTGATGGGCCGCGTGCCGAAGGTTGCCGACCCCTGAGGTAGGCAAATGTTATCATGAGTTCGGTGGGTGGGTATATGGTCCACTGCCATCTGCTGGACAGAACCAAAACTGCTCATCTGTAGGTCATGTGCCCCATATTGCTCATAGTGATTCTCCTGCAGCTGAAGAAGTAGGGGCCCATACTGGAGACACTTAGTTCTGTTCCTGCTATGGCATAATGAACATATGGGGCCATGAATTTGTCCAAGAAGTTTATCTCCATATTTATAGGGGGAAACTGAGGCAGAAAGAGGCTATTTGATTTGCCTATGGCTACCTAGGGGGCAGTGGTGGAATTAGAACCCAGATCATTTAAATCCTATTCGCTAATCACCTTATCTCCCATTTCAAAGTTTATTGTGTGTACCTAGCCCTGGGCCCGCTCTGTAATAAATGTCACTTCCTAAATCTCTCACTCTCCCTCTTCCATTATTTCCCCACCATACTTGACTTATTTTTAGTCCTACTTTAATGATATCACACAGCACCTATTGAGGTTGCTGGCCCATTGTACTAGGCGCAGTACAAACATAGTCCCTGCCTTCAAGTTTTTATAATCTAAAAGACAAAAAGATAAAAGTGAAGTGACTTTGCATGAAGCCACACAACACATCTAGGAGTTCGAACGGGGGTCTCCTGATGCCTACACTGGTGCTCTCTCCACAGCACCATACTGCCTCTGATTTATAACCTCTACTGTAGTTGGATTTGCAAATAAAAATCCCCTCCGTTCTTTCTTTTGGAGAATCTATCCCCAAACAAACCTGGTGAGCTTTGTCATTGATGCAGATTGTCGGTTGCATTCCACCCCAATAACTGCTGACTGATCTCTGCATGGACGGCCTATGAAGCGCGTTGGAGTTCTTCAGGGTGAAAGACACCCTGTAAATGTAAGTTATTATTGTTATTGCATAGGCTGCACTCAGCTGAGAAGTGTCTCGTGATACTTTTATAGGAGGGATGTTGGGTGGGAGTTTTCTCCCCACTGTACAGTTTTCTCACGACATGTAGGGTACTGGTCTGCAAGTCAATGTGCGTTTAGGGTGATCAGCAATTCTTAGGAGGTGCTCATTGGTTTTAACTAGAGCTGGCTGGGAATGATTTTCTGACGGAAAAATACATTTTCTGCAAAATCAACATTTTCGATGAGAAAAACCTTTCGGATCATTTCACCAAACCAAATGGAACCATTTCAGTGTTGGGAATGTCGACTGAACCTGGCAAAGGTCCATCGTACTGGCACTTCTGAATCCATTTTTTTCAGACTTTCAGTTCTACAGACAGTTTCAACTTTTTGCCCTGATTTGGGGCAAAAGCAAATGTTGAAACGTCAGAATTTCCCATGGGATGGAAATTCCAAATTTCACTCCGCTCTGGTTTTAACAGTTTAATTAGGAAGTTCACCCTGTGCTATCGGATAACCTAAAATAAAAGCCCATTACATCTCGGTCTTCCTGGTTGTCACCATGGCCACTCAGGGCTAGAACTCAGGTCCTCTGGCTCCAAAACCATAGGCACTTACATGTTGAGTTAAAGGAAAATCCCCTTTAGCCATTAACAGATCCCGTGACACAGGCCTGGTCCACACTAGGGGGGGATGTCGAAGTAAGATACGCGACTTCAGCTACAAGAATAGCGTAGCTGAAGTCGAAGTATCTTACTTCGAAGTACCGCGACTTACCTCGCGTCCTCGCGGCGCGGGATCGACGGCCGCGGCTCCCACGTCGACTCCGCAACTCCGCTCGCCCTGCTGGAGTTCCGGAGTCGAAGGGAGCGCGTTCGGGGATCGATCTATCGCGTCCAGACGAGACGCGATAGATTGATCCCCGATATATCGATGGCTACCCGCCGATCCAGGCGGGTAGTGTGGACGTAGCCACAGAGTGTAATAGTTCTTCTTCTATCCAGTAGATGGCAATGGTACCCATACACATTAGCCACTTCATTGTCGTATTTTATTTTATTTTCAGTATTTTACGTGTCTTTATTATTCTTTGTGATACATTCTCCAGTCGCTAGTGTTTGTTACATACACAAAAGAAGAGTAAATGTAGCTTGAGTCATTTCAGTCTTGACAGCTCATCTTCCCTATTTTACATTATAATGTGTTATAACTGGCCAATTCAAGCTTTGGGTCAATTCATAGTACTCTAAGCAATTTCCTTTCACTTACAAGTCATTAACTTACCATATTGCACAGTTCAATCACTCACTGTTGTCCTAAATTAATGACAATGCTGCGAATAGTGTCATTTTGTTTCTAATAGAGACATTATCTGTGGGTGAAACACTTCAGTTCATACCCTTATTGCCCTTTATCTCTCTGGTCATTCATTCATCACAAGTACCAGACCTCTGTATATTTATCATTTCTGTGATGTAGGGCTACAGGAAGCCTACAGTCAACAGCGTTTTTATATTCTAGAATCAAAGTACAGGAAATGGTGATGCAAAAGCCCTATTGCACCATTTTATCAGACTGGCATTGTTTCCCTAAAGCACTTGTCCAGTTAGCAGGTTTTGATCCTGCTAGGAAAGGGTTAACTGGGCTCTGCTGCCTCAGTGGGGCAGATGACTCATGACCCCACCCAGATATAAGGGAGATGGGAGTGACACTATGGGGAGAGAAGATCTACTGAGTGGGCTGAGCAGTCATGAGTGAGGAACCCTAGAAGTAGCCAGTCCTAGGGAAAAGGCCTGAGCTGAACATTTTGCAGTGTTCTTAATTTGCTTCTCAATAAAGCCATACCCCAGGAAAAGGGTGTATTTGACTCTATGCAGCATGTAGACTTTGTTTAGAGCAGTTTGGGAAAGGGCCTATAATAATATGTTTTATTTTCAGTTATATCATTTAGTCACTAGATGTCTGTGCGTGCTGTATCGTTTTCCAGGCGGGGTGGTCCCTGGTAAACAAAACAGACAAAGCCGGGACTCAAGCTGTGTGTGTAGTTTTCTGTAATAAAAAGCTTACCAGCTCACAACCATTTCATCTATTCATCCAGAGGGCCTATGCAGGGCTCACTGTTATTTCTCACTTTATCCAGCCCAGTCCTAAAAGTTTCAAGCTATGGAGCTTCTACCATTTCCCGTGGGAGATTATTCCATAGTCTGACATCTCACTGTCAGGAAGTTCCTTTTCCTAATTCCATCCTATTATGTCTCCGTTGGACCATGCAAAATAGTCCCTCTCCCCACTTTTTGTTCACTCTGACACAGGCCCCCAGTTGATAAATTAGGAATAAAACCCTTCCCTAACTCACAGAGTTGGTGAGAGGCTGATGTCTGTAAAGGGGATTGAGATCCCAGAGTTAAGGGTGCTATTAAAGAGCCAAGCATTATTCTTCCCATCACAAGTCCCTGTGAATGTTCATAACAGGAATCATTTAGGGCCAGACAGTGATACATTTACTCCTGTTAGGTAGCACCTCACTGGGGACTGCTCACGCTGTAAACCATGCATGGGCCTCAGAATATCAGGGTTGGAAGGGACCTCAGGAGGACATCTAGTCCAACCCCCTGCTCAAAGCAGGACCAATCCACAGACAGATTTTTGCCCCAGATCCCTAAATGGCCCCCTCAAGGATTGAACTCACAACCCTGGGTTTAGCAGGCCAATGCGCACACCACTGAGCTATCCTGGCCACCAGAGACTACATTGCTGTACCAATGTAAAATAACATTTACTTCATCAGACCTTGGGGAGGAAGGAGGCTACAGGGCCTGGGTGGGAGTCTGGCGCCGTTGAACTCAAAGTGAGCTTTGCTATTGCCAGGATTCCCCTCCCCACCCCATGTATTTCAGTATATTCTAGACCAGGGGTCGGCAACCTTTCAGAAGTGGTGTTCCAAGTCTTCATTCATTCACTCTAATTTAAGGTTTCACGTGCCAGTAATACATTTTAATGTTTTTAGAGGGTCTCTTTCTATAAGTCTATAATATATAACTAAACTATTGTTATATGTAAAGTAAATAAGGTTTTTAAAATGTTTAAGAAGCTTCATTTAAAATTAAATTAAAATGCAGAGCCCCCCGGACCGGTGGCCAGGACCCAGGCAGTGTGAGTGCCACTGAAAATCAGCTTGTGTGCCGCTTTTGGCACGTGTGCTATAGGTTGCCTACCCCTGTTCTAGATCCTCTCCTGTCTATTCTGGGCTTGTCTACATGGCCCCGCAATGAGGACTATGGGGGGTGAATTGCAGCGTGTCCTAAGATGTTGCGCTGTAGCTGCCCCATGGAGACTCTGCTAGCGTGAACTAAAAGGTACCTAGTTTGTTTCAACATAATCCTGTTTGAAATGGGACTACTTTAATGTGAATTAGGAACCTTTTAGTTTGCACGAGTAGGATCTACATGGTGCAACACTTCAGTGCGCGTGGCAACTCACACCCCTGTAATCTGCATCGAGGGGTTGTCTAGACAAAACTTCTGCCTTGATTTCACTAACTTGCTACCCCATACTAGCCAGCTATCCCTCTACCTTTAAAGTACATCTTGGCATTAAACCCCCTGAACACAGAAAATCCCTCTTGCTACTTTGAGTCACCATTCTCATGGCAGCTAAAGAAATAAGTGACTCTCCCTTAGAAGGGCTGTAATAGATGTTAGGCTATGGATCAATCAGAGGCCAGTTCTTACAGCAGGATCTGTAGCGACGGCCTAACTCTGCAAACCCTTACTGGTGAAACTGATATAAGGAAATACTTTCCCACACAGCACACAGTTGGCCTGTGGAACTCACTGCCACAAGATATCAATGACACCAAGAGTATAGGAGGATTTTTTTTAAAAGGGATGGAGGTTTATATGGGTCATGTTCAGAGTTCTGACAGGAAATATCTAAAAACTAAACCCAGAGCTCTGAGGGACATAAACCTTCATGCTCCAAGTACAAGCCAACTTCTAACTATTGGGAGGCTAGGAGGAATGTTTCCTGGGGACAGGTTATCCCATCACTGCCTCATGCAGAGTTTCTTGCTCCTTCCTCTGAAGCAGCTGGGACTGGCCACTGTCAGAGACAGCACACCGGTTTAGATGGACCACTGGTCTGATCCGATCTGAGAATCCCTCTGTTACTCTGTGTTTGTGTAACCCACTGGTGCGTGTGTGTTACAGGTCCCCCTGTGTGCTGATCCACAGAGGATGAGTCCCTCATGGGTGCTCCTCAAGCAGCTTGATGTGTTAGCAGCTTATGCCTTTAGCTCTGGAGGTGCCCGGTTCAATCCCTGGTGTGTTAGCCAAGAGGGTGGCCATCACATGAGTGATCCGTACTCTCACGCATAGTCCCTCTGAATCACTACTCGTGTGAGTAAGAGTTTCTAGCACTGGGCCTTGAGCTGCTCTTTGCTCAAACAACTTGAGCAAAGAGGAGGTTGCATTAAAATTCATTCCCCCCCCTTCTGCACTCCTCATAGACCTACGGTGTCACAAAAAGGCACTAGCAGCATTTAACACCTGATCTGATATTACATAACAATATAAGCAATTCCCCCTTGAGTATCATGTGGTAGTATACGGTGATGTGGCTAGGGAGGCCCTGGGGGATCAACCTGATTTACTGGCTACAATGAACCTATCACAGGCTCATTGTTCAATACACTCTGCCTTTTAAGCCAGTCCTTGTGCTCAATTAATAACCTGAAAAAACTTCAATTTCATTTCTCCCCACTCTGGCAAAATATATTACATTAAAGGAGTTTATTACTGTGTATAAAGTCATGGGGTGTATGTGATTAAATGCTCAGGCGGATTCAGCCAAATCTCTCCGATGTCTCCACCGATGCATTATCATACATAAAAAAGCCATAAGGAGAGAGGATGTGGATCACGGTAACATACTCCAAAGCCTTGATTAACTTTTATTGGCGTTGCAGAAGCGTAGACAGTTCTGGACAGAGGGAGTTATAGTTTTAGGGCTAGACTGTAACAAGACAATCTGCCCTGATTAAGGGGCAACACGTAGCTGCATGGGCCTGGGAGCACACTAGAAACTGACGTGAGGCTCTCTGAGTGTGTGTCTACATGGGACGTTGCTGCGCGGCAAGCCAGGGTGTGAATCTACAAAGCACTGGCTTGCCGTGTCGGAACGTCTCGTGTGGACACAGCTCCAGCGCATTGAAAGCTCTGTAGTACCCTTGGACCGACTGCGATGATTTTAATGTCCTGGAGCAGTGTCCACAGGGGTTATTACAAACCGGCAAGCTAGTATGCTGTGGATTCACACCCTGGCTTGGCGTGCCCTAATGTCCCATGTAGACAAGCCCTGATTCAGCCCATGGTTCCCCCACTTCACCTGGAGCAAATTACTACTTCTTCTGTGCCAGTTCTGCTCTGCTGGCTGGTGATTACAGGGAGGATGGGAGTTGAGGCTTTACCCATCCCCCCCACATACACAGGAGGGTGAGTAGCAGCACCATGGAGGATGTTCTTGCCCTGTGATGGGAGTAATCCGTGCAGGGGAGAGAAGGGGCATCTCACACACTCCTCTTTCCCTGCATTGGGCAAGAGACAGTCTTGTCCTGGAGAGCCCAGGGCCTGATCATACACCGATAAGAATTTTGTCCAGGGGAGCAGGATGAGGGCCCAGCAGAGGATCTCTGTAAATATGATTACAGGGAGGCTCTAGTAGCGATGATGCACAATTAAAAATGTCTTGACAGGAAACGGGATGACATTTAGTACAGTTCTGTGCAGCAGAAAACGGTGCTTCTTTGTTTTTCCGCTCCCATCCCTAGCTGTGGGGATTCACTCGGCCTTTGTTTATTTTCATTCTGTTTCAAAAGGGCAGATGGTATTTTTCTTTGCATGTGATTAAAAAACCCTCCATTCCTTTCACATGAAGACATGATTTCATTTCCTCTCCTAATAGTTTTCCTACATGCCCTTTAATAGTGTGCATCTCAGGATACTGAAGCATGCCCGCAGAGATGATCTTTGCAATGCCTTCCCCTTGCTGTTAATCTTCCTCCTCATTCCACCCTGAAGCCTAGGGACACTAGTGGAATGAGTTCTCTCCCCTTGGCAGGGTTCTGCCTAGGAGGCAGTGATATGTTGCAGGCAGTACAACCACTTCCCGAGCAACAGATGTGTTAAACATGTTGGTTTAGGGTCTTGTCTTGCTGGGAGAATGACCACTCCTCTGTGATCTCCCATCCTACTGGCCTGCGCCTTTTTAGCTTATAAGATCTGTGTTTGAGGTGCTCTGGTAGCCAGCTAGTACATAGCACTAGGCTGTTCCTGTTATGGTCACAGCATGCACACAGAGAAGTTAGATAAAAACATAAAATACTCTTGCTGGAAGGTTGTGACATGTCACTACTTTAATTCTTAGAAACTAGAACTCTAACACACAAGAATCTAAAACAGAGAGCGACAAAGCAGGCTGCTCCCTGAAACAAAAAGAGGCACAAGTCACCCCACCATACTCTTCTAGGCTGTGTCTGTATAGACTGACTCTGATCATGTGCTTCCCTACAGAGCCCCCTCGCCCTCAAGCTGGAGTAGGAAAATGTCTGACAATGTAAAGTGTTAGATCACAATTTTAACAGAGCTTTCAATACACCATCGTTCCCTGGGTATACAAATATCCCTCACCAATCCATGCTCCCTGGGCTACAGGGGATGGGTGTGACAGATGAGAAGTTTAATTATGTTGCTGCTTATTTTTAAAAAGGGGGGAGATCAAACACACCTTTGCATGACATGTAGCGATTGTCAGCTCTATTATAATTACCCAATTAAAGAGGTGATAATGAACACACAGTTGAAATGCCTGGGGAAAGGGGATGTCGCTTCAAACTAGACTTTTGTTTTTATCTTAATCCTTTATTGTAACATGATCACCTGGCATCAAATATGCCGACACTCTTTGCAGCGCTGTGATTAAGAAAGCACACCAGGAACAAAGGCACTGATGACACATTGAGGTGAGATGGCATCTTGGCTGGGAGTTTCAAGTAGCCCTTGAATGTTGCAGGGGGTTTCAGTGAAGTGGAACCCATCCTTTGCTCTCCCAAGATACCAGACGTACTTAGCGCTCTTGCAGTGGTTCACATTTTCACAGGGCTGGACAAACATTGACACATGTGCCATCATAACAGCCCATACCCAAGAGATAATCTTATCCTCATTTCATAGATGGGGAAAGTAAGACACAGAGAAGTCAAGGAACGACCCCAAGGTCACTCAATAAATCAAAGACGGAACCCTGTTTAGAACTCCCAAGTTCCTGGCTCCCAGCTGTATGTTCAATCAACTAGAACATTGGGCATCAAAATGAGTAGTTTCTTAATCCTTCCCCAACACTCACTCACTCTCCCATAGAAAGAGAACTTTTATGTATATCCTGTCCCCTTTCCAATATGCCTAGCAGCTACAGACTCTGTGTCCCAGTTGACCCTCTGGACTACAAGTCCCAGCATCCCTTGGTGCTGCCACAACTAGGAACAAGGTAGTACTGGACCTGGGGGGCTGGTCTTAAAGTACAGCACACCCTATTACAGAGATATATAAGTACCTTGATAGATAGGAATCAGGCCCATCTTCCCGTAGTGGAGCAGCAATGCAAAAAAGGGGAGGGATAGCTCAGTGGTTTGAGTATTGGCCTGCTAAACCCAGGGTTGTGAGTTCAATCCTTGAGGGGGCCACTTAGGGGTCTGGGGCAAAAATCAGTACTTGGTCCTGCTAGTGAAGGCAGGGGGCTGGACTCGATGACCTTGTGGGGTCCCTTCCAGTTCTCGGAGGTAGGTATATCTCCATTTATTATTATTATTATTATTAAAGAGGAAGGCGTCTTTTTTTAATTCCTCAAGATTTCAGTGCATATAAAAAAGGGATTTTTTTTCATGTGGTCCCCCTTGCAGGTAAGGCTAGATTTGAGGAAAGGGTTCAAAGAGACAAAATGAATCAGATCAAATGATAAGTCAAGACAACAGTAAGACACAGAGAGATATGGAACTGATAATAGATAATCAGAAAAGAGGCTGATCAATTCTCTTACTCAAAAGAACCAGACTCTGCTAGGAACCATTTCTCAGGAATATGTGCGAATGACACAAAAATTATAGATTGATCATTTCTACTGGATGGTCTCATAACTAAGGCTCTGGTTTATTAAAATTCTAAACAGGTGCATTTATTTCTCAAGGCTGGTTAATACTAATTATATCTATATATATATAATTAAATTTGTTGGACACAGAAAAGGAACATCTACTAACAAATCAGTGTGTTATTAGATAACAGACTGCCCAGAAGTGTCTGCAGATTGTAAATATTAGATGCATCAATCTTTCTTTCTCCAAACAGCCAATTTCCCTGTGAAAGGAAAACAAACATTAAAAATGAAAATCAGTCGATCACTCAGCCAAATAAATATAATGGGCCAAAACTAAACGGAAGACAATGCAGCTATGCCAATTTGCACCAGTTAAAGATATAGCCCACCATAAGAACAATCTATCTAAGGAACTTTTTGTACCCATCGCCATAGTGCCTCACAATCTTTAATGTATTTATCCTCACAATGTACTGGTGGGGAACTGAGGCACAGAGAGACTAAGTGACTTGCCAAAGATTACACAGGAAGTCCATGGCAGTGTAGGGAATTCATATATTCCAAGGCCAGAAGGGACCATTGTGATCATCTAGGCTGACCTCCTGTAGAACATAGGCCAGAGAACTTCTACAAAAGAATTCCGAGATCAAATCTTTTAGAAAAACATCCACTCTTGATTTAAATATTGCCAGTGATGAAGAATCCACCATGACCCTGCGTAAATTGCACCAATGATTAATTAGCTTCACTGTCAAAAATATATGCCTCATTTCCATCTGAATTTGTCTAGCTTCAACTTCCAGCCATTGAATGGTGTTATATCTTTGCTAGACAAATATTTGTTCCCAAGTAGGTACCTATAGGTACCTATAGACTGTGATCTCTTTCTTAAGTGGAATAAATTGAGCTCCTTGAGTCTATCACTATAAGGCATGTTTTCGAATCCTTATTCTTGTGACTCTTCTCTGAACTGTCTTCAATTTACCAACTTCTGGTTCTGAGCTTCTCAACTCCCATCAGCAAAACCAAGTTTGCTGAATCAGGTCTTGGAAAAGGGACCTCCAAGAAAAACACAGGGTGATACAGAAAGCAGTGTTGATAATTCATTAGGGGACACTGTCCCCTGCTAAACTGGTAGTGAACCCATCGTGCCAGCATGGTACAAAAGGATGCAAAGGTGCCCTGCTCTGATGAGATGTAAAACCAAGGACCTTATAGCTGGTGGTCACTGAGATCCCAGGACACTTTGCGATAGGATATGTATGTGGGGCGATCTCCATAACCTGAGCCTAGCCTAATTTAAATATGCTAATTAATTAGAATCATAGAATCATAAAATTAGAAGGGACCACAAGGCTCATCTAGCCAAACCCCATGCCAAGATGCAGGATTTGTTGTGTCTAAACCATCCAAGACAGATGGCTATTCAGCTTCCTTTTGAAAACCTCAGGTGAAGGAGCTCCCACAACCTCCCTAGGCAGTCTGTTCCATTGTCCTATTGTTCTTACTGTTAGGAAGTTTTTTCTGAGATTTAATCTAAATCTGCTCTACTGTAGTTTGAACCCATTGCCTCTTGTCCTGCCCTCCATGTCAAGAGAGAACAACTTTTCTCCATCTTTTTTATGGCAGCCTTTCCCCCCAACCTTTTGTCCCCGCTCAATCTCATCTTTTCCAAACTAAACATACCCAGTTGCTTCAGCCTTCATTCCTTTGATCATCTTTGTTGCTCGCCTCTGTATCCTTTCCAGTTTCTCTCCATCTTTTCTATACATTGGTGACAAAAATTGGACACAGTACTCCAGCTGAGGCCTAACCAGGGCCGAGTAGAGTGGTACTATCACTTCCCATGATTTGCATGCTATGGCTCTGTTAAAACAACCAAAAATTGCATTTGCTTTTTTTCCCAACAGCTTTGCATTGCTGACTCATGTTGAGGTTGTGTTCCACCACAACTCGCAGATCCTTCTCAGCAGTGCTGCTGCCAAGCCAGATATCCCCTATTCTGTATTTGTTCATTTGGTTTTTCTTCCCTAAATGTAGCACCTTACATTTGTCTTCGTTGAATTTCATTTTATTGTCTATAGCACAGTTCTCCAATTTGTCAAGATCCCTTTGAATTTTAGGTCTGTCCTCCAAAGTGTTGGCAACCCCCCCAGCTTTGTGTCATATGGAAATTTGAGGAGTATGCTCTCTGTTCCTACATCCAGATCATTAATAAAGATGTAAAACAACACCGGACCCAGAACAGATCCCTGGGGAACCTTACGTGAGACCTCCCTCCAATCTGACATCATTCCATTAATAATTACTTTTTGTTTGCAGTTGTTTAACCAATTATGTATCCACTAAATTGTAGTTCCACCAAGCTTGCATTTCTCCAGCTTACTTATCAGAATAAGAACATAAGAACGGCCATACCGGGTCAGACCAAAGGTCCATCAAGCCCAGTATCCTGTCTTCCGACAGTGGCCAATGCCAGGTACTCCAAGGGGAATGAACAGAACAGGTAATCATCAAGTGATCCATCCCCTGTTGCCCATTCCCAGCTTCTGGCAAACAGAGGCTAGAGACACCATCCCTGCCCATCCTGGCTAATAGCCATTGATGGACTATTCTCCATGAATTTATCTAGTTCTTTTTTGAACCCTGTTATAGTCTTGGCTTTCACAGCATCCTCTGGCAAAGAGTTCCACAGGTTGACTGTGCGTTGTGTGAAGAAATACTTCCTTTTCTTTGTTTTAAACCTGCTGCCTATTAATTTCATTTGATAACCCCTAGTTCTTGTAAAAAGGAATAGGAGTACTTGTGGCACCTTAGAGACTAAGAAATTTATTGTAGCATAAGCTTTCGTGGGCTACAGCTCACTTCATCGGATGCATGCAGTGGAAAATACAGAAGGAAGATATATATATATACACACATGAAACAATGGATCTTACCATACACATGATAAGGAGAGTGATCAGTTGTCAGCAGGAGAGAAAAATAAGTCTTTGTGGTAGTAATGAAAATGGCCCATTTCCAGCACTTGACAAGGAGATATAAGGAACTGTAGGGGGCGGGGGGGAAGATAAACATGGAGAAATAGTTTTACCTTGTGTAATGGCCCATCCACTCCCAGTCTTTATTCAAACCTAATTTGATGGTGTCCAATTTGCAAATTAATTCCAATTCAGCAGTCTCTCATTGGAGTCTGTTTTTGAAGTTTTTTTGTTGTAATATTGCGACTTTTAGGTCTGTAATCAAGTGGCCAGGGATTATGTATAGTTGGGATTATGTTTTCCAATGTGCATTACTTTACATTTATCAACATTGAATTTCATCTGCCATTTTGTTGTCCAGTTACCCAGTTTAGTGAGATCCTTTTGTAGCTCTTCGCAGTCTGCTTTGGTCTTAACTATCTTGAGTCATTTTGTATCATCTGCACATTTTGACACCTTACTGTTTACCTCTTTTCCCAGATCATTTATGAATATGTTGAATATGTTGAATAGGACTCTCTCCATTCTGAAAATGGGCCATTTATTCCTACCTTTTGTTTCCTGTCTTTTAACCAGTTACTGATCCATGAGAGGACCTTCCCTCTTATCCCATGACTGCTTACTTTGCTTAAGAGCCTTTGGTGAGGGACCTTGTCAAAGGCTTTCTGAAAATCTGAGTACACTTTGTCATGTGGAACTGGGTCAAAAGCCTTGCTGAAGTCTAGGGATATTATGTCCACCGCATTCCCCCATCCACCAAAGAAGTTACCCTGCCAAAGAAGGAAATCAAGCATGCTGTCAGGATTTGTTCTTGGTAAATCCATTCTGGCTGCGAGTGATTACTCCTTCATCCTACAGGTATTCACAAATTGAGTGTTTTATACATTACTCCAGTAGCTTCCCAGATATCAAAGTCAGGCTGACTAGTCTATAGTTCTTTGGCTCCTCCTTTTCCCCCTTTTTAAAGATGGGCCCTACGTTAGCCCTTCTCCAGTCGTCCGGGACCTCTCCTGTTATCCATGCATTTGCAAATATTATTATTATTATAGTGGCGCCGAGATCCCCTTAGCTAATTCCTTCAGTACCCTCGGGAGAATAGCATCAGACCCCGCTGATTTGAATTCATTCAAATTGGTCAGAAGATCTCTGACGTGTTCTATACTTATCTCGATCTGCAGCCTTTCCTCTTTATTGTCTATGGTAACTTCACTACTCGTCCGGTCACATGTTATTTTTTGCGAGAAAACTGAAGCAAAGTAAGCATTGAGCAGCTCTTCCTTCCTATCATCTTCTGTTACTAGCTCACCTTGTCCATTGAGCCACGGACCCACACCGTCCTTGATTTTCCCTTTTTGTCTGACATGTTTGAAGAACCCCTTCCTGTCGTCTCTAACATTCCTTGCCAGCTGGTTTCCACCTACTTTTCCATTTCCCTATTACATTCCAGCTACTGTATTTTCCTTATGTAATTTCAATTTCCCTCTTTAAAACTGTTGTGTAGGATGCTGCATATGGAATGACTGCCATCCTCCACTCCAGAAGTGCATCTGTTTCAGCTCTGGGCAAACTAGCTATTTTTGGACCAAATTCATCCCTGGTGTAATGCCACTGAATTCAGCAAGGAATGAACTTGTCTCGCTACATCATGTTTGCAAGGCCTGGTCCAAAGTCTGCTGAGGGAGTCTTTCCACTGGCTGCAATGGTCATTGGATCGGAGCTGTTGTCTTTCAAATCCTGCAGGATCCTTCAGAAATAACGGTGCTGTACAAATGTAAATTATTATAGCTCAGGGTCAGATCACTTGTGCCTGTAATTAGTGCAGCAACGACTGTCAAAATGCAACTAGAACAACAATGAAAAGCAGTTCAAAAGAAATCTGCTGCCATGACCACTCAGCACAACAGTCTGATGGTTACCAATGTGAGAACCATGTAGCAAAGTTATCAGTTCCAATGGGTATTGCTTCAGCTGTTGCTGGAGTCAACCGTCTTGCTGAAACATTAATAAAAAGAACAGGAGTACTTGTGGCACCTTAGAGACTAACACATTTATTTGAGCATAAGCTTTCGTGGGCTACAGTCCACTTCTTCGGATGCATAGAATGGAACATACAGTAAGAAGATATTTATACATACAGAGAANTGATTATCACTTCAAAAGTTTTTCTCCCCTGCTGTTAATAGCTTCTCTTAATTAATTAGCCTCTTACAGTTGGTATGGCTACTTCCACCTTCTCATGTTCTCTGTATGTATAAATATCTTCTTACTGTATGTTCCATTCTATGCATCCGAAGAAGTGGACTGTAGCCCACGAAAGCTTATGCTCAAATAAATTTGTTAGTCTCTAAGGTGCCACAAGTACTCCTGTTCTTTTTGCTGATACAGACTAACACGGCTGCTACTCTGAAACCTGAAACATTAATGGAATTTATAACAGTCTTTAAAAAAAAGTCCTTGTTTTTAATTTCAACACTGACAGGAAGTTCAGCCACAGGAAATACATGTTTAGAAGTAGCATCAGGATTTGATCTAAACCCCCAGAAGTCAGGAAATCAGTGATAAGATTTAAAAATGTCAGTGACACCATTCTGTTGCTTTCTTTAGGTCATTCCTGCTACTCAGCCTGAATTCCAAACCCTGGGCTTTTTGCAGGTAAGTCAAAACCTTTGTGACTGAATCTGGATCTCCTCATGAACAGAATCGTAGAATTATAGAAATGTAGGACTGGAAGGAACCTGGGTAGGACATCTAGTCCAGCCCCCTGTACTGAAGTAGGACTAAGTGTTCTCTAGACCATCCCTGACAGATGTTTGACTAACCTGCTCTTAAAAACCTCCAGTGATGGAGATTCCACAACCTCCCTCGGCAATTCGTTCCAGTGCTTAACTACCCTGACAGTTAGGAAGTTTTTCTTAATGTCTAACCTAAATCTCCCTTGCTGCAATTTAAGCCCATTACTTCTTGTCCTGTGCTCAGTGGTTAAGGAGAACAATTTATCCTCCTCCTCTTTATAACAAGCTTTTACGTACTTGAAAACTGTTATCATGTCCCCGCTCAGTCTTCTCTTCTCCAGACTAAACAAACCCAATTTTTTCAATCTCCCCTCATAGGTCATGTTTTCTAGACCTTTAATCATTTTTGTTGCTCTCCTCTGGACTTTCTCCAATTTGTCCACATCTTTCCCGAAGTGTGGTGCCCAGAACTGGACGCAATATGACACTTGAGGCCTTATCAGCATTGTGTAGTGCATAAGAATTACTTCTCGTGTCTTGCTTACAACACTCCTGCTAATACATCCCAGGATGATGTTCGCTATTTTTGCAACAGTAGGGCCCTGTGGAAAAGTGTGAGTTCATGGACTGTGCAAAAATCATGAAATTAGCCCAATACTGAGATTTGTCCCACAGCAGGGAGGCAGAGGTGGGCATCTGCTTGCATAGTCGTGCTTGGCACAGCTCATAGCACATCGCAGGTATCCTGTTGGAGCTGCAGTTGTGGGGGTACTCGGTCGGTGGCCAGTTTTATGCTAGGCACAGTAGCCAACACCACCACCACCACCACTTGGAACATGAGCAGCCGGGGCGGTGGAAGCAGGCAGCCACGTGTGGTGGTCTCTTCAGTGTGGCACAGCATGTGTTTCGAGCAGTGGTGGCACTGGCCACTGTGCTTTGCATAAAACTAGCCACCGAACCACACCCTCCGAACTGCTGCTCCAACAGGATGCCTGCTACAGGCGATGAGCTGCATTGAGCATGAGACTGATCCAAAGGCCACTGCAGCCAGTGGGAGTCTTTCCACTTGAATGGGCTTTGGATCAGGCCCATCTGGAGAAAACAATTTCTTCAATGGGACTACACAAAACATACGGTTAAAGCCGGTGAGTAACTCTTTGCGGGGTGGGGAGGGGTCTGAATCAGGAGTACTTGTGGGCTAAGCACGCGACTGGAATTCCGGAGCTCTGGGTGCCATTTCTGGCACTGCCACAGACTTCTACAGTGACCTTGGGTAAGTCATTCAATTTTCCCGTGCCTCAGTTGCCCCCTCTGTAACAATGGGCCTGCTACTTTCCAACCTCCCAGGCATATCGTGTAGATAAAATCATCAAGGATTATGAGATGCGCGGCCACAGTCATGATGGAGCCATGGAAATACCTTGCTAGATTTAAGGGGGTAGAGCGGCTGTTTCACTCTGCTATGTTTAGTTTTTCCTAAATTCAATTATTATAATTGTAACCCATCACTTCACTTTTACCGACTATTGCTCAATATACGATAGTCAGAGTCCTGTATATAATTCAACTATGCGGCTATGTGCATTGCTGGATAATTGCCCTTCTTTTGGAATTTGGTAAATAATTGGGCTCCTGAATCTAAGCTTTCATGAAAAGAAAGCGACCTGATTTGTAAAGGTGCTGATTGCCTTCAATGTCATACAGTGACAACAGGAACCCAACTGCAAAGCCGTTCATTGCAAACGCAGGCCTCTGCGCTCTTGTGGTCGAAAACCACCGACACGCCCAACCTTTCCCACTGTGGCCATTTCCCAGTGGGGCTATCATCACGGGAGCATCCAAATTAAGAGCTGTAACCAGAGCGCTGAACCTGGGGGAGTCGGCAGCAGCAGCGCAAGAGAAGGAAGTGAAGGCAGGACTGTTGCCTGTGGGGATACAAAAGGGCTCTTTTACAAGTGTGATCTTGCCACGTATCAGCAGGACATCATTACGCTTTGAATTTTAGCAGCCACTTTTCCAAACACCCGGTAAAACTAATGGGCACGTGTTACTCCGCCTGACGAGTAAATGGTGTATTACTGTAGAATCAATGTGGTGATCTATGTTTTTCTCCACTGAGCGAATGCAGAGAGCTCTCACACAGAAGCCTCATGGGAATTCAGTAGAACTGTTGTCACTCAACAAAGATAGGAGCCATATTTAAGTGCCCAGTTCCTCTATTTTCTCTGAGGGAAAAACTTCCTTGAAGTTTAACTAATAGCTATAGAGGTTTGCATTTTCAGGGTGGCTTTAAGGTGCTAGGTCATATCTACACTAGAGACCTTACGGTGGCACAGCTGTACCGATGCAGCGGTGCTGCTGTAAGATCGCTCGTGTAGCTGCTCCCTGCCGACAGGAGAGAGCTCTCCCGTCGACATAATTAAACCACCTCTAATGAGCGGCGGTAGCTATGTCCGCAGGAGAGCGTCTCCCGCTGACAGCACCGTCCACACTGGTGCTTCTGTCGGCGTAATTTATGTCGCTCAAAGGGGTGTTTTTTCACACCCCCGAGTGACGTAAGTTATACTGACAAACATGTTAATATAGACATAGCCTTAGTCACTCAAATCCCATTGACTGTCAATGAGACTTTGATCTCCAAATCCTCCCTCATTGAAAGTCCCAGCTGCGATCTTAGAACTTAATGTTCTGATCCTGACAATGCTATTTGAAACGTATCCCCAGTGTGCCTCAGTTATCCCACCTGTACAATGGCGCTAATATACTTACCTCACAAGGATGTGATAAGAATTAATTCGTTAATCGCTGTAACCTACAAGAGATGTGTGGAGATTTCACAACAAAGCTTAAGAGTTTTACATAGTTTGGACTGCTTTAAACCTATACATCATAATACCCTAAGGTGTGGATTGAACCTGCAACTTCTGGATGTTAAAGAGCAGGTTACTACTGCCTGACCTAAAGGGCCCTACCTCCAAGCAGCCTCATTAACCTTTCTATGTAGCCCCGCTGCCACTATGGGGAACAGTGCAGCACACTGAGTGGGTGTGAGTTACACTTAACTTTGGTATTTCCTGACTTTGGAGTGCTGAGTTGTGCAACTTTAACTTTCTCTTAACATATTTTTGGATGAAATGTGTGTGTGTGTAGATACAGATATCAAGAATGTATGGTATTATTATTAATTAATTATACTAAAGCAGTGCCTAGATCCCACAACCAAGTTTGGGGTCCCATTGTGCTATGTTCTGTACACACGCATCATGGGGGAACAGTCCTCCCTTCTCTGCAGAGCTTCCAGTCTATATAGACAAGAGGAAAAAAGCACAGAAAGGTGAGGTGACTGTTGCAAGATCACAGAGCAGATCAGTGGCAGAGTCGGGAATAGAACCCGGGGATCCCAGACCTGTGCCTTATCTGTTGGACAACTCTGCCTCCCTTTATATACATAGTCATTCTATATTTGTGTTTATAGCTAAAAAGAGTATGCATGCACATACACACACATAGTTTGCAGTATATTTCATATGACATACTTTGCATCTGTAATGAGCAGTGCATTCATTTGTTAAAAATCTGTATATTAAAAATTACTGGCTTGAACAGGAACTCAAGTATGAAACAAATGTGACTGTTGGCCGGGAGTAAAATACATTAAATTGTACACTGCAGTTAATCAGGACCATCTGTTATCAGAGAATATGTTTTGCTGTGATGATTAATGCAGGTGTAAATATAGGTGACACAGTCACATAGAAGCGAGAGATGAAAATGACCTAATCCATTGATCACCCAATGCATCTCCGTGCCAGTGCAGGATTGTTCCCTATACTACATTTCCTAGTCCAGTTTAGTTTGAAAATCCCCACACTCTGCAGTATCCACAGCCTAATACATCTCCAGCCCCCACCCCCCTCCACACACACTTTGTCACAGCTGAGCCAAGTTATATCTATGTAAACAGAGTCTGAATGAGCTCTCCCCTGACATCTACTGAGGAGCTGTGGAAGAGGACTTCAGGGGCTGATCTTGTTTGCATGGGCACACCCAGCCTGCCTAGGTGCTCAGCACGATGGGATTGCTTGCCCAAATGATCACTTGTGGCTGGTGTTGGATCCCAATCTCCTTGTTATTGGGGTAGGAGTAATGAAGGGTTGTTATCCTTTGTGTGTGAATCAAGGGCAGCAGAACTGTACTTGGCATACCCCGATGGAGGGACTCACCCTCAACTAATGGCACTCTCTAGGCAGAGAACATGGGTTCCAAAATACAGTGAGTGGAGAAAGGTGGGTCGGGTCTTAGATATCATTTGGGCCTTCCTCTCACCATTGTGTAATAAAAGAGCCAATTTAGACTGAATAGAAACTCTTGTTACATGCTGCAGAGCTGAAATCACTGATACCAAGGTCTAAGTATTAGAGCTGCTTTGGGACAGTGTTTCTGATGCAAGAGACTGCCCAGCATACACCAGCAGTGAGGCTCCCCCACTAACAGCTGAAATCACCGAGGGCTGTGTTAAGTGGTGGGACCTGAAGACACCTCGGTGATCAGTTGGCAGGGTGACCAGTGGAGAGGTGCAGCAATCAGTCGGCAAGGTGGCTGGTGGAGAGGCGTGGCGATCGGCCAGCAGGGCGGCCGGCCGAGAGGCATGGCAAGTGAATGCCCAGCCAGCGGAGTGAGTAAGGTGCCTTCTAACACCCCCCCCTCCACCCAGGTCGGAGGTGAACTCTGCAGATGCACCTCTGAACTCTGTGTCTGCACTGAACAAGGACAGAAACTGTGAGTGGGGTGCAGAGAAGGGTCGATCACATTAAAGGGACTTTTGGTTGCTGGCCTTAAGAACCCGAGGGGAAAAGGACACTGCCCAACTTACTTGGGGGTGAGTCTTTTGCTCATGGTTTATGTTTATGAACCCTATTTGCGATGTTTTCCCAAATTAATGCTGAGTTACTTCCCTCCTTTTATTAAAAGGTTTTGCTACACTCAGGCCTTGTCTCCATTACGGGGGTAAGTCGACCTAAGTTAAGTAGCTTAGGTCGACTTACTGCGGTGTCTACACTGCGCTGGGTCAATGGGAGACGCTCTCCGGTCGACTTACCTTACGCTTCTTGTTCTGGTGGAGTACCGGAGTCGACGGGAGAGCACTCTGCAGTTGATTTAGAGGGTCTTCACTAGACCCACTAAATTGACCCCCCGGTGCATCGGTCACCGCAGTGTTGATCCCCGGTAAGTGTAGACATGCCCTCAGACTCTGTGCTTGCTAGAGGGGAAGTATTGCCCCCTAGAGGCGCCTAGGGCCTGGTGTGTAATTGTTCCAGGTCTCTGGATTGGGGCTCGAGCCGGTTTTGCGTTGTATTGTTGAAACGGAACCCCTAGATACTGAACCCGGCCCTTGTTTCTGCCAACTCTGACTGGCGGAAGGGTTACATATATTTAGTGTTTTTAGCCTGTCCTTATACTCCAATGCATCCAGCTGTCAGATCATTTTTGCTCCTTGTTTCTGAACTGCCACCACTTTGTTAATTAATACAAAAACCACAGCATTGTGTGTCAGTTAACGTTGCTCTGCATAGAACACATCTAACACAAAACTAGAGCTGGTCAGGAATTTTCCAATGAAATGTTTTTTTGTCAGCAAATGCCTATTCATGTAAACAAAAATTGATCACGGAAAAATCTCCTGATTTGAAAAAACATTGAAAAAAGTTTCAAAGTTGTCAGATGTCCCGTTTCTACATTTTTTAAATGAAAAGATTTGGTTTTTAGTTCGAAATGACTTTTTGCCTCAACATTTGACTTAATTTATACTAAAAAAGATTAAAAAACAAAAAAGGTCAAGATTGAAATGAAACATTTTGAAGTGATCAAAATAAAATGTTGTGATTGATCTGAAATCTTTTTGGGGTTATCAGTTCATGAAAAATTCAAGGTTTTCACTTTTTATCTCAATTTGGGAACAGAACATTTTTTGAAATCTCAAGAATTGTTTCCTACCCAGTACTACACAAAACCCTAAACCCCAAGGAAATAAAAAAGTAAGTCTAGCATGAGTACATACCCTCTACCAACACACCCAGAGACACCCTCTTCACCAGTAGAACAACCCCCATACAGCACAGAGAACATACCACAACCTTAACTCTGCCCCAGTAGGGATGGCATCCTCCCAGCACTACCTTCCCCAAATTCTACCCACCCACCTTCTCCACAAAGAGTTCAGATTTTTCCTCCTCCCCACACCCTTCCACCATCCCTTCTGCACTTATTGAGGTTTGGGGAAGTCAGTTTCTCATAACACAGTGCTCAAACTCAACACCATCTGCCAGATTCAGTGGCTTTGGAGTCATAGGATCACAAGAATCATTCGACTGGATCAGACCAATGGTTCATCTAGTCCAATATCATATCTCCCACCCTAATCAATATCACCTGCCTCAGAGGAAAGGGCAAGAGACCCTGAAGTAGACAGCTTCAGGTAACCAACACATAGGGGAAGTTTCTTCCTGCCGACAATCAGTCACAGCTTGGCATATGTCCCAAAGCTAATATCCCTTCTGTTTTCTTTATCCTATCTAATGTTAGTTGTAGTCAGTATGTGGCATGGGAACCCATTGTTATTAGTATGTAGTTGCGTTCCACAATTTGGTGCCCATTGACACTGTTGCCGGCTTCTCTGCTTATTCTTGGCCATAGGTCACTTTCAGCAACACAGAAAGTGTTTCCTCCTCTCGGGTTTCCCCCTCCCCTGTTTCAGAGTCTTTTTCTCCCGTCGAATCTCATTTCATTATTTCCTGCCTAGGTATTTAATTTCCCCAGTTTCTTTTGTGTTACATCTCTGCCCTCTTCACAACTCCTCTCAATTCAGCATTATCTGTACACTTTCTTTTCTCGATCATTAATGTAGAGAAGATTAGATCTACCATACCCCACCGGACATCTCAACTCAATTGTTCACCTCTTAGCTCTGCCCTTTGTTTACCGCCTTGTAGGCAGTTTTCAGTCCACCCGACAATGCCTTTTGTCTAGATAATTTGAATGAATTTTTCAAGTAAGATTTCACGAGAGACAGCACCAAATGTTTTCATAATTGTGTCAATACAAATAGATGCCTGTTTATCCAGACACACACTGTGCTGTAACTACCAGGGGTATTCCATACTGCCTGCTGGTCTCAGGGGAGGAAGCGTGCTTGCTGTAGCAGAACGAGTTGGGGGTGAGCCGGGGCTCAGATGGAATTTGGGAAACGGTGCACTAATTAGTTAATTGGCTGAAGGCCTGCATTGTACTGGCCTATTTTAGCACGTACTTTGACCACGGTGCATGTGAAAAGCGGCTTTGCAAATCGATAAAAAGAAACATTCTTTCAAATCTTGTTAGCCTCTTTGGAATGATTCTGATCTCACTTATCTTGGTGCAAATGAGGAGTAACTCCACTGTAAATTGTGCCGGCATAAGATCAGTGTGAGAAAGATCAGACTCAGACCCTTCTTTATGGTATTGATCCTTGACAGTGAAGCCATGAAAAAGAGCTAGAGGCATCATTCAGCTAAACAAAGGAAGTGTTATGATCTGACGTATAAGGAACACGAGTATGGAGAAAGTAACTGACATGCCTACAGTTGCATGGAAAATTTGTGGCAACACTAGGAATGTGGCAACACTAGAAAAACGTAGGTCTCCTGAGTCCCATGCCACTGCCTGAACTACAAGGACCACAACCTTCATCACGCACTTTACTGTTGCTGAATGTCTCCCTAATAATGGTAATTCAGCCGCTTTCCTTGTGAGTCCGGTTTCTCTGCCCAATTGCCTTTACTCTTCTGCTATTGTTCTTTTTCACACTGTTGCTGTAATGAACTTCGGTGCAGTGCTGAGCAAACCAGGCATGTAACCAGGATTTGGGTTACAAAGAGGCTTGCAAATAGAGCCTTTTGGTTTGATTTGCAGGGGTTGGACGAGAACAAACCTTTGCTGCAGGACCCCAAAGGGGCTCCCCTTCTTTCTATTCCCCTCCTACCTACAAGCCCCTGGGGAAGGAAGCATCACTGACTTCCCAGAACAACTTTAGTCCAGTTCAACCAACTATTGCAAGCTGGGCAAGGGACAAGGCCAGCCTCAGGCATTTGGCAAGTGTGTGCACACACCGGGCCCCACATTTTTGGGCACCCTGCGAAGTGAGCACCCCCTCTCTGCACATATCAACAAGCTGCTGGGACCAGTCCCCCAGTATCTTGGAAGGTGAACTTGAGAGATCCAACATTCCCCAGGTACAAGTATTTTGAACCCGTTCTCAGCTGACACAACCTCCCACGTTTGCCGAAAGGCAAGCACCCAATCACATCATGCTGTTCTACACCCTCCTCTGGTAACAATATGCTGTGTAGATTACCCAGCACATCTTGCTTTGCAGACCTCTGAATGAGGTTGGCAAGTGCATCAGACACTCAGTTTAAGTGAGACTAAGGTTCAGTGTGTAATGATACGTTTACCTGCTGTACATTGCTACTAGGTGTTTATTTGCACTGGGCAGTCACTGGTTAACGAAGGAAACAAAGATGGAATGCAAGCTGTGTCTCATTTTGTAATTATTTGCTTTAATAAACACCTCCTGATGCATGGTGATTCACTAGATCAGTGGTCACCAACCGGTCGATCCCAGAGACTCTCCCAGTCGATCGCGATCTCTGGCTGCTAAAAGTCCTGCGGTTCATCGGGGCTGCCACTAAGGCAGGCTCCTTGCCTGCCCAGGCCCCACACTGCCCCACAGGCCCCACACAGGCTCCCTGCCTGCCCTGTGGCCCCAGGGGAGAGTGGGCCAGGGTCTCTGTGCTGCTTAGTGCTCCTGCATGCAGGCACCGCCCCCACAGCTCCCATTGGCCAGGAATGGGGAACTGTGGCCAATGGGAGCTGTGGGGGTGGTGCCTGCAGAGAGGGGCAGCATGCAGAGCCACGTGCCCCCCCCTCCCCCAGAGGCATGTTGGCCCCTTCTGGGAGCGGCGTGGGGCAGGCAGGGAGCCTGCCTTAGCCTTGCTGTGCCGCCGCCCAGGAGCCGCCCGAGGTAAGTGCAGCCTGGCGGGAGCCTGCACCCCAACCCCCAGCCCTGAACCCCCTTCCAGAGCCAGCATCCCATACCCCTTCCTGAACCCCCTCCTGCACCCCAAGTGCCTGCCCCAGCCCTGAACCCCCTCCCAGAGCCAGCACCCTGTACCCCCTCCTGCACCCTATACCCCCTTCTGCACCTCAACCCCCTTCCCCAGCCCTGACCCCCTCCAAGAGCCAGCAACCTGTACTCCCTCCTGCACCCCAACACTCTGCACCAGCCCGGAGCCCCCTCCTACACCCAAACTCCCTCCCAGAGCCCTCACCCCCTCCTGCACCCCAACATTCTTCCCCAGCCTGGAGCCTCCTCCTGCAACCAAATTCCCTCCCAGAGCTTGCAACCCTTCCTGCACCCCAACCCTCTGCCCCAGGCTCAGCCCGGAGCCCTCTCCCTCAGCCCCATCCCAGAGCCCGCACCCTTGCCCAATCCCCAACCCCCTGCCCCAGACCGGTGAAAGTGAGTGAGGGTGGGGGAGAGTGAGCGATGGGGGGGAGGGATGGAATGAGCAGGGTGGGGCTTCGGGGAAGGGGAGGGGCCTTGGGGAAGGGGCGGGGTAGATCCTGGGTTGCACTTAAATTCAAAATGTGATCTTGTGCGTAAAAAGGTTGGAGACCACTGTACTAGATCATGCCATGGTGCAAATTTTTTGCACAGTTCTGCTCATGGTATTAATGGCGTCAACCCACTGAGGCCTAGTCTACAGCTAAAAATTAGGTTAACTTAGTTACATTGCTCAGGGCTGTGAAAAACATCACGCCCTGAGTGATGTACTTAGGTTGATCTAACCCCTGCTGTAGACACAACTAGATACATGGAGGAATTCTTCCATCAACCTACCTACAACCTTTTGGAGAGATGGAGAGATGCATTACCTACATCAAAGGGAAAACCCTTGCTGTCGATGTAGAATGTGTCTACACTATGATGCTACAGCAGCATAACTGCAGCACTGTAGATGTGCCGGCATCGCTGCTGTGCACACGCCCTGGATTATTGAATTATGATTATTAATTATTGTTTTCACTGTGCTCAAAAGTACTGGGTACTTCAAACAACAAATAAAAAAGCCAAGGTGCCTTCCTCAAAGAAAGTGCTGAACAACCGAATTGTAGATATAATTAAATGAGTGAAAATAAGAAATAGAGCGGCATGAAAATGGATATGTCCATGGAAAATTTGCAAGGACTGAACGATTTTCAGTTTAAAAAAATTCACAAAGGATTTCCACCTTTTGTTCAGTTAAAAACTGATTTTTTTATTTTTTTTTCAGTTTTCACTGTTCAAATAGCCAACATTTTCTTGGTTTTCCAAAACTCAATGTTTTGGGGTTTTCAAGTTTTTTTGCGTTTCATTCAAAAAACTGGGAAATGTTAAACATAACAAAGCATGAAAACAAAAAGGCATTTTTTTCTGAAAAAAAGAACATTTTGACCAGCTGTGCTAATAAACAATGTGGAGGAAGGGGATTTATGGCATGAAGAAGCATATGGGTTAGAGTAATAAGAGCAGACATCTAGTTAGCTTGGCCTGCACACACCTTGATGGTTCAGTTAAATGCACAGGACAGGCTCAACAAGGAAAATAACAGAACACCACTGGCCATCACGTACAGCCCCCAGCTAAAACCTCTCCAGTGCATCATCATGGATCTACAACCTATCCTGGAAAACGATCCCCCACTCTCACAGGCCTTGGGAGGCAGGCCAATCCTCGCTTACAGACAGCCCCCCCAACCTGAAGCAAATTGGTTCCTGGATTAGCAACTCACCAGCAACTACATACCACAGAAACAATAATCCAGGAACCAATCCCTGTAACAAACCCCGTTGCCTACTCTTTCCCCATATCTACTCTAGCGATACCATCGTAGGACCCAGCCACACCATCAGGGGCTCATTCACTTGCACATCTACTAATGTGATATTTGCCATCATGTGCCAGCAATGCCCCTCTGCCATGTACATTGGCCAAACTGGACAGTCTCTACGTAAAATGGACACAAATCAGACATCAGGAATGGTAACATACAAAAGCTAGTAGGAGAACACTTCAATCTCCCTGGACATTCAATAACAGATTTAAAAGTAGCCATCCTTCAACAAAAAAAGTTCGAAAACAGTCTTCAAAGAGAAACTGCAGAGCTACAATTCATTTGCAAACTTAACACCATCAATTTGGGCTTGAATAGGGACTGGGAATGGCTGGCTCACTACAAAAGCAATTTTCCCTCTCTTGGTATTGACACTTCCTCATCAGTTATTGGGAGTGGACCACATCCACCCTGACTGAATTGGCCTTCAGCATTGGTTCTCCACTTGTAAGGTAACTCCCTTNGCATTGGTTCTCCACATGTAAGGTAACTCCCTTCTCTTCATGTGCCAATATATATTTATGCCTGTATCTGTAATTTTCACTCCATGCATCTGAAGAAGTGGGTTTTTACCCACGAAAGCTTATGCCCAAATAAAGCTGTTAATCTTTAAGGTGCCACCAGACTCCTCATTGATTTCCCATCCTCATCTGCCTCCAGCTCTGTAGAATGCAGCCTGAACCTCTTACTTCTGGTAGTTGTGAGCTGCCATCCTCCTCTCTAATTTCCACTCTCTCCAGTTCCTTGGCTGCCAGTTCCCATTTTCCCCTTCACTCTGGGGCGGTGACGATTCTCCAGCATGGCTATCCAAGCACTCCTCAGCCCCTCTGATACCATGCAGTGCAAGCACTTGTCCTTCCAAACCACACATCTTTTCTTCCAGCACAGTCCCAGTTTGCACGTCATACGGAAGAATTCCCTTCCGGCTTCAGGCAGAAAAGAAAACATGGCACATGTGTTGCAGGTCACAACCATGGTTCCATCGCTGGCCGTCACGGTATGGAACATAGAGCTGTACCTAGAAGGAAAGCTACTTATGCTGCCCATCTGAACACCCTCCAAAACTCCCCTGTTTGGTGCTCTTGCTCAGGAGTTTGCTTGGCAACTGGCTTCTCTACTAAGCCCTGCTGCTAAGCGCCAACCCCTCATTAATAGGAAGGGGTTAACTGCTCAGAGACGGTCACAGATGCCAGGGTCCCAGCTACACAGTCCTCACAGAACCGCAAAGAGACCTTTCTCACCCAGCCTGTTGAGCAGCCCAAAAGCCCTGCCATACGACCCTCACGTAGAACAAACAGCATCAGGCCAAACGTACAACTCATCATGTGCCTTTACCTCCAAGCACAGAGCTCACAGCTACTCCCTCCAAATCTCTCATTCGCTGCTCCTGTTCACCTGCTCAAGAGCTTGCTTGGCAACTGATTTAGATAAAGCAAAGCCTCACTGCTTAGTTCCACTCCCTCTCTAACTGGAAGGGATTAACCACTTAGACATTTCAAACACCAGGGCGGATAATAGCTGGTATAGCAAAGTTAACTTGCGTGCTTGTATTTATCTTCTTTCATTATGAATAACAGAGACATTCAGTGAATTTAAAAGTAATACATTTGAAACCAACAAAAGGAAACACATTTTCACACAATGCATAGTTAACATGTGGAACTCATTGCCACAAGACTTTTCTGAGGCTGAGTTAAGTAGGATTCCAAATGGGATCAGACATTTATATGGATAATAACGACAACCGCTACATGAGGTAGATTTTATTTATTTATTTATGTAGAATGGATATAAACTTTCATGCTTCAGGGTATAAGCCAACTATTAAATGAGGAGGATTGGCCAGTAACTTGCCATATGGGCAAATTATTCCCTAACTGCTGACCATTACAGGGATTCTAACACCTTCCTCTGAAGCCATGGTTGGAGACAAATTATTGAACTGAAAGGGCCAATGGTCTGATCCACATGGCAATTCCTGTGTTGTGATGTAACATAGCCTCTGCAGCCTAGTATAACAGAGACTTTCTTTCTTTCTTTCTTTCTTTCTTTCTTTCTTTCTTTCTTTCTTTCTTTCTTTCTTTCTTTCTTTCTTTCTTTCTTTCACATAGAAGGAGCCTACGCTGAATAAACATGCTTTGCTGTTTATGTGAACAAAAACGTAGCTAGGTTACCCAGGTGTATTTAGGTCAGTCTCACATAGTTTCATGTTTCATTGTGAACATTTTGCTCACCAGTATTTTAGCGACAACTGAGCTTTGAGCAGAGCAACGCACTCTGCTTATACTGTTCGGGCAAATGGATTAAGCCAGAGGTTCTCAAACTGTGGGTCGGGACCTCAAAGTGGGTCATGATCCCATTTTAATAGAGTCGCCAGGGCTGGCTTAGACTTGCTGGGACCCAGGGCCGAAGCCAAAGCCCGAGGACTTCAGCCCTGGATGGCAGGGCTCAAGTTACAGGCCCCCTTCCCTTGGGCTTCTCCCCCCCCCCCGCCCGCCCAGGGCAGTGGGGCTTTGGCTTTGGTCCCCCCCACCCGGGGCGGCAGGGCTCGGGCGGGCTCCGGCTGCGGTCCCCCCTCCTGGGGTCGTGTAGTAATGTTTGTTGTCAGAAGGGGGTCATGGTGCAATGAAGTTTGAGAACCCCTGGATTAAGCTAATCAGAAGAAGGATGATCCAGATTTTAGGGCACTAGCCAAGGACTTGGGAGACTCCTGCTCTGCTTCATACTTCCTATGTGATCTTAGACCTCCATCTGTGAAGTGGGTATAATGGTACTTTCCTACTCCACAGTCATGGTGTGAGGGGCTATGGAACTGAGGCCATACAGATTCCTTAACTGGAGCAAGCAAGGGGATGGAACCACTAGGTTTTTTCATCCTCGTCTCAGATCACTGGTTTCCTTTCTCTGCTGGTGGCGCTCTGGGTCTCACCAGACTCTCCTACTGCCGACTTTCTTTTCTGTGCCGTCAACATATGTGCTACAAGCCGCTGCTCGGTGGCGAAACATTTATGTTTGATTAATTCTGTTTTAAAACAGACCCTCCGTAGAGGCACTAATTCTGGTGGATTTATCTGCCAAGCGGGTAGCATCAGATAAATACTGTAGCTACAAGATAGAATACATAACGGTTGTCTCTGCAATGGGGATGACAAAGTGGGGCAGGGGGGAAACAATTTGAGGCTGGCATTTGGTATGATCCAAGCCAAGAGTTGTAACCTTAAGGGGCAAGGATCATTCCACATGAGTTCATTTGAGTTATGCTATTCCAGTGAGGGGATAAATCCATATTCTAGCTCCAGCCAATTATATTTTCCAGTCTATTCTCTCTCTCTCTCTCTCTCTCTTTGAGCTTTAAATACTTTTCAATAGGAGAAAGAAACAAATGTGTCAAGATGAGCCAAGGGCTTCTGAGCAAGACACTTTGAGGAATACCTCTGAATGACTTACAAAATGTATTATGCCATGAGAAATCTGGATTTTTTTAAAGATGTACATTCATTTTTGTTCCTCTTAAATACTGTTACTGAGAAACTGCTCGCACACTGTAACTGAGATCAGCTCTTCACGACCAGTTTTGTCCCCGATTGGTTTTGTCACCTTCTTGAAAGCTAACAGCTCAGATAAAAAAAGCGGAGACAAACCGGAGTGCAGATCCTACAGAGCTTATTGGGAAAATACTCCTACTGAAAGGCATCCATGAGAAACTAAGGGATGGAGGGGGGTCTGTGATGTCTGTTGGTGGGAAGGGATTGTAGGGGTAAGAATCTGGGGAAGGATACGGTATCTGTTTAGGGTGTTTCGGAGGGCCCCAGAGCTAGGGGGATGCACCCTGGACCTGATCACTTGAATCACCACTGCTATATTCCAGTGCTATGCCATTGATCACAATGGCAATAGGCCGACTTAATACTGGAGCAATGTAGTGGTGAATCAGGCCCCAGCTGATTTTTGCTGCTCAGACCTAGTCCTTGAATAGGGATCCCTGCCAATGGTTATATGCTGTACCACAGTATTATACCAATCCAATGCTTATCCTGTTTATTCCCATCCATTGCTCTGTTATCTCTTACCTAGACTGTCAATTCCTTGGTGCAAAGAACTGCCATTTACACCTTTAGAAATCAAATAGAAATCAAACAGAGATCTGCTCCCCTGTAAGAAAATGTATTTAAGTGGGCAAAAAACCTCCTGCAATACGTCTTAATCGTAAGTCTCTGAAACAGATATGCAATAAGAGTATAGTGGATAGAGCACTGGGCTGGGACACAGGAGACCTTGCTTCTATTTCCAGCTCTTCCACTGGCCTACCTTGGACAAGTCACATTCCCTCCCCGTTCCTCAGTTTCCCCAACTGTAAAATGGAAATAGCGAAACTGACTTCCTTTGTAAAGTACTTTGAGATCTAGGGATGAAAAGCGCTATATAAAAACTAAGTATTATTATTCAGTAAGCTCCGTGCTTGATTTATTACTATTTCATAACAGGTCATTATTAATGGGCCAGATGCTGATAGCCTTACTCCCGGTGCGTAGAGCCATAGTCCATGAAGTTAATGAAGGAAGGTGCAACTGAACCTGCCAAGATCAAAGCCTCATTGTGTTACGTGCTGTAGAAACCCAGAGAAAGAGACAGTCCTTGTCCCAGAGAGTTTACAGGCTACATAGACACGCTGAGATGGGGGGAGGAATGCCTTATTTGTGAATCATGCCATGAGTCACGTGCCAGGCATAAGGGCTTAAGTGGGTGTGGACATGCCGACTGGGAGAAATGTAGGTACCATGGAGACGTTCTCATTGGAAACGTGGGCATCTAGGGAATTTAGTCACCGGCAGTGTCGGGGGCAGCTGAAGTGGTGGTTTTGAAGCTCTACCTTTTGTATTTAGGCCCCTATAGTTGGTATCAGAATCTGTCCCCACCAGAATAAAACAGCCAGTGAGTCAAAGAAAATAAGAACAGCTCTGAGAAGCAAGTACAATGGCTCGTTGCCTTGGCGAGGTAATGTTCTGCCTTTTGTTTCTTGTGCACCGGGTGACAGGCAGAGAAAGAACCTTGAAAATTTCCCAGACTATTTGGGCCCCGTGTTAACATTTCCAGCAGCTTTGTGAATGGGACTTTCTGTTCAGATAGAAGAAAAGAGACAGAACAAGTTCAGAGGAACGAAGAAGGAAACTCTAGTCAAGGAGCCTTTTCAATGGTGAGTGAACTCCTGCAGGCGCCTGGCTAGCAAATGTCAATATTTACATATGGCGCATAGTGAAACATCCTTGCAGCTGGGAGCAGGGCAGAAAGGGGTGTTCACCGGCCTGACCCCCATGCTGCACAAGGGTGTTCTTTTGCACAACACAATGTAGGGTCAATGACGACCATGTGTTACACCAGAGCTAGTTACAGAGCGGCTGTGATGCAGCGAGTCTGCAAAGCCGAAAAAACCACTTGCTTGATCTATTCCTTTCTGTGGCCCGCAGTGGTGGCAGAAGGCAGAGATACAGCTGATCACATAGGTACAAAATCCGCCTGGCCCATGACATTAATACAGGGACGCTTAATCAGATGGCGCTTGTACAGCTACAACGAATGGATTGACAGCGGTGGAGAAGAGTGCGGGTGCTGGCTCACTGATCCACGGTATTAGACAGTGAGCCCTCGAGCTAGGGGTGCTGGAGTGTGACTCAGGAAACCTGGACTGTGTCCCCAGCTCTTCTGCTGGTCTGCTATCTGACTGTGGGCAAATCTCTGTCCCACGCTTTCCCCTCCCTTTCATCATTATTATTAATTTGTATTACTGTAGTGCCTAGGAGCCCCAGTCACAGACCAGGACCCTATTCAGAGTTGCCAACTTTCTCGCGGTAAATAAGCACCCCGACTTCCACAATAAGCCAAAAATCAAGCTCATCCCATTTCAAAACAAGCCAATCCCTAAGAACCCCAACACTCTATGTGACTAGATCCCCCGGTGTGCAGTCTGGGACTGTGATGGGCCCGCTGTGCACCCCTGACTCTCTCCCGCTCTTGTCTCTGCTTACCCCCCCCCCATTGCCCCTGCTTTCCCCCGCCCCCATTGCCCCTGCTTGCCGGGAGCTGATCAAAAAAAAGAAGCAACAAGCTGCAACAAGCTACAAGCCAATAGGGGGGAGGGATAGCTCAGTGGTTTGAGCATTGGCCTGCTAAACTCAGGGTTGTGAGTTCAATNAATGAAGCCAAAACAAGCCCAATTTCTGCCTTTTTCCCCACGGGTTTGGCATGTCCAACCCTACTGTGCTGTAAAAACACAAAACAAAAAAACAGCCCCTGCCCCAAGAGCTTAAAAATCTAAGCACAAAACAAGAGGCAACAGCTGGATCCAGACTCACAGATAGGGAGTGCAAGGAAACAATGAGCCATTATCGGGAGTAGGCAGCGGTCACCTCTGTCTGCCTTGTAAGCTGTTTAGGACAAGGACTGTTTCTTGCTCTTTGTGCAGCACCTAGCACAATGGAGCCTCGATCTCGGTGGATGCCTCCAGGTGATGCTGTGTTACAGCTAATTAATAACCACGGAGGTCCTTTTACCTCGTAGTGCCAGGTAAAGCAAGCCAGTGTATACTTAGGGTTAGATACCGCAAAAGAAATCACTTGTCCTGGCTATTTGGGATGCGCAACCAGGCAAATAAAAACCAGTTCAATAACATTTGCACTCTGCAGTGTCGTTTCACCCAGCGTTGGCTTTTCAAACATGAAAGGCTACATAGTGCTTTCAGGCACAGCCCTGAGCAAGGGGTGGTACACATCAACTGTAGCACCCCTGTAGTCGGCTGGCTAGTGAGTCACTAGCCCCTTGGTGGAGCGGGGACCGTAATTTGCTGCTGGCCTGCACTAGTTTAGCTGCGCTGACTGATGAACTGGGTGTGATGAACACAAGGCTCTGTCCATTCCTTGCCCCTCCCTGGGGAAGAAGAGGGTATGATTTCCCCATTTACACCTGGTCTCCCACACGCTGTCCTGGGCAGGCAGGTCATCCGCAATATCAGAGTTGCCAATGCTTGTAATTTTGAAGTAGTATTTGTAGTTTTTCCTTAAAGCACCAACTCCTGGAGTCATGTGATTCTCAGCTTTCATTAAAAAAAGAGAGCTTCAAGCCCTCCCAGTTGCAGAGGAAAGCTGGAAGGCATGACTCGTGAAGGCTCCACCACCAGAAGACAAATGAAAAGAACCCCAACATTTAATATTATTTTAAAAAATCCCATTATTTTTAAGACAGAACAATGAAGTTTGAATACTTGAGGTTGGCAATGCTGCAATCAAGCCCTAACCAATTAATCCTGATTCTGATCCCTTCATACTATTCTTACACGTCGCTGACTCAATGGACTGACTCTGCATTTGCCACGGTGCGTCTGTGAGCTGAGTTTGGCCCATGAGACTGCATCTGCTAAAACCCTCTGCCTGTCACGCTTTGAATATAATCACTCTGACAAATCCAATCCACTCTTTCTAGCGAGAATGATTAGTCTTCTTATTAAATAGGATTATGTTAATCAATTGCTTCTGTCTTTGCAGTGTTCAAGCAAACAGTCAAACAAAGGGCAGCGTGGGTTTGGCAAGATGGCTCAGGCTAAGCGGATGGCAAATTTTAGGCACTAATTGAAATTCTAAACTAATAACGTGTAGCACAATTTGCCTTTAACGGCCTTGAGAGAGAACTGGCTAGGAACACTGGCCTGTGTTCCCCCTGTGATACTATGGAGTTTCATGTGAGATCATTGTACCAGCTCTTTTGTTATTACAATATTCATGCTGCATTTGTACGCCTGGCCTCAGACTATTTTTTGCCTCAATACAGATCCGATTCCACAGCTGCTTTATAGGGCTTATTAATAACTGCAGGCTTTATTAGTAACACTACCGCAGAACTTAGAGGCCTCAACCAAAACTGAAGCCTCATTGTGCTAGGAGCTGTACAAACATTTAGCCCTGGTTTACACTACAAAGTTCAGTTGGCTTAACTATGTTGCTGAGGGCTGTGAAAAATTTCACACATTGAATGGCGTAGTTAAGCCAACCTAAGCTCTGGTGTAGACCCCACTAGTCAAATTCTTCCATCGACCTAGCTACCGCCTCTCAGAGAGATGGATTTACCAGAAACCATTCCAGTGTTGTAGAAAGCGTCTACTCTACAGCAGCAGTGCAGGAGACATGCTGCGATAGTGTTTCTAGTGTAGACATACCCATCGTAAGCAGCAGTACCTGCCCCGAGTGAAATAGACAAGACAGACAAAGCATGCAAGACAGGAAGGATCATTTTAGCAGAAAATGGGAACCAGAGAGATGAAGCAGTTTGCCCAAAATCACACACAAAGTCAGTGATAGAGCAGGGAATTGAATCTTTTCCTCTCAAAGGTTTCAGCTATTAACTTTATAGAATCTGTTACAATTTATTTCCCGCACTCAAATGTTTTCCAGCAGCTGGAAGAGGACACCTTTTCAGACCCTCTGTGCCTTTATGTTTTTAATTTAACACTGACCACTACAAAATGGGTCAGCTGGGAATCAAGAAATGAAGGTATTTTACAGAAGCACCACAGATTATTTGGAATATGATCCGCGATATGGTTTTATGAAATATGACCAGCAGTGACATAGTTAATTTAGTTAACCTTGAGATAATTTTTACTCTTTAGGCTAAAGAGTTAATATCTGAGTGAGATGAACTGTGGGGTGGGAGGGACGGTCACGCCGCATAGAGGTGGAAGGCCAGATTCTGATCCGAGTTTTACACCAATGCAAATTGATTTCATTAGTGTTACACTGGAATTACACCAGCATAGAGGAAAAAATGATCAGACCCAATGTGCACTTGAGTAACTAAGGGTTATCTACCCCCTGCCATGCACAAATGATCAGCTCACACCAGTTGCCTCTGCTAATGACATAGGTCAGCAAGGAAGTATCCAGGGCCATGAAGGTTGCTGCTGCTCCCTCTGCCTGTGATCATAGTGAGCTGAGTTCTCTCAGCACCTCCCCAGACGCACTCAGCCCCTCATTCAGTAATCAGCAACAATGGCAACAGCTCCACCCCAAAACATAGTCTGTTCCACTGCACACGGCCAGCTGATGTGCCACCAATTCAATCAGTATCACACAGAGTGTGTGGACCTAAAATGATGAAATGATAACAGCCCATTTGTCATGAGTCTGTAAATGTGCCTCTGTTTGAATGTCAAAGACAATGCAGTGTGAGACATTTTTAATATAGTGCACTTCATGCAGCATGTCCCTCAAAATGCTGTGCAGAGACAAAGAGTCAGTCGTAATCCACAGAGCTGGGATAGCTTTGTAAGATTCCAAGAAAGAAAGTGGTTCTGAATCGACAGGAAGGGATCTAGATAGATGATTATGTGGAGATTATAAGCATTTCAGGGCAGGGACTGTCTCTTACAATGTGTTTGGACAGCACCTAGCACAATGGGCCGTGATCTCATCCGCGCCCTCTAGTCATTAGTGTAGTACAAATAATAATAGATGGAGCAGCCCAAATGAAAGAGTGGACCCCCAACTGCACGGGTCTGATGGGGAGGACAAGAATGTAGGAGCAAAGGGACTGGAAAGTACTTCATTATCCTCATATAATAAGAGAAAGTATGTTTGTAGCTGTGTTATTCCCAGGATCAGAGAACGAGAGAAGGTGGGTGAGGAAATATCTTTTATTTATTCCACCAACTGCTGCTGGTGGAAAGGACAAGTTTTCGAGCTTCACAGAGCTCTTCTTCAGGTCTGGAGAAGGTAAAAGGAAACTCTGATCATCTTCTCCAGACCTGAAGAAGAGGTCTATGGAGCTCCAAAGCTTGTCCCAACAGAAGCTGAAGATATTGCCTCACCTACCTTGTCTCTCTCATAATAAGAGATTCTTTTCAAATACAGAACAGAAATATTTATTGGACACTTCTGGCTTTTTTGCATCCTTATTAACAATTTAATCATGATAAATATTATTTGTATTATTGTAGTGCAGAGGAGCTCTAGTTTTACCATCTCCATCTAATAATAGGCCTGTACCATTGCTATATTTCTTTTATTCCAAGTAAACAAGGGAGGCCATGTTGCCTAGAGGATAGAAAACTATCCTGGGCCTCAAGAGACCCAAGATCCATTCTTGGCTCTGCCACTGGCCTGCTTGCTGACCTGGGGCATGTCAGATCCCTTCTCCGTGCCTCCCTTTTCCCCCTTTTTTGCTATGTTGCAAAATTCAATATTCAAGCAGATGACACAGCTGAATGCAAAGCAGCAGAAAAGTGTCTATGTGCCGCTTTGTCGGTAAGAAAGATGGACGCCTCCTTTCTGCTTTGCTGAGTGAAATTTAGTTGTTCAGACTTATTCATTTTCCCTCTATTAGCTGGGCTGCCGTTGTTTAAAGATCATTGAGCTCTGTATTTTCATTGTCAAATTAAATGCACTGCAGGCAAAAATAGTCCCCGTAACAGGAGATGTTATCTGGGGGAACCTTAGATAAGATTCCATGGCTGACAGTTGCTCAAATGAAGGCTCTGAAAAGAAGTATAATGGCAGTGATATTCTTCATTCTCTTTGCCCTCTCTTTATTATGCATGGGGGGAAAGGGAGGAGCATAAACAAAGTTTTCCTAATGTTGCATTTATTCAGCTGTGATGACTTTACTGTGCCTGGTTAACAAAGCATTAAATCCGAGCACAGCTCCTCATCTGTGAGATGACATACCTTAGGTTGAAAGAATTAAGGGGCTTAATACAAAATGAGACCAGTGGCAAAGGCCTTGTCTACACTACACGACTAAATTGGTGCCACTGCGATTGATGCAGCGGTGCCGATTTAGCGGGTCTGGTGAAGACATACTAAATTGATGAGCGAGCACTGCCCCGTCAACCTCTGTAATACACCTCAACGAGAGGCGGAAGTTATGTTGCCGGGAGCGGGTCTTCCGTTGACCTAGCGTAGTGTGGACACTGTTGTAAGTCGATCTAAGGTACGTTGACTTAAGTTATGTTACTTAGGGCATGTCTACACTTACCTCTGGAGCGATTGATCCAGCGGGGGGGGGGGGGGCAATTTATTGCGTCTAGTGAAGATGCGATAAATCGACCGCCGAGCACTCTCCCGTCGACTCCGGTACTCCACCGGAGTGAGACGCGTACGCTCTAAGTATGTTGACTTCAGCTATGCTATTTTCGTAGCTGAAGTTGCATAACTTAGACTGACTTAGCTCGCCCCCAACCCCAGTGTAGACCAGGCCTTACGTAACTTAACTAGCTCAACTTACAGCATTAGTGTAAACCGGGCCAAACAGTTCCTGGTGACAATGGTTGGCTTGGTTGGCTATTCTGATTCTGGATGGTGGAAATGTATCTGTAAGAGGTGGATTGAGATTATACTGAAGTCTACCCAGAATCCTTCATTCTCACTGAAGTCAGATGAGTTACACCGGAGTAGGTNGGTTCCGTGATCAGTAGCTACGTGGAAGAAAGTGAACAGGTGAGAATATCTCGGATGGAATAGGGGGACTAGGTGACAGGTGACAACTGATTCATGGAGGAAGGGGGAAATTAAAATAATGCTTGCTTCCCTATTGTTCTGACACATCGTGAGACATGCTTTGATTGTTTTCTTAACAAGAAATGGCAAGGGAAACACAATAGATTAATTAGGATGGCACTTCGAAGCTGCAAGGCAATAGGGATGAGCACTGTAAAATCAGGCTCTGTGCAACAGGTACAATGCACCTATGGGTCGGGAGCCTGTGATCACGAGAGAAAGGTCTGAATAACAGATAACATTTAATAATGCCATGTAAAGAAAGGCCCTGGGCCAATCTCACATTAAGCCGGCATTTCTGACTGAAGCCTTGTGGGGTGTTCTCTAATTGCTGTTGACAGGCACATCTGGCAGAACCGCTTCTGTGGCGCGGCGTAAAATGCCAGCGAGGCGTCCCAGAAGAAGTCAGATGACAGAATCCTCAGCTGTCAGTCGAAGGCAAGGAGCTCATTATTCCCCCCACCTCCAGTGCCGTAACCCCAATTCAAAGCCAGAGTTTATACTGAATAAATGCGCCACCCAATGAGTGACTCTCCTGTAGAACGTTACAGCCTCAAAACACCGTACAAACATTAAGGCCACGATTCTGTACTGCAAAATCCCATTGTGACTTCCATGGGGATTGATTTATCAATCTATTCATCAAGCTCCAAACTAGAAGGTTTCTCTAGGCAATACCACTGGATAAAAAATTGTCCCTATATGCTATGTTCCACCACTTTCTCTTTGATCACTTTCTGTTCGGGCAAAGGAATATAGAATATGGTCTTAATTCACGAATTCACACAGCAGCCCTGAGTAGTAGGTTGGCCCACATTTCATGGGAGACTGAAGCAGAGCAGTTGAGCAATGCCTCCAAGACCACCGGGGTTGTCAATTCCTGCACAGGGCTTACAACTAGAATTAGGGGAATTTTTTTTCAATAAATAGTAAATTCGCCAAAAAAATGCATTTTGGGGGATGCGATGGGGTGTACCAACCCTGCACTGGGCCCACAGGGATGGACCAATCACTGTGGGCCCAAGAAGCCACACCCCCTCACCCTTGTTGCTCATGCTCCAGCTGGAAGGGACAGATAAAAGGAGGAAGCCCAGCTCAGTCTGGGTTGGCTGAGGAAGAGGAAGGAGGTGTGTTGCAAGCTCCTGCAGAGATGCCCGAGACCCCCATGTGCTGGGAACCATGGTCCTGGACTATGCTGCGGATGCCCAAGTGACCACAGAGATTGACCAGACCACTGAGCTGCTGCCAGCTGGGGAGATGCCTGAGATGCAACTTGTGGTAGGAAGTGACTGAGGGAATATAGTAGAAGTTGGTGCTTAAACCCTTAATGGGGAATCCCCTAGTTTCATAGGGTCCTGGGTCAGAATCCGGTGGAGCGAGCAAGGTGAGCCTGGGTTCCCCTACCCCACCCTACTTCCCACTAGGTGGGACAACTGTTTATTTGCCTGCCCCAGACAGGAGGCTCAGGGGCCACAGACTGTTTGTTCTGCCCTGCCTGGGGGCTACAAACTGACGGTTTGTTCTGCCCTGCACAGAGGGTCAGAAACCCGAGTTGTTACTGCCTGCCCCAGCCAGGAGGCTCAGAGGCTACAGACTGCTTGTTCTACCCCGCCTGGGGGCCACAGGTTGACTATTTGATTGGCCCCACCAGGGATCCTGAGGCCACCTTGTTGCAATTATTTGATCCCATAGGGAGTCTAGACGACTGTGTGATGGGGTGTACCAACCCTACATTAGGCCAATGGGGGTGGCCCCAGTCAACAAACAGGGCCCCCATCACAGAGAGGTCCTGAAACGACTTACAAATTCAGGTCAAATTTGGCAAAGAGTTTCAGGCCAAAAAAACTGATAACAAAAATTTTGGAAGTGTCAAAATGGTTTGTTCTGGAAAATGTCAAAACGAACCCTCTCAACATCTGGTTTTCCTTTCGTCTAGGAAAGGCATTCAGCCTCGGTGCGAAACTAACCTATTTTTATCTGGATTTTTTTGTTTTGGCCACCAAACCAAAACCACCATTTTGTATCCAGTTCTAATTACAACTCAGGAGTTTGTAGCTCTGCATCCTGGTCCAAACTGGAAGTTTTACCATTAACTTGAACTCAACCAGGATTCGGTCGTCTGTGCATTAGACCCTTCTGTTTCCCTTGTTGCAACTCTATTGCTTCTTATGTCTCTCTGTTCTCTTTTAACACTGCGGTTGTTTGGCTTTTGTTGTGCATTGAAAGCATTGGCGTATAATTGTGTTTTAATTATGTCTGTGCGCCCCTGTAACTCCTTGGCGCCCCCACTGGGTTCAGCTTCCTGGCCCAACTCCCCAATGAGTCAGGACCACTTCAAGCTGGTGCAACATCCATGGGGCTGGAGTGGCAGGAGCTGGTTAGGGCTTCCCTTGCAGTGCCCTGCCACACACCTCCCCCTGTAACTACCGGGGGGGCTTGGTTCGGCCCCTTCTCCCCCTACCCGGGTGGTGATTTGGGGGCAGCCTTCTGCCTTCCACTGGGAGGTCCCCTGGATCCTCCTCGCGGGGTCTGTCAGTTCCCCACCCACCGAAGCCATAGTATGTGAGGGGCAGACCGCCTCATGGCTCTACTCCCACCCAGAGGTCCACACACCAATCACAACCAGGTGCTACCCCTTCTTGCCTGGCAGAGAGCCGGGTGGGCCTGGCCCCCGCGCCGGCCGTCCTGGGCCTCTGGTGCAGGTACGGAGCCCAAGGGGGCCTGGCCCTCATTGCCTGGAGGATCCCCCTGCAGGCCTTCCCCGGGGCCTTCCCCCTTTAAACCTTGGACCTCCTCTCCGGGGGTTTCCACAGCGGGGCACCCCTTCGGTCGCTCGCCCTCCCCTTCTTACCTGACTTCCCTCTGGCTTTGTTGTGTAGTACCTGCTTCTGTCTTCTGGGGACCAAGGTCCTCCCCCTCACCAGGGCTGAGGGGCATAGGGGTTCCCCCCATTTTCTGGGGGGCCCCCCTCCTCCCACCCGAGGGTCTCCTCCCACAGCCGTTTTTCCTCCTTTGGATGGGGCTCCAATCTGTCCCCAGCACGATGGGGTACGGCAGCCCATCTACTACCCCCACCCGTTACCAGGCAAATCTGCCCCCAACCTCCAGGGGCACCTGTGCCATGGGACAGGGCCTCCAATCCCCGTGGATGTATTCTAGCATCATTCTTCTCACAGAGATAAACCAGTGCAGTTTCATCAGCCCGCGCTGAATGAGGGAGCTGGCCGAGGGTGTATCAACCAAACCCCTCTGGGGCTTCCTCCCCACCCGTACAGGGATGGTGGCCAGCCCTTGCACCTGTTTCTTCTCTTCCCCCACTCGTCCAACCACAAAATTTGGCAAGCCTGCACTCTATCACCAGCAGTCCCGGGATTTGTGTCCCGGCTGCCCGCAACGCCAGCAGACCAGTTGACCCAGGCGAGTGGGGGCCCCCTTAGCCCCCTTTCTTTTTTTCTACGGGTCTGCATCCTGCAGAGGTTCTTGGGGCTTCTTCACCCAGTCCTGGTCGCAGCCTGTCCATGCCTCCCTCTGGGGAAAGTCCGCCTCGGCATACTCCTCTGTCATTTTGATGGCGGCCTCCGTGGTCATCAGCTGGTGACTGTGGACCCAGACCCGCATGTTCTCCGTGAGGCCCTGCACAAATTGCTTGAGAATCACACGGTCCATTATTTCTCCCACCGTCTGGGTGTCGGACCGTAGCCACCGTGTAGCCCAATCGGTCAATTTTGTGGCAAAAGCTCAGAGCCACAAAGCCCCTGTCCACCGGGTCACCTGAAACTTTTGCCTGTACTTCTCGGTCAACAGCCCCATCCGGTCCAGGACAGCCGCCTTCACCATCTCATAATCTCTGGCCTGGTCGTTGCTATAGGCCGCCTGTGCCTCACTGGCCAGATAAGGAGCCAGTCTTAGGGCCCACGTCGCCTTATCCCAGCTCGCACCCATGGCTACCCATTCAAAAGTACATAGGAAGGCGTCAGGGTCATCGGCGGGGCCCATTTTATAGAGACCCAGCCCTGTCACGTGGTTTCCATCACCGCTCGGGAGAGTCACCACCCGGTGCAGGAGTTGCTGCTGTATATTGGCCTGCTCCCGGATGAAGTCCTGGAGGGTTTTTTGTTGTTCAGCCTGCCACGCGAGTAAGGCCTGCCTCTCGACCTGGTGGGACTGTTGGACGCCCTGCAGGGTCTTCTGCAGCTCCTCCTGCTGCTTAGCCAGCCACTGCACCGTGCCCTCCATTCTCTCAGGTTGTCACTCCCAGGTGGTAGCTTCCGACTCCCGGACAAGCCCCCATGTGTAACGGGGTCCTCGGTGCCCGCGCTGGGTTCAGCCTCCTGGCCCCGCTCCCCAATGAGTCAAGACCACTTCAAGCTGGTGCAACACCTGTGCTCTTTATTCTTGTTTCCAGTCCCCACCACCAAGCTCCATATACAGATTATTTACAGGTTTGGCCTAGCACAGGCCTCAGGGTAGTTGGCTCCTTCTGAGCCTTCTCTCCCCTCTGCTCCCCTCTGACTCACTTCCTCCCAAGCTTTTAGCCCCTGTTAATGAGGCTGGCAGGTGTGGCCAGTTTCCAGGCCAGGTCCTAGCTAGTAGCCGAGCCCTGATTGGGGCTGGAGTGACAGGAGCTGATTAGGGCTTCTCCTACAGCGCCCTGCCCCAACCCCCCAGTGGTGGGGTTGGGTTTTTGGAAAAGAAGGTGCTTTATAAACAATGCTATTATTATTATTTTGCTGATATATATTTTTTCTCCGTTGGATTGGGTGTCTTCCCCTGTTTCACTCCAGCTATATTTCTATGTAGTTGAAGCTTTCTTCTTCTTCTTCTTCTTCTTTTTTTTTTTTTGCTTCTATTCTCTAGTTAAAAGCAAAGTCATCAATAATTTTAGATGAAATGTATTTGCTACAACACTCCAGGATAACATGGTTTGAATGTTCTGATTGATTTACGTCTATAAAAAGCAAACTACATCAGACATGTGTCTGTAGAAGCCTTTGTTTCTTGTAAAGGTATGAGTCCTGTGCCTCATTAGTCTCCCAGTCTTTTCTTTTGGTACCCGTTGTGTTTCACACATTTTTATAAGCTGTCTGCCTCTAATAAATGAAATTATACTTCAGCTGTAAAGTGTTCCCATAAGCAATCAAAGAAATGTTACCTTGCAGTCTCTGAGCATAAGCATCATCAGTACCATTGTCACATCATCAAGATGTAATGCAGGCTGGTTATTAGTTTTATGCTAGCCTGACAGCTCAGGTGGTGGAATATCACTAAAAGCCAAATGCTGTAGGAATCAAAGAATGGGACATCAGCACATGCCAGCCTTAAAAGCCCTGCACTCAATATTGCATCCAGTTATTGAGATAATAGAGCGATTTACCCCAGTGGAAATCCAAAGTGACTCCACTCAAGTGCTAGAAGCTGAAACTAGACACATTCAGACTAAGGGCTTGTCTACATTACCCGCTGGATCGACAGGCAGCGATCAATCCAGCGGGGTCGATTTATCGCGTCTAGTCTAGACACGATAAATTGACCGCCAAGCACTCTCCCATCGACTCCAGTACTCCACCGGAGAGAGAAGCGCAGGCGGAGTCGACGGGAGAGCGTCAGCTGTTGACTTACCGCAGTGAAGACACCGTGGTAAGTAGATCTAAGTACGTTGACTTCAGCTACGTTATTCACGTAGCTGAAGTTGCATCACTTAGATCGATTCCCCTTCTTCCCCCTAGTGTAGACCAGGCGTAAGAAATAAGATGCAAGTGTTTAACAGTGAGGATAATTAACCATTGGAACAACTTACCTATTGATGTGGTAGATTGCCCATCACTTTAAGTCTTTAAATTCAGCCTGGATGTCTTTCTAAAAGAGATGCTGTAGTTCAACTAGACATTATGGGTTTGATGTTGGAATTACCTGGTGAAATTCTACTGCCTGTGTTATGCAGGAGGTCAGACTACATGATCATAGTGATCCCTTCCAGCTTTTGAATCTATGAAAGCCGCATTTCCATTTCCTGATTAGACAAGCTGACCTTTTATAAGCTCCTTCCTGAAATAAATTTATTTTCACCATGAAACAAAATTTCATATCTGGGTTAAACCAATGTCAGGGAGTGGCCTGAAATTCACTTTCTATGGACATTCACTTGATTAAAGCTTCAGTCAAAGTGTTCGTGAAAAATAAGCCCAAAAGGCAAGTGTGGCAGAATGGAAATGCAATTCAAAATTTGCAAAAAATATTCATGCATACTTTTTCTCCACTATGATCCAGAGCTCACTGAGGTCAATGGAAGGCTCCCACAATGGGCTACGGATCAAATCCAATTTTGATGTTGGCCTGACTCCCTCTGATCTTTAAGGGCACGAGTCAAGAAAGCATCTGTATGGAATTGCCTAACTTGAAGTACTTGCTGAAGTCTCAACATCAGTGGCCTTTTAAGCATGTGCATTAATGATGGCCTGAAAATTTTTTGCATACAACTTTTTTTCAGCAAACAATGCAGATTTGGCCACCAAAACATTCTGCAAATTCATGTCAATTTTGTTGAATTGTTTTCGTCAGAAAAAAAACAAAATCTGAAAAAAGCAAAATGTTTTCTTCAATCTGACACAATTTTGTTTTCAACTTTTCAATTCACTGAACAGTTTGAAGATTTTTGGTTCCCCCTGAACCCATTCCCCGCAACCCCGATTTTCTGGCATTGCTGGTGAATTCAAAAATCCATTAGTTACCCAGCTCTAGTGCTTAATAGGGCTGGGCTTAAGCACATGCTTAAATGTTTTCCTTATTGAGGCCTAAATATCACATGGCACTTTTTCAAGAGCAGAGATTTCAGCCCTGTGGTCCTTGCCGAATTCTAGTGTGGGTAACTATATTATGCCTACTTAAAACTCCCCTTGCAGTTTCAGTTGAAAACAGTATTCCCTGAAAATTTTTGTCCTATACTGTTGGACGTTGTAGCTCTGCACTATAAACAGCTATCTTGTTTTTCCACAGAGCTGGCTGCAATTCGGTGAAGGCTGCAGTGATCCCTATATGCTACATGCATCAAATAATATTGGCTATTTGGGAAAAAAGATGATTCATCATCTTTGTTTTTATACCTGCAATTTAATTCTTGTAGTAAAGACAACTATTTCACCAAGCAACATTTTTTCTAGGTGTATTAATGGCTCCCAAGTTTCGTCATTTCTCATTATAAAACAACAAGGGGGATATACAATGAAACAGAAAGATGGTCAATTCAAAACTGATCAAAAGGAATATTTTTGTTGCCTCAACCAATGAGCAAATTTCCTGTGGCACTCCTTGCCACAAGATATCAAGATGAAGCACTTAGCAGGACTCAAAAAAGGATTAGACATTTATATAGATAACACAAATAGCCAGAGGAGTTATAGTAAATATAGTTTTTAAAAAATAAACAGGAGCTTTGGAAGGGATATAACTCCTCATGCTTTAGGGCATGAGTCAACTTCTAAATATTTGGGACGAGGAGGAAACTTTCCCTGGGAGCAGGTTATCCCATACCTGCCTNGGGGATTCACCTGCCTCTTAAGCTGGACAAGATGAACCGCTGGTCTGGTCCAATCGGATTGTTCCTATGGTAATGGAATGGGTTAATGGTTCAAATCTAAGCTCAGAAATCACCAGCCTGCTGAATGGCCATTTGAAAGGAGTTTGTTAGCTCAGTTCCCAGGAGACAGTAGCATACATCACAACTCACCCCACCCGAAATGGTGTTTATTGGCAGCCACGTTAGCCATCAGGACAAAGAGACTGAGAGGTCATGGAGATTAAAATGCACTTTTGTGATCCCCCATGTTGCCTAGAGGTGGGAAGAGCTCTGATGAGCCTCAGCACCATTGCTGACAATCTTTTTACCAGCTCCTTTCTGAGCCCTCCTGTGGGTTCTACAGAGAAGCAGAAACTCTCCGTTCGCTTTTGCCCTGGTGTAATGTTTCAAGGGGAGGAATTCAGCAGATTTTGCTTTTCCTGGGGCACCTTCTTGGCAATCTAGGTCTGATGAGAAAGTGAATGCAAGCTTTGCCTATGCTCCTGTCCACTCTTATCCAGTGCTAAGTAACCTGTGGGGATGAGATGGGCCAACACGTGACTGGCAGCAGCATCCAGCTGGTGATGCAGGCAGTGCGCCGTTTGCCAGGTGTCTGACACCAAGCTAGCACTGATTGACATCAGTTTGGATTCTCCGCATCTCTCTCAGAATTAGATGATGTTTGCAAACATTTGTGAATGTTGCAGTGCCACGAGAATGATTAAAGGATTAGAAAACATGCCCTGTAGTGATAGACTCAAGGAGCTCAATCTATTTAACCTAACAAAGAGAAGTTTAAGGGGTGATGTGTTTACAGTGGACGTGTAAGAACCTACATGGGGAACAAGTATTTCCTCTTCAATCTAGCAAAGAAAGGTCTAACCTGATCCAATGGCTGGCAGTTGAAGATAGACAATTCAGACTAGAAATAAGGCATAATTTTTTAACAGTGAGAGTAATTAACCATTAGAACAATTTACCAAGTGTTGTGGTGGATTCTATATCACTGGCCATTTTAAAATCAAGACTGGAGTTCTTTTTAAAAAGATCTGCCCTAGGAATTATTTTGGGACAGTTCTCTGGCCTGTGTTATACAGAGGTCAGACTAGATGATCCTAGTGGTTCCTTCTGGCCTTGGAATCTACGACTCGGCAGTCAGTAGAATCTGTCTCCATGAGCCTGCAGAGTGGGTCCCTGGGGCTGTGCCTTTCAGGGCTGTAGCTTGTCTGCGTATAAGGTTTGATATTATTATTATTTATATTGCATCAGTCCCAGCCAAGAATGCTAGGTGTTGTGAGAGGCAGCCTCCACCTCAAAGAGCCTACAGCTGAAAGAGACAAGACTCCTTCCTCCAGAATAGGAGGGGAAATCGCAACATAGAGAGGAAATGACTTGCCTACGCTCACACAGCAGGTCAGTGGCAGAGTTGGACTAAATACAGGACTTAAATCCATAGGGCAGTCATAAGCACTTCCGTAAATTCACATCAGCATTCAAATGTGGGTTGTTGTTTTTAATCCAAATTCACTGATGTCCCTTTATTACAAGGCACAGGTGATCCCTGTTTCTGGGAAGACCATTTTGCTTTCCCCACCTTGAAGATGGAGGGGGGAAAGGGTATTCAACAAACAAATAAACAAACAAACCCAAAACAACCCATCTCTTCCCCCCCCCTCCATTTTTATTAACATTTGATTGCTGAAATTAACTTAACATTTGCCTCTGAGTGGGATAAAAATTCTAGAGAGATTATTCAATGATAAAAAGTATGCCTGGGACACCAAGGATCAAATCTCACCAACTCTTTCTCACTCCACTATAGCTCATCCCAGAGTGTTGTAAAACACCAGGCAGTGTATTATATTTTTAAAAATGGATATCTATTATTTTTCTTTCTCCCGTGAAATACATTTATATGCAGATAACAGAGATCCTATCTGAAACTGGAAATGGGGCTCATTGTTCCAGAACACATAATAGCAGAGGCAAGCAGGAACTGTTTTATTGCAGTAATAATAGTTCTTGTTGTCCAAAGGAAAAAAAAGCCAATAATTTTCATAACCTACAGGCTGCAGGAAGCTATAAATTTCCATGCTCATGCTTTGTGAGGCCCTCGTTTGTTGAATATATAACGTCTTTGACATTCCACTGGGGATTGTCTCAGAGAGAGGAAGCCATCACTTGACTCCTCCAAACACAGCATTTGGAACATTTGGCAAGAGTCCCAAAAGCAAAAGTATCTGTGGATTAGGCACCCATTCCTAATCCCACTGAATTCTACGTCAGAACTCCCATTGACTTCCATGGGAGTATTTTCAGGTCCTGTCTGAGCCATGCACTGCTCTTGATCTGTGCATGTGTGGAGCGCCTATTGCCATCAGCTAGGGTTGCATGCACAGGTTGTGGGCATCTTGTGGCTGAAGAACAACATAGGAGGTCTGGGTCTTATTCTCACCTTTTCCCTGGGTTTGCCCTGTGACCATGGGCAAGTCATTTAGGCCAACATTTTCCAAAAGTGTCCACCAGTTTGGAGAGCAACCAAGGACCCCAAGAGGGTGGCACCCACAAACTCTTGGGCAGTTTTGAACATTTAGGTTTTACCCTCACTCTGATCCAGTTTTTAACACTTTGCCTCACAGGCGTAATGGGCTTGATCCAGCACCCACCAAAGCCAATGGAAAGACCTCTACTTCAAGGAGCTGGTCTGGATTAGATCCTTTATGTAGCTTGATTCGTGAATATCCTCAAGAGCATTTTGATGTTGAAGTGGAGGTGAAACATCATAAAGTATACAATATAATGCCCTCTCCAACATATAACTAATAGAAAGTCAGTAGTGAAACAGCAACATTATTTTAAAAATGCAACAACAGAATCACAGTTATAAAATAGCAGATTCTGTGTGGGGAGCTGGCAAGCACTCCATACTGTTCTGTTACACTTTTATTTGTCAATTAAAAACAAGGAGGGTGGGAGAGGTTACATGTAATTCTCTCTGTGTTCCATTCCAGATGTTCCATCTAACGATGCTCTGGAGCCAAATTATTCAAGCGGATCAAAAACATATTTTGCATGAAAAATAATGTAAAAAATCATTTTTGTCAACATTTTTCACTGAATGTTGGGGGGTTTCTGTGTAAACCAACATTTTTGGGTTAGTTTTTGAGGACCAAAAATCGAAAATTCTTTGTTTTTATTTTATTTTAGTTTTTGTCAAAAAGCCAGAAAAAGGTGGCGAAATCAAAAATGGACTCCTGAAAACTTTCGTTTTGTCATCACCAAAAACCGTTTCAATGTAAATTTGACCATCTTTATCAACTATACAGACTGGCTGCCTAAATCGAACCAGTAAATGGGTCGTTCTGTGCCTAAATCATGTGCCTCAGCATGCAAAGAGTTAATTGGATGTATAATTACCCATTTAATATGTGCAAAGACAAATTGAATGCATGTACAGGCAAATGTTGTGGGTAGTATCTTGGAGGGGGAAAAGCACATTTATAAATGATCACTCTAAATAGTAAGAAAATTAGGCTTTGTATGTCACTAAACATTGGAAGAAGGAGCTTTCTGCATCTACTGGAGAAGAATTTAAATGGAAAGATTTTTTATTTTCAGTGCACAAACCTTGAGTCACTCTGGGGCAGGGAGGAAAATGAAGCATGTTGCAAGCTGCAGAAATCAAAAGACAATGTAGGAATCTGTTTTTAAGCATTTTTGGGGGTGGGAACAAATTGCCATGGCAACCTCTAAATGGATATGTCTTCAAGGAAATCATGCTGTTCCCTTGAAAAGGAAAATGCATAATATAACAAGCACTTGAAAGTTATCTTTGAAAGGCATGTGTACGGGAAAAATCAGAAATGTTTTATAAATTCAAACTCATGAAACATTCATGCCGCCTCACTAGTGTTTCCCATTACAATTATCCTACCAAGGCTAAGGCAGGAGCTGAGGAAACTTGTGATGCATCTGCATGTTTAGGGGTGCATTTGTGGTCAGACTGGCCTATGCTGCCAACCTTCTTCTATGGGTCCATAAGGGCTCATCTGTTGCCTAGTGCAGTCAATGTAAAGGCGACCACTGACTTCGACAGCCATGGGCCCTAAAACAGTCAACTCTTCTCTGATATAGTGTTGTGGGTTGGGCTTACATTGTTATGGGTCAAGGTACGGCTGCTGCCTTCCGTTCAGAATAAACATAAATGGAACCGGGTGGCAGAAACAATGACAGTAGTACCCACAAACACGGGCACATGGAAATGGTGGGTACAAGCAGAATCTTGTAACCCAAGGGTTTTAAAAGGCAGGGGTTGGACCTTGGATTGGTGGAATTGTTTTTGCACGTGTGCCAGAGAGACACTGGACACCCTGGGAGCAGGACAGACTGGGCGAGACAGAGGGACAGCTTGGCCAACCATGGTGTACGACCCGGGGACAAGCTAGACAGATGGCTTCTGGGTCTGGTGCTGGCTTAGGGCTGTAGGCCAGGGGTGCTCAACCTGAGCCTGAGAAGGAGACAGAATTTACCAATGTACATTGCCAAAGAGCCACAGTAATACATCAGCAGTCCCCCATCAGCCCCCCCCCCGCTCCCAGCATCTCCCACCCACCGGCAGCCCCGCCGATCAGCGCCTCCCCACACCTCATGATCAGCTTTTTCGTGGGTGCAGGAGGCTCTGGGGGGAAAGCGGAGGAGCGAGGGCACGGCAGGCTCAGGAGAGGGGGCGGGAAGGGGTGGAGTGGGGGCAGAGCCAGGGCTTGAGCACCCCCCGGCACAATGGAAAGTTGGCGTCTGTAGCTCCAGCCCCGGAGTCGGTTCCTATACAAGGAGCCGCATATTAACTTCTGAAGAGCCGCATGTGGCTCCGGAGCCACAGGTTGGCCACCCCTGCTGTAGGCAGAGGAGCTATCCCCTGTTTTTTGGTTCTGCCCACGTTCGGAGATGTGGGACTGTGTGTAAATAAACAAGATTGCATCACAGAAAACACCAGATTCCATCCTAAATTTCTCCTCCTAACTGGAAAATCCTACTAGGCCTTGTACTTTGACTAGCTACTCAGCGGGGTAACAATACTGTCTTCCTTTTTTTCTAATGGATCAATTCTTCTTCCCAGCAACACCAATCACTTCAGTGGGGGTAATCTAGGGAAGAATTTGGTCTAATAGCTTTAATGGCAGAATTATTCCTTTTAACTTGCCTATTTTTTTTTTTAACCTGTGAACAGAATGTGGATGACAACTCTGGGACTATTTTCTGCTCTGAAAGGTGCTGGATAGACAGCTTTGATCTTCATTCCACTACATCCCAGTCAGCAGCAATACATGGTTCCCCACTGATATGCCTTCACTCAGGGCTCAGAGGGCATATCTTTAGAGCTGAAAGGGTATCTTATTTTCTAATGTAACCCCTGCTTGCTCAGAGTGGTACTTTTTCCCCCTGTAGGGGTGGTAAGGCCTGCTAGCAATTGATGATCCTGCTACAGCTGTGGCTAACAGCAATGCAACTTTTAGCTCATGCAATAGGAACTCATGCATTTAGCTCCAGAGGTCCCAGGTTTGATCCCCACTCCCGATGCCCCTATGTGGGTCGGCATTACACTAATGTCACTCAATCCTTGTCCCCTCTGTTGAATCTGCTAACAAATGTGCCAATTAGAGCCAGGCAAATACTGCAAAATATTGTTCACGTTTTCTATATGGATTTGCTTTTTGCTGAGTTTATACCACGTTATGGATTTGCTTTTTGCTAAATGTATACCACTTTAGTGGTTGCTTTCCACAAATGCAGGGCCTCGTCTACACAAAACAGTTGAAATCAATTTAGTTAAGCCAGTGCAAACGGCTGCGTGGACTAGAGCTAGGCAACATTTTGGGGCAAAAAACGAGGATTCAGGGACACTAACACATTTCATTAATCTGTGTCAGTTTTGCCAAATTCTTTGTGTTGACCCCTTCACTTCAAAACATTCTGAAAACTGGAGAAACTAAGGCAGAGAGGTAAAGTGACTCACCTACGGTTCTACAAGTCCATGGTGGAGCAGAGAATGGGACAGACGAGTTCTGATGGCTCATCCTCTGCTGTGACCTAGAGATGTAGTTTATATGCCTGAATAATGGAGACTGGTCTGAGTGGTCTGCCATATTTTAAAGAGTGATGCTCCTGCTTTGAGCAGGGGATTGGACTAGATGAAACTCCTGAGGTCTCTTCCAACCCTAATGTTCTATGATTCTATGTTTTTCTAATTGGTCAAAGTCTATGCTGGTGTAAAGTAGGAATGAATCCATGGAAGCGTCTGCTCCTACACCTGCTTATAACTGCTGGTTAAACTTCAAGGGCCAGCTCTTTTTCTTGTGTAAATCAGTTTAGGCCAGTGAATGATCTCACCCCCCATTGTGTTGAACAAGGCTAAAACCAGAAAGATTCTGTAAGAGGTTTAATAGGGTTCCATAGAAGGTGTTCTAAAACACCTAGAGCATTTAATAGAGAATGAGCTCTTTGAACCCTCTTCTAGAATTCTATAGTTGGAATATAATTCCCTATTACATTCTATAAAATGGTTAAAAAGAAATGTATAGAAAGTTCCCTATTATATTCTATAGGATTCTCTGTAACACTAAGGAAAGCAGAATGATGTGTCAGTAATCCTTGACACAGGCACGGGATGGATAAAGGTGTTAAATGGCCAGAGAAGTTTCTCTATAACTCAACAGTGTTTCGCATGATAAAAATATTATTTGATCTGACAGCTACAGGGATTGGGGTAGGACCTGGGAACTAGGCAAAAAATAAACAGCAGGAGGAAATGTACTGTATATAACATAGTACTGGAAATGTTAATTATGTTGCACAACCCTATTGGTCAATGCCTGACCCAAGCTATTACTAATCTTTTTTAATATTGCCAAGAGAGCACATCTGTCTAGTGCAAATGCGATTCAGGTTGCCAGAGGCGCTGCATTGCAGGAAGCAGTGCGAATACACACATTCACAAGAGAACAAAAACATTTAGTTCTACTATTTATGGTAACTGAGCTGACACATGGCAAATTAAATTTAATGCTGACAATTTCTGACTTGTACATGCCGGTGGCGGGTTAAAAAAGGGTTCAAGGATGAGAAAAGTGTCATATGCCAGTACATTATGAATGGGATTGAAACAGATCACAAGGGCCCTGGAGTAAATGGAGTTGTCTTCTCTAACAATGTTTAACAATGCGGGGAGAGGCCATTTAAATAGCCAACAGAATGCTAAGGAGAGACAACTAAAGCCATGGAATACAAGCAGAGGGGGAAACAGTATGATGAGATAGTATGACCCTTTGGTATTGCTCCTTGTATAGCATACTAAAGCGCAGAATCCTATTGCACCACATGTCCTGGACAAGGAGGCGAGGATGCTAACACTGATAGAGTGCTGACATGTTGGTAAGACACCCAATCATGCAGAACTCATTGACTTCTTTGGAAGTGGAGGGGCACTCGGCTCTAAATGAAGGTGATATTGATAGAGGCTAAAGAAAAATGAACATCTAGAGGTTGGGTTCCAAGCCCCCTTGGAGAACCAAAGCCAAATGGGCTGTGTGATGGGCCCAAGGATTTTGGCCCTTCAAAGAATACTTAATAAATATTAATACAGAAGAAGGATGGTCTTATGTAAGGCACTGGACTGGGACTTCAGAGATGTGGGTCCAATTTCTGACAGGGCCAGAATTTTTCTTTGGGACATTAGAGAAGTCTCGTAATCCCTCTGTGCCTCCGCTCGACATCTGTATGATGAGGATAATAATACTTGCATCCTCCCATCCTGTAGCTGCCAAAGCTACTTAGATGGTGAGCTCTTTAGTGCAGGGATTGTCTCCTACTTCTTGTTTAGACAGAGCCTAGCGCACTAGGGCTCCAGTCTCAGCTGGGATCTCTAGCAGCGTTGGGCAGGAGTTTTCCACTGGAATGATTTTCTGGCAGAAAATGCCCTTTTCGCAAAATCAAAATTTTCCACAGGACAATTTTAATTTTGCCCACAAATTTCGATTTTCCCAATGGCTCCTGGGCTGTTTGCCAGGAAGACTGTCAGAGGGACAAAGTGGGTGAGGTAATATCTTTTATTGGACCAACTAAAAGACATGACCTTACCCACTTTGTCTCTCTAATATCTTGGGATCCACACGGCTACCACAACACTTCATGCAACAATGAAAGGCACTCGTCAATTTCACTTTTTGCCTGCCTCCAGGTGGGAAGCCAGCAATCCGGAAAATACCATTTTGGTTCTTCCAGATTTTAGCGATTATTTTTTACTTTTCGTCCTGAGTCAGGACAGTTTTTTTTCCAACAGTGTGACATTTTTCAAGGGAAGAGATTTCCATTTTCTAGCCAGTTCTAGTTCCTAGGTGCTATTGTAATAAACTAATATTGCAATAAATAGCCTTCACCATTCAGCTCTTCCATAGCACCTTTCATCATAGATCTCAAAGGACATTACAAAGGATGAGACATATCATTATCCCCATCATACAGAGGTACAGAGAGGTAACGTGACTTGTCCAGTGAATGAAGATGGGGTTGAAGTTTCCTTTACAGTTGGTGTCTACACAAAAAATAATAATGGTTTAAAAAAAAAAATACCGAGGCCACAGGAAATTCTGCGTTACTATATTCTCTGAAAAGTCTAAAGCTTTGTTAATGTTTGTCTTTAATCAGTTTCTCTGGGCAAGGAAATGTGTGTAAAGCTTTAGAACACCATTTAGCACAGAGTCTGAGTCAAAGGCCATACCCAACAGAGAGTCCAACTAAAGACTGAAACTGAATGTCAAACAATAATGATATTTTGCCCTTTCTATAGGGCCAGATTCTGCGACCTAGTTCAATGTGACCATTAGCCTTGAGTAACAAAGGTACAAACTGGCCCCACCGCACAGCTCAAGTGGCTAAGATATGTGCTCAAGCAGGGCTGGAGTGAAAAGAAATTCCTCACCGGGTCTTTGCTGTTTATCTGCAGTGTAGACATTCAGGCTTGGGCTGGAGTTTGGGCTCTGGGACCCTGCAAGCTGGGAGGTGCCTAAACTCTTGGTGCCTAAATGTCTAAATGCCTTTTGTAAATGAGACTAAAGTGCCAGAGTTTTAACGGCATTTCAATGGGAATTAGGCATCTAAATACCTTTTAAAATATACTCCTTAGGCGTGGCAATGTTGAGAAACACAATGCCTAAATACCTTTAAAAATCTGGGCCTTAGCATCTCTGTGCTTCAGTTTCCCGTCTGTGTCAAGGAGATAATACGTCCTTTCACCCATCCCATTGCATGTCTTGTCTATGTAGACTGAAAGCGCTTCATGGGAAGGACTGTTTTTTATGATGTAAACACACAGTGCCTAGCACAATAATGCCCTGATACAAACAACAATCATGTTAATGATAATAATGGAACCTTACAGATATTGCGATCACGTGCTCATTTGGGAAGGGTGTCACTAGGGCCGGTATTCAGCAAATACAGCACCATATGACAGACTAATAATATCATATTATTAGTAGTACAAACCCAATACACTTTACACAGTTCAATAATGGTTGCCAAGTTAAGTAACAAAGATCTGGGCCAATACCTCTGAAAGACTTCATTTGACAAACTTCACCTTTTTATGGTTTGTGAATAGCTGACAAGCAGATTGAGAAATTCCGAAATGTGTTTGTTAGTCAAAAATATTCACAATTTTTTTTCCCGTGTGTTTTTGCTTGGCAGAATGTGAACATGCAAGTTCATCTGTGTCACTGCAGGTCTGATGTATGCACACTAGATTTGATTAATCTAGCATGCTCAACATAGCAGTGAAGCTGTGATGGTGTGGGTGGTGGGAAAGGCTAGCTGCCCAAGTACCATCCTGCCAGGGACCCTGGGTACATAATCGGGGTGGCCAGCCCATCCTGCCATGGTAACACTTGTATTTCTAGCTCACTAGCCTGATCAGAGATACCAGGCCTACCTCTACCCAAGCTGGAAATTACAGCCCAGCTTGAGTTTGTTTTTAGCCTCTGATTGGACGACTTACGTAGCCAATCACCACAAAGTGAATTTTGGACTCTCCATTTGATTGTACAATTTGCAGTTCACACTGGGAACCATGTTGGGGAGTTTTTCATAGCCAGGTAACCAGCCTTGAAACAGAAACAATGTCTTGTGATTTATTGAGCTACCCAGAAGTGAGAATTTCAAAGCATGGACTATATCACTGCAAGGGCCTTTTGTGACTACTTGAGGTAAAGTTCCCCTTTCTGTGAGTATCTGCACTAGCACAGATTGGTTTCTTGAAGGTTCATGGAAATCAAATTGGCAAGGGCCATGAATAAGTTATAATATAAAATCATGGAATATCAGGGTTGGAAGGGACCTCAGGAGGTCATCTACTCCAACCCCCTGCTCAAAGCAGGACCAATCCCCAGACAGATTTCTGCCCCACATCCCTAAGTGGCCCCCTCAAGGATTGAACTCACAACCCTGGGTTTAAGAGGCTAATGCTCAAACCACTGAGCTATCTCTCCTCAAACTCTCTTGCCCCCTCTTCAAAACTTGCTTTTGAACAAATATTCATGAGAAAACTCGTCCACTCAGCTCCAGTAATGAATAATAGCAGAGGTGCAGGCAAGGGGTCAGATGGGTCTCTGGAATGAAGATGGAGAAACAATGAAGCAGAGAGATACAGAAGAGGCCATTCCAAAGGGCAGCAGCTGCAGCGGCAAAGGTTCTCTCACAGCAGTGAGATTGGGTGTGTCGGGCTAGGGGGATGGAGGAGGGATGAGACTGGTACTGGATGAGTGGAGGGAGACGGGGAGCAGGAAATAGAATAAGAGATGCTGTAATACATAAAACAATTGCAAAGCCAGATAGCAAAGGGTGTGTCTACCAGGGGCAGATTTAAGGGTCAGAGCATGGTCAACAAACGTGCTGACCCCAATGGTCACATTGCCTTAGGCTTTTTTAAAGGTAGAAAATTTTTTAAAAATTAAACAAAAATCACAAGCCTAAAGAAAAGTGGAATCTCACCCAAATTGTATTGGCTTGTGTAGTTCCAGTTGTTGGAACCTAGCACCACGGCAACACTTTTCCTTGAACAATTGTTCTGTGACACTGTCCAGCTCCAACCTTGCTGTCTTGTCATTTTCAATTTCCAGGAGAGCAAGGTCATTCAGCTGTGGCTGTGATAGTGTTGAAGGCATGTAGTTTTGCACACAACTTCATGTGCTCGTTGCATGTTCAGCACTCCAATTAGAATAGTGAGAAAGTTTCCCTTTCTGGTAAAATGTCATCAAGAGAACGTAACACTCTGAAATTCAAACAGTGACCAAATGAACACATCTGTGTCCTTTGTAAAATAATACATCTTGACAGACATAATCTCGGGAATGAAGCCTTTAGAAAAAACAAGAGAAGTTACACAACATCCTCCTTTGACTCTTCTGAAATTATATTTTGAAGTTGCCTGGGATGGAGGAAATAGAGAAGCTGCCTCGTGAAATCCCTCACACTGAGATTTTAGTTCACTGATCATATCGTCTAAGACCTCACAATATTTCTTTCGGTGATTATCCTTTGCTTCTAACACAGAATCAGCTGCAAATTTATCATCCATGCAGCATAAACATCTCTTCCTGTGGCTTGGCTACTTTGCATTTTCAAAAAATATTACTTCCTACCTATTCCGAGATTCTTTTATGATGGCCTCATACTTTTCTTCAGATCTGAGTTTGCTGAGCTCATTCACTGTACTCTCAAATGCCCAGCAGACTTGGAACAGATCAATTTTCTTTGACTGAAGGATTCCAGAAGCTGCAGCCGTGAAAACTAAGATCCTATGCTATCATAGACTGAGGAAGAACATCCAAGCCATCAGAGACAGGTTGCTTTTTGCTTGACGTATGTCCTGACTATTCCTGTGTTCAGCGACAGTTTCATCTTCTAGACATTTAATTATACTCTGAAAATTTACTATCATTGCCTTAGTGGCTTTCATTAGAGCTGCCCGTCTAGTCTTGCAGACTGCCTTTAGATGGAAAGGTCTCCTTCGTTCTTCAGAAGTCTATTCAATTTAATCTGCTGCATCATCCTGTCAAAGTCTTCAGGGACCTGAAGTGCATCATCAGGTTCCTCTTCCCTTTGCAAAGTTGTACTCTCTCGAGCAAGAGTTTGAAGATAAAGATTATTTTTAGACCTAATCATTAGTTTCTCCCAGGGCTTAAATTCAGCTGGAGCTGTCCGGAGCAGAGCTCCAGTACATCTTTTCAAACCTGTGGGAGTCCCCTCCCACGAGGCTGAAGCCGCAAGCCCTGGGGCTCCAGGAAATACTCAATGACAATTTAAGCCCTGTTTTTTCCCACTGATGGAAGATTCTGCAAAATAGTTATCTATCTCCTGCAAAGTTGTGAAGAAAACCTTCAGGTCTGGACTGGATTTATCATCAGCAGCATGCCCCAAAGCTAGGTTTGAGGTGCTGGGCAAACACTTTGTCTCTTGCTTGACAGATGCGTTTTGCTTGCAATTCTGCACGAGGTCTGGCCATAAGACTTCCCCCCTCATATCCTTGTCTATACATTTGGGGTCTAATTCATATTTGTAGAATAAAACATTAGTTAACAGGTCACACAAGGAGGCAGCATCTGTCTCACTTACTGCCACAAAGCTTACAAAATGATCTTTTCTACCTACTTTTCCTTCGATACAATCAATATTAAAATGAAGCAAAATGGCCATTTGATCAACATGGCTAATATCCGAGGTTGCATCTGCNTGGGGTTGAAGTTTCCTTTACAGTTGGTGTCTACACAAAAAATAATAATGGTTAAAAAAAAACGCCGAGGCCACAGGAAATTCTGCGTTACTATATTCTCTGAAAAGTCTAAAGCTTTGTTAATGTTTGTCTTTAATCAGTTTCTCTGGGCAAGGAAATGTGTGTAAAGCTTTAGAACACCATTTAGCACAGAGTCTGAGTCAAAGGCCATACCCAACAGAGAGTCCAACTAAAGACTGAAACTGAATGTCAAACAATAATGATATTTTGCCCTTTCTATAGGGCCAGATTCTGCGACCTAGTTCAATGTGACCATTAGCCTTGAGTAACAAAGGTACAAACTGGGCCCACCGCACAGCTCAAGTGGCTAAGATATGTGCTCAAGCAGGGCTGGAGTGAAAAGAAATTCCTCACCGGGTCTTTGCTGTTTATCTGCAGTGTAGACATTCAGGCTTGGGCTGGAGTTTGGGCTCTGGGACCCTGCAAGCTGGGAGGTGCCTAAACTCTTGGTGCCTAAATGTCTAAATGCCTTTTGTAAATGAGACTAAAGTGCCAGAGTTTTAACGGCATTTCAATGGGAATTAGGCATCTAAATACCTTTTAAAATATACTCCTTAGGCGTGGCAATGTTGAGAAACACAATGCCTAAATACCTTTAAAAATCTGGGCCTTAGCATCTCTGTGCTTCAGTTTCCCGTCTGTGTAAAGGAGATAATACGTCCTTTCACCCATCCCATTGCATGTCTTGTCTATGTAGACTGAAAGCGCTTCATGGGCAGGACTGTTTTTTATGATGTAAACACACAGTGCCTAGCACAATAATGCCCTGATACAAACAACAATCATGTTAATGATAATAATGGAACCTTACAGATATTGCGATCACGTGCTCATTTGGGAAGGGTGTCACTAGGGCCGGTATTCAGCAAATACAGCACCATATGACAGACTAATAATATCATATTATTAGTAGTACAAACCCAATACACTTTACACAGTTCAATAATGGTTGCCAAGTTAAGTAACAAAGATCTGGGCCAATACCTCTGAAAGACTTCATTTGACAAACTTCACCTTTTTATGGTTTGTGAATAGCTGACAAGCAGATTGAGAAATTCCGAAATGTGTTTGTTAGTCAAAAATATTCAAAAAAATTTTCCCGTGTGTTTTTGCTTGGCAGAATGTGAACATGCAAGTTCATCTGTGTCACTGCAGGTCTGATGTATGCACACTAGATTTGATTAATCTAGCATGCTCAACATAGCAGTGAAGCTGTGATGGTGTGGGTGGTGGGAAAGGCTAGCTGCCCAAGTACCATCCTGCCTGGGACCCTGGGTACATAATCGGGGTGGCCAGCCCATCCTGCCATGGTAACACTTGTATTTCTAGCTCACTAGCCTGATCAGAGATACCAGGCCTACCTCTACCCAAGCTGGAAATTACAGCCCAGCTTGAGTTTGTTTTTAGCCTCTGATTGGACGACTTACGTAGCCAATCACCACAAAGTGAATTTTGGACTCTCCATTTGATTGTACAATTTGCAGTTCACACTGGGAACCATGTTGGGGAGTTTTTCATAGCCAGGTAACCAGCCTTGAAACAGAAACAATGTCCTGTGATTTATTGAGCTACCCAGAAGTGAGAATTTCAAAGCATGGACTATATCACTGAAAGGGCCTTTTGTGACTACTTGAGGTAAAGTTCCCCTTTCTGTGAGTATCTGCACTAGCACAGATTGGTTTCTTGAAGGTTCATGGAAATCAAATTGGCAAGGGCCATGAATAAGTTATAATATAAAATCATGGAATATCAGGGTTGGAAGGGACCTCAGGAGGTCATCTACTCCAACCCCCTGCTCAAAGCAGGACCAATCCCCAGACAGATTTCTGCCCCACATCCCTAAGTGGCCCCCTCAAGGATTGAACTCACAACCCTGGGTTTAAGAGGCTAATGCTCAAACCACTGAGCTATCTCTCCTCAAACTCTCTTGGCCCCTCTTCAAAACTTGCTTTTGAACAAATATTCATGAGAAAACTCGTCCACTCAGCTCCAGTAATGAATAATAGCAGAGGTGCAGGCAAGGGGTCAGATGGGTCTCTGGAATGAAGATGGAGAAACAATGAAGCAGAGAGATACAGAAGAGGCCATTCCAAAGGGCAGCAGCTGCAGCGGCAAAGGTTCTCTCACAGCAGTGAGATTGGGTGTGTCGGGCTAGGGGGATGGAGGAGGGATGAGACTGGTACTGGATGAGTGGAGGGAGACGGGGAGCAGGAAATAGAATAAGAGATGCTGTAATACATAAAACAATTGCAAAGCCAGATAGCAAAGGGTGTGTCTACCAGGGGCAGATTTAAGGGTCAGAGCATGGTCAACAAACGTGCTGACCCCAATGGTCACATTGCCTTAGGCTTTTTTAAAGGTAGAAAATTTTTTAAAAATTAAACAAAAATCACAAGCCTAAAGAAAAGTGGAATCTCACCCAAATTGTATTGGCTTGTGTAGTTCCAGTTGTTGGAACCTAGCACCACGGCAACACTTTTCCTTGAACAATTGTTCTGTGACACTGTCCAGCTCCAACCTTGCTGTCTTGTCATTTTCAATTTCCAGGAGAGCAAGGTCATTCAGCTGTGGCTGTGATAGTGTTGAAGGCATGTAGTTTTGCACACAACTTCATGTGCTCGTTGCATGTTCAGCACTCCAATTAGAATAGTGAGAAAGTTTCCCTTTCTGGTAAAATGTCATCAAGAGAACGTAACACTCTGAAATTCAAACAGTGACCAAATGAACACATCTGTGTCCTTTGTAAAATAATACATCTTGACAGACATAATCTCGGGAATGAAGCCTTTAGAAAAAACAAGAGAAGTTACACAACATCCTCCTTTGACTCTTCTGAAATTATATTTTGAAGTTGCCTGGGATGGAGGAAATAGAGAAGCTGCCTCGTGAAATCCCTCACACTGAGATTTTAGTTCACTGATCATATCGTCTAAGACCTCACAATATTTCTTTCGGTGATTATCCTTTGCTTCTAACACAGAATCAGCTGCAAATTTATCATCCATGCAGCATAAACATCTCTTCCTGTGGCTTGGCTACTTTGCATTTTCAAAACCCATTACTTCCTACCTATTCCGAGATTCTTTTATGATGGCCTCATACTTTTCTTCAGATCTGAGTTTGCTGAGCTCATTCACTGTACTCTCAAATGCCCAGCAGACTTGGAACAGATCAATTTTCTTTGACTGAAGGATTCCAGAAGCTGCAGCCGTGAAAACTAAGATCCTATGCTATCATAGACTGAGGAAGAACATCCAAGCCATCAGAGACAGGTTGCTTTTTGCTTGACGTATGTCCTGACTATTCCTGTGTTCAGCGACAGTTTCATCTTCTAGACATTTAATTATACTCTGAAAATTTACTATCATTGCCTTAGTGGCTTTCATTAGAGCTGCCCGTCTAGTCTTGCAGACTGCCTTTAGATGGAAAGGTCTCCTTCGTTCTTCAGAAGTCTATTCAATTTAATCTGCTGCATCATCCTGTCAAAGTCTTCAGGGACCTGAAGTGCATCATCAGGTTCCTCTTCCCTTTGCAAAGTTGTACTCTCTCGAGCAAGAGTTTGAAGATAAAGATTATTTTTAGACCTAATCATTAGTTTCTCCCAGGGCTTAAATTCAGCTGGAGCTGTCCGGAGCAGAGCTCCAGTACATCTTTTCAAACCTATGGGAGTCCCCTCCCAGGAGGCTGAAGCCGCAAGCCCTGGGGCTCCAGGAAATACTCAATGACAATTTAAGCCCTGTTTTTTCCCACTGATGGAAGATTCTGCAAAATAGTTATCTATCTCCTGCAAAGTTGTGAAGAAAACCTTCAGGTCTGGACTGGATTTATCATCAGCAGCATGCCCCAAAGCTAGGTTTGAGGTGCTGGGCAAACACTTTGTCTCTTGCTTGACAGATGCGTTTTGCTTGCAATTCTCCACGAGGTCTGGCCATAAGACTTCCCCCCTCATATCCTTGTCTATACATTTGGGGTCTAATTCATATTTGTAGAATAAAACATTAGTTAACAGGTCACACAAGGAGGCAGCATCTGTCTCACTTACTGCCACAAAGCTTACAAAATGATCTTTTCTACCTACTTTTCCTTCGATACAATCAATATTAAAATGAAGCAAAATGGCCATTTGATCAACATGGCTAATATCCGAGGTTGCATCTGCAATGACAGTTAGCTTCTTTGAAGCTAGTAAGTATTCACCTCCTGGTTTGTGATGCTAAAAGACTTGTAAACTCCTCAGTAATTGTCTTGCTCAAGTGTTTGATTCCCTTGGTGTCACTGATATGTTGAGCAAACGTTGTATTATGTCTGGCAAGTAGCTTATTGATGCTCAAGTATGTACCACAATTGTTGTTCTCCAGCACCGTACGGTGACCATGGAAGAGGAAACCTAACCAGCTAAAGTTTTGACTGTGTCAAGCAATACTTTTAGTATTTCTTGCCATTTCCTAATATTTTCAGATGCTTGTTTATCAAAACCTTCATTAATACTCCGACCCTTGGTGAACTATAGAGCTGCCACATGTGGTTTACTCCTCCCGGGAATGGACACTGACTTTAGAACATTCCTCCAATCACTGTTAACTAGGCTGATTTCAAGTTTCTGCATCCCCGAAGAACCCACAAATGAGACAGCATGCATGGTCGGAGAGATACGAGTATGCTAACCACTTGACACGCAAATCTTCATGCGGTGCATTTTTCAATCTATAAAATGAAGATGGAAAAATGGCCGTTTGTAGGAGAAAAAGGAACCTGTCCATCTGGCATATTACTTTCAGTGGGATGGCAAAGATCAATCTGTACAAAAATACACAATTGCTCAGGTAATAAAAGTTTAAACTGAATCTTGAAAGTGACTTTTATCAGACGAGACCATCAACCCAATGTCAGCAGGAAGACTGCTTTGACCTGCTTCATTGTTGACCTGCTCATCTACAAGCCCTTTGGTTTTGCTCTTTTCAAGTTTATCATAGAGTCTTTGGGATTTTTTGGTTTATCTATAGAGTCTATGGGATCTTTGGCTTTGTTGAATTGTAGCTGTGCTGGTTTCAAGCAAAATTTCGGTGGCAGTACCATACACTACAGGTGCAACTTCAGTGGTTCTGCACAAATTGTTTTCCCGACTCAAACCCTGGCATAATGCCAGATTCATGCTTGCTGAATTGCGAGGCAGTTTTTGCCTTTCTACTTCAGACTGCAGGAGCTGATCAGGAAGGTTCTGCTGCTTAGGGTCTTTGGAGGCAGTTTGTAAAACCAAAATCTCTTTGTCCTTTCGTTTTCTAAACCCAGGCTTGTGTCTCCATGTATGGTTTTCAGTTTCAGCTATCTTCCAGTATGAGAATACCTAATTTGGAAGTATAGGCCTAAATAACGTGTATTTTTGTGCTGCTTCATTTGTCCTTCAGTTGTGGGAGTCATGCTAAAAATATGTTGATTTTTCTGTGAAGAATGTAGCAGAGATTGGCGGGACTAGAGTTGGGCTGGTGGGGGAGGGGAGGAGTGCTGTGGAGCTGGGGAGAGGCCAGAGGAAGCAGACACATCCCCTCAGTGTCCCACAGCAAGAGGAGGCTATGGAAACAAATTACATTCCCCAACAGCAGCCCCTTCAGCAATGGAGCATGCCCAGTGGCTACGACCCCTGCAGGCTGGGGGAGGAAACTTCTACTTCTACCAGCTGCTGGTGGCCATGTTCAAATGCAGTGGGGTTTTGGAAAGGCATGGAAGGGCAGGTTGATGTGGGTCCCCTGGGCGCTCGATAAAAATGGGGGCTGATGGCCAGGGGCAGTGTTAGACACATGCAACCCATGTAATTGCATCAGCCCTGAGGCAGCCAGGGGGGCCCTTGCCATGGTGACAGGGTGGGGCCCCAGGATCAAGTGGGGGCGGGCAGATGGCACTGGTAGGGGAATAGATGGTGCAGCTGCTCAGCAGCGCACATTTGAATTTGCCTGGGGAGGGGGCCTCCGAAACAGTGGCTCTACCATGAATTCTGATGAGTGGTACCGCAAATGGCAGAACCTCCATTTTGGTCAGACGGCCCTTCATCTCGCCCATTGCCCGGGCAGCGGGCAGCAGGAACCGGCGTGCAGCTCTCCTCTAGCTCTGGTGGCAGCAGCAGCGGCGGGTCATGGCTTTGCCTCCCATGACAGCAGTTTGACGGGAGCAGTGGTGATGGCTGTAGCGGCAGCAGCCATGATGCAGGGGCCAGGCCAGCGGGAGCAGGCGGCACAGCATGGAGCTGGGCGGGGGGAGTGGGAGAGCAGAGCGGAGGTGCAGAGGCATGGATGAGGGTGGACGAGGTGAGGGTTTATTCGAATGTGGGGGCCCATAATAGAAACCTGCACCCGTGCCGGTCAGTTTGCTCCTCTGCCACTGGTAGCTAAGAGAAGGAGACGAGGAGGCCTGGACCACTTGGGGCCCGATCAGCATTTGCTGACCTTGATGACTGTGAAATCTGCATTGATGTCTGTACCACAAAACAAGACCCACGACAGCGAGTCTCAGAGCCTGACCCGGGCTCATGGGGCTTGTGCTGCAGAGCTAAAAATAGCAGCATAGACGCTCAGGCTCAGGCTGGAGCCCAGGATCTGAGACATACCCCCCCCCCCTCCAGGTTTCAGAGCCCAGACTCTAGCTCAAGAGGGACTATCTATGCAGCTGTCTTTAGCCCTATAGCATGAGCCCTGCTAGCCAACGTCAGTTGACTCGGGCTCTCAGACTCGCTGTGGTGGGTCTTTTTTTGCAGTATCGACACACCCGAAGTCTCATTTTAGCATCAGCACGTACTTAGAGCTGAGCACCTTCCTCTTTTGGAGAGCACAAGGCGAAGCTTTAGGAAGCTCTGTGGACCTGATTCAAAGTCCTGTGAAGCCAACACGGGTCTTTCCACCGATTTGAAGGGGCTTCGGATCAGGCGGTTAATCCCCGGCAATCCTCTCTTCCCTGTCTCTACATGAAAACACTTGTTTTGCCTTCTACGTTGCTCAAGTCAATAGATCTTCCTGGTCTACATTTTTCCCTGACAGGTGTACGCGTGTCCCGACAGGAGAAGCTGTGTTTCCCCGTATGCCCCATTAGAACTCATCGCCTGCAGAGCTATTCAGAGAGAAGCAAAAAAATTCAATGCAAAGACAGGCTTTTATACCACTGCTCTCAGCTATTTTTCTTGTGGAAGACCATCTTTTGGTGCTATATTATTGAACCTTCCTGTTTAATGACCCCTATAATGCACTGCTATCAGGCAGTGCCATCTGTATTTGGGCAAATGTGCTCACTCCTCTGTTAACTCAGCATAAATTATCTTTTATTTAAGGTGTAATGGAAGCTACATCTATTTGGGCATCTGTACTTAACCGATTACCGACCACAGTGGGCTGCCTGGTGGTTCTGCTGTACTCGCCAGCTGCTGTGAAATGATAAGAGCCGAACATATGTTAAGAGCAAGCAACAACCACAGACAGGGAGTACAACTCGTGGTTTTTTTTTTTAGTATTTCTGAGCCAGCTGATAATGCCAGAATAAATAAATCCAAACACCCCTCCCCAACCATCACTGCCACGCCGAGCTGCAACTCTGTTGTCAATCCAAAAGTTTACTGAAAAGCATCAAAAGCCCCAAATGTGAGTGAACTTTTGGTTCCCGCCAGTAACAAGCATGGACAGCAATAAAGTGCTGCCGCCCATGAGAATGTCCAAGAGACCGGGCCTTTAAACTGGCATCTGCAATTGAGTCAGAAAGTTGCTGCCACCTATAGGTGAGAATTAACATTTGCATGCACACGTTGAGAGCTAGAGGAACAATCCGGAGATAATAAAGGGGGAGAGGATGAATGAGAAAAAGCAGAGAGAGGGAGAAAGAGAGATGCTAGGGTCTGTCTGAATCATTGTCCCACTGGATCCACCATCCCATTTCCATCAGTGCCCAATAGCAGATGAAGGTGCAAGAAATTCTGCAGTTGGCAGTTGTGGGAGAAAGTTTCTTCCTGACCCCAGTCAATGAATCAAGCAGGAGGGTTTATTTTGCTTCCCAAATGCTTGTTTTTCTAAAAAAAAAAAAAAAATCCTAACTATGGGACTGGGGATGTTCTTGTTTTTCCTCTTCCCTCTAATCCAAAGGAGCCTCTCTCCTTTACATCAGTTGTCTTTGTTACTCAGGGCAGCTGACATAACTGTGGAAGTTTAAGCAAGATGGGCAGGTGCCCAGATTCATCTAGATATTTGCCTAGTTTTACAACAGGCTACATAAAAAGCACGAGCCAAGTCAGTACAAACTCAAATTTCATACAGACAATGACTTGTTTATACTGCTCTAGATGCTATACACTGAAATGTAAGTACACTATTTATATTCCAATTGATTTATTTGATAACTTTACAGTAAAAATGAGAAAGTCGGCAATGTTTCAGTTACTGTGCTGGGACACTTTTGTATTTTTAGGTCTGATTTTATAAGCAAGTAGTTTTTTAATTGAGGTGACACTTGGGGTACGCAGGACAAATCAGACTCCTGAAAGGGCTACAGTAGTCTGGAAAGGTTGAGAGCCACTGACCTACATGACTGGCTAGTGAGAGGCTAGTCCAGGTCTCAGGTACTCTCCAGCGTAGTAACTATACAGTCCACTTTTGACACGCTGGGGCTCCTAATCAATATAGAGAAATCTATCCTGACTCCAGTTCAAAGAACAGAATTTATTGGAGCCATCCTGGACTGGACAAAGGCCAGGACTGGACAAAGGCCAGGGCTTTCCTGCTGGAGCCGAGCTTCCGAACACTGCAGGTCATTGCTCTAGATGTAAAGGTGCACCCCTATCACTAAGATTCAAAGCTGCATCAAACTTCTAGGACATATAGTGGCATGCATTTATGTAGTGCAGCATGTCAGACTTCACTTCAGAGAACTACAGGGTTGGCTAGCCTCGGTATATTAACCAGCCCAGCATCTTGTGGAGATGGTGGTTCGAGTATCTACTCAAGTCTGGTCCTCTTTGGACTGGTGGGTTGAACCTGCAAATGTTTGTGAGGAAATTCCCTTTGCCTCTCCACAACAGACACTCACTCTAGTCACGGCTGCATCAGATCTAGGTTGGGGAGCTCACTTAGGTCCCCTTCAAACTCAGGGCCTTTGGGCTCCCCAGCATGTAAGTCTCTATATAAATATCAGGGTACTTTGGGCCATCCATTTGGCTTGCCTGTCATTCCTTCTACATATCAAGGAGTGGAATTTGCTGGTGCTCACAGACAACATAGCAGCCATCTTCTAGAGCCTTGTCTACATTAAAGGGAAAAGTCGATCTAAGCTACGTAATTTGAGTTATGTGAATAGCGTAACTCAAATTGACGTAGCTTAGATCCACTTACCACGGGGTCCACACTACGCGATGTTGACGGGAGATGCTCTCCCGTTGACTCCCCTTACTCTTCTTGATCACATGGAGTATAGGAGTCGATGGGAGAGCAATTGGCGGTCAATTTAGCGGGTCACTAGACCCACTAAATCGACCGCAGATGCATCGATCGCTGCAGCGTTGATCCTCCGGTAAGTGTAGACAAGCCCTATGTAAAGAAACAAGGGGGGTGGGGTTTGGTAGATGAAGTTATGCCAGGAGGTGATCCTCCTTTGAAATTTTTGCATCGCCAGTTCCACCACCTGAAAGTGGCTTACCCTTCCTGGAGATCAAAACACTCTGGCAGACCACCTGAGCATGTCATTCACAGGTCACCATGAGTGGTCTCTTTGCTCAGATGTGGCCAGGTCCATTTTCAAGTGGTGGGGGACTTCCCAAATGGACCTGTTTGCAAAAAGAGCAAAGAAAAATACATTATTTTTTTGTTCCTGAACAGGTTGTTAGTCCAGGTTTGCTGACAAATGCTTTCCTCCTACCCTGGTCAAAAGGCTTGTCCAAAGTCAAGCAAGATTGCACTCACCTTATTCTAATAGCCCCAGCATGGCTCCATCCACACTGGTTTTGTACTCTACTAGACCTGTCGGTCAGACCTCCGCTGTCGCTGCGGAGACATTTAGATATGATCTCCCAGGACCATGGTTGCCTCCTTCATTCCAACCTTCAGGCCCTCCACCTGACAGCGTGGATGCTTCATGGTTGCCATTCTCGGAATGAGATTGCTGTAAGGAAGTGCAGGAAGTTCTGCTAAATAGCAGAAAGCCTTCAGCTAGGTCTACTTACTTTGCTAAATGAAAAAATATTCTCTATTTCGTTCACCCAGAGACGTGTCCCTCCAACTCAAGCTCTGATTTGCCATATTTTAGACTATCTCTTGTTTCTGAAACAACAAGGGTTAGCTCTCAGTTCCATCAGAGTCCATCTGGCAGCCATCTCAGCTTTCCATCCTCCCATGGATCATTTTATTCAAACCCTGATGTCCGTCAGATTTCTGAAGTGTTTGCTCAGATTATACTCACAGGTTCACAGTCTGGTTCCACAGTGAAGCTTAAATTTAGTTCTAGAAAAGTCAATGGGCTCCTAGCTGCCAGTGACTTGTTCTTGGTTACGACTGTCTATGAAGGTGGCTTTCCTGATTACTATAACCTCAGCCAGAAGAGTAGGAGGGTCTTCATTTCAGCTCTTCGCTGCGGTTTTCGAAAAAGGTCCACCCGGAGGATCTCTTCCTGGATTTCTGGCTGTATTCATTTATGCTACCAGTTGGGTGATATCGCACCTCCAAGTAAAATGGAGGGTCACTCATCCAGGTTGCAGGCAGCTTCCGCGGCTTTTCTGGCTAGTGCCCATCTTGGACATTTGTAAGGTGGCAACCTGGTCATCTGTCCATACCTTTGCCTCTCACTATGCCATCGTTCATCAATCTAGAGATGATGCCAGATTTGGACAAGTGGTCCTACAGTCCCTGTTCAAGTGGACTCCATGCCCACCTCCAGCTTGGACTGGTGGGAGTCACCTACAGTGGAATGGACACATGCAATCACTCAGAGAAGAAAAACTGGTTACCTATCTTCCCGTAACTGTTGTTCTTTGAGATGTGTTGCACATGTCAATTCCACAACCCACCCTCCTTCCTCTCCCTATCAGTGTCTTTCTGGTAGGAAGGAACTGAGGGAGGTCAGGGGCAGCACTGTGTTTTATACCAGTTTGCAGAGGTGTGAAGCACCAGAGGGCACTCACGCTGCCCTTATGGGTACAGATGAGGAGGGGAAATCTGACGATTGTGCAAGAGGTAAACACACTACAGTGGAATGGACTTGTGCAACACCTCTGGAAGAACAACAGTTATGGAAAGGCAGATAACCATTTCTTTCCCAGAGACCAGCAGAGAAAGAAAGGGGTTTTGACATACCTGGGGGCCTTTTTTCTGTCTAGTAAACAGACAGGACCTTCTGTCCAAGGGAGGCCCCCAATCCTTGCGGAAGGGTTGGATAGACTGTGGCCTATTAGGGCCCCATAAGACTGATGTGTGACCTCTGGTAAGCTGTTAGCATGCATAAAGGAACTTGTATTGTTTTTATATGTTTTCCCTGGAATGCTTTTACTTTAAGAATAAATGTGCTTACTGAGAACTTGTGCTTACTTGTAACTGCTGTCAATAACACTGTTCATAGCCCTTGGAAAGAAAGCAAAGCACATGTGCTGGCCTTTAGGCAAACTGGCTTGTTGGGGATATTGTAGTGTACGGGGTGAGGCTGGGCAGCTTTAAAATTCCTGATCAGAAGGGAATGGGACAAGGGTCTCTGCTCAGGGACAGGCAATGGCTAGAGACCTGAGACTTGCCTGGGTACTTCTGGTCTGAACCATAGAGAGGGGAATACAGCACTGTTACCCCGAAACTGTAACAGACATTATTATTAACTTAATTGTACTACAGTAGCGCCTAAAGGCCCCACCCAAGAGAGTGACCACATTGTGCTAGGCGCTGTACATACCTGTGGTGAGAGACAGACAGTCCCTGCCCTGAAGAGTTTATAATCTCTATGGGTGAGATATTCAAAAGCTGCAAATGTGTTTTAGGAGCCTAACAATGTTGACTTTCAACAGTGGACTTTTCTGGGTATCTATTGTGAAATAACTTTGGTCATCTCAGTCTAGTTCCCAGTGGACATCTCAGACAACAATGGCATTAACTGGCATACTTGGCTACTGGATGTCTCTCTAAAAGAGATGCTACAGCTTAAACAGAAGTGAGGGGCTTGATGCAGAAATTACTGGGTGAAGTTCTATGCCCTATGTTAAACAGGAGATCAGTCTCACTCTAGATGATCACAATGGTCCCTTCTGGCCTGAAAATCTATTAGTCTTGTTGGTAGCTTCTGAGAAGTGAAGACATAGAGCCTGAACTGTCCCCCAACCCCAGATCAGCATGAAGCACTGCCACAGCATGTGCTGTAACTGGTCGGTGGGCAGAGGGATTCAATCTCTATGACTGTCAACGTGGCAAACACAAGCATAAAATTCTCACACACACTTATTATTTACGACACACAACAAACTACCTCAAAAGAATGTTATTAAGGTTGCAAAGCCAAGCACTCAAGTTAAGAAATGTCAGAATTAAGGTTATCTGACCAACACTCGCCACTCAGTAATATTAAAACTAGACTGGATAGAATGCTAGTAAATGTACAGCTGGGAACAATTCTGGATGAGCTTTTCAATCGCTAGATGGGAATGAAAACGTACTTTACTGAATGTTGTTTTTCTTCATCAGGCACATTGGTTTAGGCTTGTAGAGTTACTTACGGGTGTTGGGCTGTGGATACTGGTTTGTTATTGTAGGGATGCTTATGGAAGTTGAACTTCAAGATCAGATCAGAGATCAGAGCTGGAGTAAATAAGTGGAACTCTCAGAACCCTTTGGGGTAAAATCAACTTTTGTATAAGTCACTCTTCAGGCGTAATGCAGTCAGAAAACAGCTATAAGTGGCTGCAATTGATAAGATAGTGTAGCTTGCACTGATTTGGCATTCAGCGTGTGTGCAAAATAAGAAAAGCAGCTAACAGGAAAGCGTAGCAGGAAGCAAATCCCCTTCCCATATTTTCGTACACTCTCATGTTAGTTGTTTTCATCTTTTTTTTTTCATGCAAAATGTGTTTTTTTGCAAAATCGAAACTTTTTGTGGGAAAATATCAATTTTGCCCCAAATTTTCAACTTACAACCAGGAAAATCAAAATGAAACATTTCATTTCAGGTCAGATCAACATTAATCTGCATCCAGCTGAGCTACCTCAGTGAGTATTGGAGTTTTTCGTTGGGTACCCCCATTATCCCTTATGGGCCAGGTTCCTAACTGAACTACCTCTCCCATGATACACTGCAGTTTGTGCTCCAGCTATGCAGACGCAGTGCCTCGTGGGAGATGTAGTCTAGCTGGGGAATGCACGGAATGGAAATTCCTATTTTCAATCAGCTTTACTAAGCAGTTTATAGGTGGGGCCAGAGCCTTAGCTGATATAAATTGGCATAGCCTATTGAAGACAATGGGGCTACACTGATTTACACCAGTTTAGGATCTGTCTCCTGAGGTGAAGCTTTTACTACTGCACATTGCTGCTGAATTTGGCCCTGTGCTTCTATGAAAGGTTAGTTTTACTTACTTTTACTTGCTTGTAGGACAATAGCAGTCCTGTAGATTTACCAATACCCTTAACCCACGATCCCATGATCCTGAGGTTAATGTAGAGGTACAGATTGTGCTAAATGTGGCTTTCTATAGTGCACTGTATGATTTATCATTTCCTTTGGATCACGCTGTGTGTCCCAGCCCTGCTATTCCATTTTTGCATACGTTACATAATTAAAGAGAAGGTTTTTGCTTCTGTAAAGCACAACACTGTGCTGGTTCAATTAGGGCAAAATGATGTTAATACAGACTCAGCAATTTGGTCTGTTTTGTGTCATATCTAACTCCCAGGGAAAATGAATCCCAAAGTAAACCATATCACCTGACTGGCCAGGCTGAAGAGGCAAACCATTTTAAATACAAAATAATTAATCTATATCCAGGAATGGTGTGTGAATTTTACCTTCATTTAAAGAAGATATTTTGCTGGACAGTTTAATATATACATGGACTGTTTAATGTAATTAGTAAAATTTCCTAATGAGAGAACCTCTATTACAGGGGTCGGCAACCTTTTAGAAGTGGTGTGCCGAGTCTTCACTTATTCACTCTAATTTAAGGTTTTGTGTGCCAGTAATAATTTAAACGTTTTTAGAAGGTCTCTATTTAGGTCTATAATATATAACTAAACTATTGTTGTATGTAAAGTAAATAAGGTTTTAAAAATGTTTAAGAAACTTCATTTAAAATTAAATTGAAATGCAGAGCCCCCCGGACCGGTGGCCAGGACCCGGGCAGTGTGAGTGCCACTGAAAATCAGCTCGCGTGCTGCCTTCGGCACGTGTGCCATAGGTTGCCTACCCCTGCTCTATTATATATGAACAACTGACATTTTGCAAGTGACTTTTATATTTTCTTTTAGGTTTTCCTTGATCCTTTAATAGCTTTATACATAGAGAATTTCTCTCAAGCCTATCTTATTATTTCCTGCTTAGTTGCTTATGAGGTTTCAACTCTGTGGTCCAAATTAAGCCCTGGTGTAAACAGCTGCAATTCCATTGAATTCAGACTTGCACCAGATCTGAATTTGATTCAATGGCTGAATTTTATTTAGGCCCCAATTCTACTCCTATTGAAGCCAGAGGCAAAACTCCCATTGATTAACATGGAAGCAGGATCAGTCCCACGCATTTTAACGAGGCCAAGATTTTCAAAACTGGGTGCCTGCAGGTTGGCTCCAAAATCTACATTAAGGCACCTAAATACGAAGCCTGATTTCAAGTGGTTGCTGAATATTCAGCACTTCTGAAAATCATGTCTCTTATTTAGAGGCTTAGATAATATGGATGTCGGAACCTAACTTCAGACACCCAGTTTTGAATTTCTTGAGTGGGATTTTTCAAAAGCACCAAAGAGACTTAGAAGCACAAGACTCATTGAAAGTCAACAGGATTTGTGCTCCTAAATTGCTTTGGCACTTCTGAAACTCAATCGCATTCCTTGTCCTGAACATTTGTACTTTATGAGAAGGAATTTAGATCTTATATAGCCCTGGTCTACACTGGGGGAGGGGGGGGGTGTTGATCTAAGTTAGTCGACGTACTTAGATTGACTTACCGCGGTGTCTTCACTGCAGTGAGTCGACTGCTGCTGCTCCCCCGTCGACTCTGTCTGTGCCACTCATGGCGCTGGAATACAGGAGTCGACGGGAGAGCGCTTGGGGGTTGATTTATCGTGTCTAGACTAGACGCGATACATCGATCCCCGCTGGATCGATCACTGCCCGGCGATCCGGCAGCTAGTGTAGAGATACCCATAGATAGCAAGAATATCAAAGGTTGTAACAGTAAAGAAAAAAATATAACCAAGCATTTTAAGAAGGATATAAACCCTCATATTCCAGGGCTTAAGCCAACCTCTAATTATTAGGGGTCCAGAAGAAACTTTCCCTAGTATCAGGTTATCCCATAACTGTCAACTGCAGGATTCCTTGTACCTCATCTGAAACAACGGATACTGGCCAGGATGACAGGATACTGGAGTAGATGGATGGCCGATTTAATCTAGCATGGCAATTCCTCTAGTCCTCTGTTCCTATTTATACAGAATTATCTTTGTTTAGTGCCATTATTATTTTACCACATTTATGATGTTCTCTTCATATGGTTTAATCCAGTAGTAGATATTCTTGCATAAAGAAATGTGGATATGTATTAATTTAACTTCTATTCTTTATTTGTAATTATTAAATTTATGTCTAGATTTGTCTTATCCTCACTCTATCGTCATGATAGAATAGAGGCAATACATGCAAAATGAGCCCTGTCAGATATGAAAAATGCTAAATAGCTTTTGAAAGAAGAGATAATTAAGTAGGGCCCAATTCTGCTCTTGCTTACACCAGTGTAAATCCAAAGTAAGACTGCTGAAATCTATGGAGTTACACCACTGTAAAACAAGTATAAGTAAAATCAGAATCAAGCCAAAGGAAACTCTTATGGTAGATTTAACCATTTTTGAATATTTTTTTTTTACTGCTGCTTAATTCCTTAGCAAGGTGGGAATGAAAACTTACTTTACTGAATGTTGTTTTTCTTTATCGGGCACATTGGGTTAGGCTTGTAGAGTTACTCACAGGTGTTGGGCTGTGGATACTGGTTTGTTATTGTAGGGTTGCTTATGGAAGTTGAACTTCGCACACACTGGGAAAGATCCTCATGTGGTGTAAATTGGTGTCGTTCCTATTGACATCAATGGAGCTGTGCTGATTTACATCAGTCGAAGTTTTGGGCCTTTGTTGTAAGATTGCATTAGGATGTTCTGCTGTCCACACTGATTGCTAAAACGCATTGGGTGGAACCGCTGGTTTGTTACAGGCGTGCTGTACGGGACTACTGGCAACGATTCAGTTGGAGGAGGGTGGGAGGCTTTGTTTCTGTTTTTAATAAAAGCAATGAAACATCTGGTGTTTTATAACCAAATATAGAGAATTAAATTAGCAACAGACCCAAATCTAAACCTTTTACCCAGCCGCTTCCCTTGGTTTTAGTCTTTCAGACAAAATGGCACTTGGTTCTTAATCAGCCCTGATTGAGGATTTCATTTTGCCACCCAAATCAGCCTTTTTTCCAATACAAAAATTAAAAGAGGACCTATTCCGTCCATCACCAAATTGCACACCAGGCAATTTGGAGCCTTAACTACAATGAAATCTGCCCTTTAAACCAGAAACATGTGCCTGTGAGCAGGGACGGCGCAACCCATTAGGCGACCTAGGCGGTCGCCTAGGGCGCTACTATCTGGGGGGCGCCGGCGCACCGGTCGTCAGCGGAATTTTGGGGGCGGGACCTTCCGCCGCCCCTGTCGGGGGTGGCATTTTGGGGGCGGGACCTTCCGCCGCCTAGGGCGCCGAAAAAGCTGGCGGCGCTCCTGCCTGTGAGACAGCCATTCTGCAAGCAAAGCAGGAAACTCCGTATTACCAACTGTAAGCGTTCAGAAATCCTGCGTTACAACCCAAAAATCATGTGACTGGCTTAAAACTCATGAGTCTTGTTTTGGTTTTTTTTTATAATAAATATGGGTTCTTTTTATTTGTCCTTGATGAGCCCTTGGGGTTCATGTTTTCAAGCTTTTCTCTGCAACCAGGAGGGCTAGAAATGAAAGCTGAGATGCTCACCCAATCACCTGAATTCAGGAGAATGGAGCTTTAAGAAAAACACCACGGGTGCAATCCTGCATTCGCTGAGTTCAATGGGAGTCTTGCCATTCACTTCAGTGGGGCCAGGACTTTCTTAACAAATATCACAAGACCTTTGATGTTATCTGGAGATCTGGCAACCCAAGAATTGCACAGAGCCATCAAACACTTGTGGGATGATGTCCTGATAATGCATGACAACACTTGCCTCACAATGTTGCATTGTAACAACGTATCACAATCACATGCTGATGCAATGACCTGCCACTCTCCCCACAGGGCAATTCCAGATGTCACTTGGATATACCATGGCTTGCTCTGAATCCATTTAACCCTTTCATCCCACCACCCCTCTCCTCGCTCATGAGTGGGGCAGGAAGGGCTCCAGCCCGTTTGCTCAATGGGCTGCTTTGTTTGTATCAAGCAGAGCAAGAAGAGCTCTAATCAAACATCTAGAAATGTCATGCAGGGCCCCAAAGAGCTTCACATGATTAGAGCCACCAGTTTGATGTTACTGCTTTAAACAGCTATAGCTAACAGGCCTGATCTTCAGTCCGTTTGCAGGGGTGCATGTGAAATAATGGATCAAACCCAATATCTGAATTATTTTGGCTCTGGAGAAAAAATAAAGTCGACCAGGTAGGTAATGTGTCGTTAAATTTTAGACCCATTAGCTATAGCATTGATGTGCTCAAATTCATATTAGGTGAAGTCTTGGGCCCACTGAAGTCACTTGACAAAACTCCCATTGACACCAATGGAGCTGCGTTGATTTACACCGGCTGAGGATCTGGCCCTATATGTTTACATTTTTTAAGGCTCTGTAACGTGTAAAGCACTGAATTGAAGCACTGAGTTATACCAGAGATGGGTTTGTCCCAGAAGGATTCAGATCAGACGGATATAGAGGGAACATCTGTTTTTCCCTTATGGAATATTTGAGCGTAGGGAGATATCCTTGGATGAGAAGATTATAGGCTCAAGGGGGTTTAGTAGTCAGTGATGGAAAAGATCTATTAGATCATCCAGTTCATTGCCCTGCAAAGACAAGATGCAGTGCCCCAACAGGGAGCGTATCAGACATTAAAATAACACTCAAGTGTTCGTTACACACTGAAATGAATATATCACTCTTTTGCTAGTTCTATATGAAATTTCAGAAAATACCCGAACTCTATGAAGTTAACAGCATGGTCCAAAGGATAGGGTATTGGCCTGGAAGTCAGGAGATCTGAGTTCTGTATCTGCCACTGACTGGCTCTGTGACCTTGGGCAAGTCACTCCATCCCTCTGTGTCAATCTGTAATGTGGGAATGATTATACAAACCTTCCTGTGTAAAGTGCCTTGAGATCTATGGATGAAATATGTTATCTATGAGCATTGCTGCAGGTTAGGCTAACCTGGAAATCAAAATCCCACCACTTAATTATTAGTATAAAACAAAATTATCAGATACATAGAAAAACACAGCATGTTGGGGAAGAATCAACATGGCTTTTGTAAACGGAAAACACGCCTCACCAATCGATTGGAATTCTCTGAGGCAGTCAACAAGCATATGGACAAGAATGATCCAGTTGATGCAGTGGACTTGGACTTTCAGAAAGCTTTTGACAAAGCCTCTTAAGCAAACTATCTATATCTGCAAAGGCTCTGTAACTGGGACCTGTGCTGTTCAACATATTCATAAATGATCTGGAAAAGGGGGTGAGCAGTGAGGTGGCAACATTTGCAGATGATACAAAATTACTCAGGATAGTTAAGCCCAAAGCTGACTGTGATGAGTTACAAAGGAATCTCACTAAACTGGGTGACTGGTCCAGAAAATGGCAGATGACATTTTGGGGGTGATAAATGCAAAGTAATGCACATTGGAAAAAATAATCCCAACTATACATACAAAATGATGGGGTCTAAATTAGCTGATGCCATTCAAGAAAGATTTTGGAGTCACCATAGATCGTTCCCTGCTCAATGTGCAGTGGCAGTCAAAAAAGCTAACAATATTAGGAACCATTAGGAAAGGGATAGATCAGGGGTCGGCAACCTTTCAGAAGTGGTGTGCCGAGTCTCCATTTATTCACTCTAATTTAAGGTTTTGCGTGCCAGTAATACATTTTAATGTTTTTAGAAGGTTATCCCCTCTTTCTATAAGTCTATATATATAACTACACTATTGTTGTATGTAAAGTAAATAAGGTTTTAAAAATGTTTAAGAAGCTTCATTTAAAATTAAATTAAAATGCAGAGCCCCCCAGACCGGTGGCCAGGACCCGGGCAGTGTGAGTGCCACTGAAAATCAGCTCGCGTGCCGCCTTCGGCATGAGTGCCATAAGTTGCCTACCCCTGGGATAGATAAAACAGAAAATATACTAACGCCACTATATAAATCCATGGTATGCCCACTCCTTGAATACTGCAGTTCTGGTTGCATCATCTCAAAAAAGGTGTATTAGAATTGGAAAATGTACCGAGAAGGTGCAGAAAATAATTAGGGGCATGGAAGAGCTTCCATACAAGGAAAGATTAAAAAGACTGGGACTGTTCAGTTTAGAAAAGAGACGACTAAGAGGGGATATGCTAGAGGTCTATAAAATCATGAACGGTGTGGAGAAAGTGACTAAAGAAGTGTTATTTACCCCTTCACATAGCACAAGAGCTAGGGGTCACCGAATAAATTAATAGGCAGCAGGTTTAAAACAAACATAGGGAAGTACTTCTTCACACAGTCACCCTGTGGAACTCATTGCCATGGGATGTTGTGAAGGCCAAAAGTATAATAGGGTTCAAAGAAGAGTTAGATAAATACATGGAGGACAGGTCCATCAATGGCTATTAGCCAAAATGGTCAGGGACACAACCCCATGCGCTGGGTTTTCCTAAACCTCCAACTGCCAGAAGCTGGGAGTGTACAACAGGGGATGGATCACTCGAAATTACCCTGTTCTGTTCATTCACTTTGAAGGGGTTGTGAGTTCAATACTTGAGGGGGCCACTTAGGGATCTGGGGCAAAATTGGTCCTGCTAGTAAAGGCAGGGGGCTGGACTCAATGACCTTTCAGGGTCCCATCCAGCTCTATGAGATAGGTATCTCCATATATTTTATTTTATTTATTTATTTAAGCACCTGGCATTGGCCACTGTCAGAAGACAGGGAACTGGGCTAGATGGACCATTGGTCTGACCCAGTACGGCCGCTCTTATGTTCTTATCATTATTATTTGAACTGTGTTATTGTCGAAAGGCTGCAATCAGAACTGGGGCCCCACTGCACTAAGCACTGAACAAATACATACGGAGACAAGATCCCTTCTCTACGGAGCTATTTTCCCCTCTTATTCCCTTTTCCTGTCACTCCTGCACAGATACCTACCACAAGAGTGAATCAAATCCGAAACAAGATGCAACAAGCATGGGAGGGAATGAGGAAGGAAGACAAGAGCAAGGAAGTAAAAATCACATGGCTGCATCGGGTAGCTATTGCACAGCAAAATGGTTCCCAATCCCGTGAAAGAGCCTGCACATTTCAATGAATACATCAAATTAGTGACACACTCAGTTTCCACAGGCTGCGTAGCAAAGTCTCAGATTTTAGCAACTAAATTCCCCAAAGATTCCATCTGCGCTGAGCATGCTCCAGCCCATGGCTAAATAGGGCTTTACTTGCATTTGCAGGCCTGGGTTGCTGTGGGTTGCGCCAGGTCCAGGTTTGGGCATTTGAGCAGGGAGACTGTCTCTCCTGTGCCCTCTGTGAGCCCCTGGTGGGCACAGGCAGAGTGGGGGAGGAAGTTGCCTGATTTGAATGCAAAAGGGAATAAAGCTGGACCTGGTGGTGGGCAGAGGGAGTAGGTTGGGGGCAAGGAGCCTGCTGGAGGGGAAGAAACTGGGACTGGAGGCTGGCGGTGGGGAGGGAAACTGTAACAGGAGTTTGGGGTGGAGGGAAAACCAAGCCTGGGAGCTAAGGCAGAAGCTGGGACCCCCTGTGAGATTGGGACCGGCTGGGTAAGGAGACTGGGACCGGGCATTTGGGAAGGAGACTGGAACTGGATGAGCAAAGTGCCTGGGACTGGGATCTGGAGAGGGAAACACGGGTGAGCAGAATTGTGAGCCAGTATATTGGGGGAGGAACTGAGTCTGGATAAGGAGCTGGGGGATACTTGGACTGAGAACCAGGGGCGAGGGAAGGAGGTGGGGAGAGGAGACAGATGGGGCAAGAAGCTGAAGTATGAGGGGAGAACTGGGACGGGCTGGGCAGAGACTGAGACAAGGCGCCAGGGAATGGGGACCCTGACACTGGCTGAGGAGCCTGGGGAAGGAGATTAAGACTGGGCGCTAGTGGGGATGATAAGGAATGGTGGGTGACTGGAGGCCAGAGTTCAGGAGACAATGCAGCAGAAATGTGTAACAGGGCAGCCTACCCCTTTAAGGGCCAGAAGGGTCAGTCAGCTCTGTTCAGTCAGCCCCTCCCCACTACACCAGCACTGGGTGCTGAGCTTTCAGAGGAGGAAAGCTCAGCAGTTGAGGCTGCCTGGGGAGGACAGCAGCCAGTGCCCTAACCACTGGACTGTGAGACACTCGGATGTGTGGCTCTCTCCATCTCTCCTGGGGGAGCTGCTCCACTGTGGTTAAATAATGAAATCTGCATGAGGCCCGCGAGCGAGAGACAGCATGACTCTGGTCATGCCCAATGGTTAGGGGCACTCCCCTGAGAAGTGGGAAACCCAAGCTCACATCCCTTCTTCTCATCGGGTTAGGGGGGAATTGAGCCAGGGATTCCCAAATCCCAGCTGAGCGCCCTAACCACTGGACTAAAGGTTACAAAGGAGGCTTCTCCCTCCCAGCCATTGGTTTGGCACTAGGCATTCACAACCACTGTTCTTGCAAGAAAGGGTTTAGGCCAGTGAGGGGGCCTGGCCCATCCACTTTTCACCGGGGTGGACCCTGCCCCCTTCCCCAGGTGCCTCCCTGCAGACCACATTTAGGTATCTAATTCCTGAGAGGGCTGAGCTTAGCATACACCCTTCTCCTCAGCACCTGCTAGTGGCTAGCTTAGGTGGTTCCCCGCCTAGCGTGCTGGCCTGTGTGGATCCCTTTCTTAGGTGCCCATCTCTTCCCGTTCATGGTCTAGCCCAAGACCTGAGCATTCCATTGGGTGGCTGGGCAGCTGAAAGTTAGATCTGAGTTCCTTTGTGAATTTGGGCCTGAATGCGTTCAGGAGTGCCGAGCGCCCTCAACTCACATTGACTTTAATGGGCACGGAGGGTGCTCAGCACGTCTCGGAAGCGCTCAGCACCTTGCAGGTTCAGGCCCTCATGAGTTAAACAAGCATCAGTCTCATGGAGATAGGCCCTACTGAAAAGTTGACAATCTAAGGGCAGCGTCTGATCTCCTTTACCAGTCGGAGCCAGTGGAATTTTTCCTGATTTGCTTCAGTCTAAGCTATTATTATTTATATTGCAGGAGCACCTAGAGGCAGGGCTGGATTTACACCTTACACGCCCCTAGGCACAACATCTTCAGCACCCACCCCTGCTTACAGCTGACCTTCTAGTTTTCTGTAAAAAATGAAAAGAAATATAAACACAGCCTCCCTGGGAAGGCACCAGACCCTCCGCCACGCACGGCGCTCCCAGCCCGAGCTGGGGAGCAACCCACCTGCCCCAGGCAAGGTGCAAGGGGGGAACTGTACCTCTCCCCGATGGGTGTCTTCCATCCGGCGCGGCAGCTGCTCTCCAGCTCTGCCTGTGCAAGTGAATGGGGTGCTGGCCACGCCCCTCCCTCTCCCTCCCCGGCATGGGGTGGAAGCAGCGAGGTGGCCGAGATTGGGAAGGGGCTGGGACACTCCCAGCATGTTCAGTAGCTGCCCCGCCTGGCCGTGGCTCACAGCACCCCCAGGCGGGCTGACTCGGACACTCAGCTTCCTCCAGCCCCACACACGCCAGGAGCCCAGCCGCCCCCCCGGCATATGCCTACTGTGCCTAATTGGAAATCTGGCCCTGCCTGAAGGTCAGAACTGATCAGGGACCCATTATGTTAGGCGCTGTACAAACACAGGTCTTACATTCTAAATAGACAAAGGGCATCATTGTCCCCAGTTTAGAAATGGGAAAAAAAAAAACCGCGAGATTAAGTGACTTGCCCTTGGCCACACAGGAAGTCCTTGGCAGAGCTAGGAACTGACCAAGATTTCTTGCGTCCCAGTCCAGTACCTCACCCACAAGAGCATCCTTCCTCTCTAAGGCCCTGACTCAGTGAAGACTTAAACACACATTTTACTTCACGCATGTGAGTAGCACCACTGAGTTCTCAAATGCACAGAGCTAACCGTGTGCATATGCCTTTGCAGGATACGGCCGACGTGACATAAGAATCTGGCTCTAGTTACAACAGCAGCGGATTAGCTCACAGGAGCACTGCAAGGTTTAACTAAAGTTTGCCAAGTGCTTCTCAGATGAGACGTGCTATATCCAGTGGAAGGTATGATTATTATATCACACCGCAGACAGAGCACTCTAGTAAGACGCAGAATTTACAAGAAAATAGACATCAGAGCCTTGACAACGTAACAAAAACTGAATTTGTTGACAACCCCCAGGCAGGGAGGGAGATTATAAACAAATAAAAATGTCTAAATCACTGTAGTGCACTAATTTATTGTCAGTGGCCTCTTTGAGAAGGAACATTGCCAAACAATTCAGTTGCAGTGTAAATTATGCAGAGTGCAACACTGGGGAAACTGGCAGCTGCTCACCCAGCTAATAGAAATATTGAAAAATCTCTGCCTGATAATTTATTGGACTCTTCGAAGACTACAAGAGCAAGTAGCTAGCCCAGAATGTTAACTTGCTAACAAGTCTTTATGCAGTTTACCTGTCTTATAAATAATGGAACGCTTCCCTTTGCACGGCTTTTTACGTTTATTAGCTGCTTCTGTTAGACAACAGCTGTATTCTCAGGACGGGGAGGGATTTGCCTCTAATAAATAACACTGGGCTTGATCCACTGAAATCTTGGCTTTGATCCCGCTCCCACTTAAATCAAGATTCTGAGCCATTCCTGTCTCTCCTTGTTCTAGCCCCTTTGTGCCATTCAGGTGGCATGGAGCCAGGATCTGGCCCTAACTGAGAATTCCCATACGAGGGCTCTCAGCTAGTGTAAAACTGGCATCTATGCCAACTGCATTCCCCACCAAACTAAGGGAAAGAGAAGACCTCTCAGGGGAGGTCAGGGCATGCCGGGGCAGGGCAGAATGCAGCTGCATGTTACCAGTTCTCAGCTGGCAAGTTGGGGACCCTAGCCAGCTAGTGTAACATAAAGCAACCTCTAGGCTGCTCTAAGTTTCACCAAGGTAGTGATTAGGGTTGGGACAGATGCATGCAGGCAGCTCCTTAATGTCTCTACTGGTCTCCTGGACCAAGTGGATCTCATTGAGAGGGAGTCTGGCCTTTCAACAGGAACAGGATTGGGCCCTTGCTTCTTTAACAGTAAAGATCCCAATGGCTCCTTCGTCTTTATGGTGAGGATTTAGTGAACTAAAGATTCATGAGACGAAAACCAGGCTATTCAGGGTTTCTGGCTAGAGTGACATTGTCACCAGGGGCAAAAACTGGGCCCCAAACTTGCTTCTGGGGATGGAGATGAAAGCAAATTGCAAGGATGTGAGTGGGATTAAAGAATGTTGGCAAATTACATGCTGCAAAGGCAGGGGGATGCTTTGCCTCCAGGTACAGTCCACTCATAGAATACCAGGGTTAGAAGGGACCTCAGGGGGTCATCTAGTCCAACCTGCTGCTTAAAGCAGGACCAATCCCCAGACAGATTTTTGCCCTAGATCCCTAAATGGCCCCTGTCAAGGATTGAACTTGCAACGCTGGGTTTAGTAGGCCAATGCTCAAACCACTAAGCTATCCCTGCCCCTCATAGTCCCTCTTCTGGTCACTCCACCATAGCTACACCCTAATGGGAATGTTCACTGGGACTAGAGAAAAATTCCTGGGGCAAGATCTTTGAAGTCCATGGAACTACATCTTTTTACACTGGCTGAGAATCTGGCCCCTGACTTAAATTCCAAGCATCTCTCATTTCAGGGTGGTGTTCCAACCATCTTCAATTAGAATTCAATATATTTAAACACACTTTAGGAAACTAATGTAGCTTATAAGCCACTAGCAATCACCATAAACCACAGCTATAAACCTTTGTGCTGAAACGAGGATGTCTTCCAGGGCCACATGCTAGTTGGAACGGGGCGGGCGCTGTCCATCTCTGCAGAGGGATGGCCATAATCAGAGCCATTAGACACAAACAATATGTTACACGGCCTAGGAACTGAAGAGCCGTCCTTTGTTTTAAATTAACGGCTGCAGCTACAGTTAAAAGCCGGCCATTTGCGTGGCACAGGAACAATTGCCTTGCAAGGGAGTGATGGGAAAATGGAACCTTTGGCTGGGTGTCAACAATTTACCACTAATCCTCTCTTATCCACTCAATGGGCTTTAAAGCGTGACCCCTTCTTGTCTCTGCTTCACCCCTCCCATTCTGGTACAAAATTGTAGCATGCAAGAGGTACTTACATACACACTAACTCATCATCCAGTCGATCTCTCCACCCCTATCCCTTGGCTAGGGTGACAGTCCTCCGGGAGCTGTCATCCATTGGACTTTCACACAGATCTTTGCTTCCCTGGGGTTGAAATGATCAGGGAGAGCAGAGTTGAAGAGCAGAGTCCACTATGGACAACTCCAAATAAATAAACACAATAATAATAATAATAATTAATAATAAATAAGGATGGGCAGAGCACATTATTTCACAACCCTGAGCTGAAAGGAACATCTTTGAGGAGCTGATGGCAGGTGAATGGCAGATGGACCATTCAATTCTGGGTCTCAGCTGACAAAATGCCTGATGTGATGGTGATTTTTTATGATGTGGACAGCCTGTGCAGAAGGAACTGGACCAAGACCACCTAGGTCATTGAACATAGGCCACCAGACAGCCATAGACATTAGCAACCTTTGGACACCACTGAAGTACTGACCCAAAGCCCTCTGAACTAAATGGACAGATTCCCATTGCCATCGGTGAGCTATGGATCAGGCCCAAAGAGATTACATGACTTGCTCAAGGACACCTAGGACATTTGTGGCAGAGCCAGGAATTTAACTTAGAGCTGAGTCCCAGCCCAGTGCCTTAACCACAAGAACCAGCCATCCTCAGGGGCAGTTCAGGTGCCATCCACATTACAACTGTTAACTGTGTTGTATCCAACGCAGGAGACCGTGGTGCTGTAATCAGTTTCCCCAGTGTAGCTGTATTTTTAGTGCAGACGGAGCCTAAAAGGAAACAAGGAACTGAGACAGGTCTAAACCACACAGGATTAAATTTGCCTCTGTGCAGCAGACCAAAACAAGGCCTATGTCCTTTTCAAGATCTCAGTGCTTGAGGCAACCCTTCAGGCTGTTAGCAGCATAGAGGCCTGTGCTGGTTTTCTGCATCCACAAAGGATAGGTAACAGGAAATCTCGCACCATGGGCTGCAGTGTCTGGGGCTGAGACAACCTGATTACAGAATGAGCCCCACCCAGAGGGGAATGAGGCAGTTCCCCATAAAAGCACAGAAGATGGCTTCGCTAAAGCCTAGAGAACTGCAGCTAGGTCTGTAGACGCTGCAGGGGGCAAGAAGATGCCTATAAGGACCTAAGTCAGTGGAGAAAAGCTGAAGAAGCAGGAGAGAGTGGGAGAAAGCAGGGGAGAGCCTGTAAAGGCCACTTGGGATGAAGACTGTGTGTGCGTGTGTTAATCAGGAGAGATACTGACCTGCTTGGGGCCGAGAGGGCGCAGTATGTAAGAGGACTAAACAAATTGGACCCCTTGTGGGGATTGTTTGAGCCACCTTTGAACCGTGAGCCCTTAAAGGGCCCCGAAGAGGGAGAAACAAGGGCAGGGTGCCACTGGGTGACCTTTGGCCACCACGAGATGCTTGTGCGGTGGCTGCATGATATTACAGGGTAACATATAGAATAAGGTACTGGAGTGAAAAAAAGTATTGCTTCAGTACTCATATGGCCTCCATTACCATAGTGCCTCATGGTCTTCAATATATTGATCCTCTCAGCACCCTTGGGGACAGGGCAGGGCTATGATTCTCACTCAGGCACCAGATTCTCAGGGTGCTTCAATACCTTGGAGAAGCTAAGCCTAAGTCAACACCCCAAAGTCACCAAGGGAGTCTAGGACAGAGCAGGGCCAGGAACCCAAGTTTCCCAAGGCCTAGAGTAGCACCTTAGCCACTGAACCAGCCTTCCTCTCATGGCATAATTTTAAATCCTCAACACTGTTTATTTCTTCAGCCGGAGGGCAACTAATGAAAGGGTTTGAAAAGAGGCGGAAGACCAACCAAATACTGAGCGTGCGCAGTAGGACCGATGGCTTCATCTGAATCCTACAGCATTGTTCCCCCCGTGATCTGTCTTGAAACTAGCACAGCACGTTTATGAAAGCGAGGAAGGGGAATCGCAGAAGGCGCTGGGATGTAACCTCCTGCTTAAGGAACCTATAAATCATTTAGAAACATACCACTGAGCTTATTATAAGGCAATAGAACAAATTAGAACTAATAGTGTTACAAAAATCTTGTTATTAAGCAACAACATATTATACCCATATACATCATTGTGATGCTGTTTAGCTAGCCACAGTGAGAATATGTAAAAATGATGGATTAGCTTTCTTCCCCCCCTTCTGATTATAAAGCACATTAGCTTAGACTCAGAATATTAAACTGCACTATAAAATACATTATTAATACGTACAGCAACCCTCTTTTATAGCCTTATGACGGTTTATGTCAACGGTATCCTTCAGAATGTGACATTAATAAAACTGCTGCAATAACACAACCTCTAAATTGGCTGTTACTGGTAATGAGGGAACAATTTGGTAGGGGAGTTCTTTGGCAGAACTGAAGGCCCATTATTAGTCTGATGGAGGATTAATTAATAATTATTCACTATCTAATGTAAGCGTGTGATGGTCTGGGTCTCGGCTCCCCTGTTGTTTTTTCTCTATTCTCATCATAAATATGCTGCTGTGTCATTGTATGTGTTTTTTGGCTAATAATTTAAGAGTGTTGGGGGATTTTAAAATGAGATCTAGAGCCTGATCCTGCACCCTCAATACCCTCTGAAGTCAGGATCGGGCCCACAATGTTCCCCCCTCCCCCGCCAGCGATTTGCTGTTGTAAAATAAACGTGCTCTCCACACGCCTGTTTTTTTGTACCTTGAACCTGGCTTTAGTGGGAGCATTAGCTCCTTGCAGGATGGCGCCCGTAAGGCCTTGATCCCGCAAAGACTTGATTAAGCAAGTAACTTCATGCCAGTGAAGACCCCCATGGAGCTCCATGTATGGGGCTGATTGTTCTATGGGACTCCTCCTTTGCTTAAGTCTTTAGCGGGCTGAGTGCTCATGCATGATACAGTGATGCTTCGTTAGGAACAGCCAGAGAGAGAGCAAATGACTGCATAACCTGGGGGGGCAGACCTCTCATGTGAGATTGGGGACGGGGGGCACCTGGGTTCCAGTCTGCTCTGATGACAATTGAATTATTTATACAAACTGGTGTAGATTCAAAAGGAGACTGGGACAGTTTTACCCTAGAAAATCCAATAGGCTGGTGGTTAGGGCATTTACCTTGAAAAAAAGGGAAACTTTTCACATCTTTGCTGCAGAATGAGGGTTCAAACCTGTGTCTCCTATGTCTATGGTGTGTGTCCTAACCACTGAGCTGAGGGTAAAAGGGAGCCATTGCCTCTATTCTGCACCTCCAATCCCCTTATGAATCTAGCCCTTTGTTTGCAAACCTCCTTGGCTTTATTTTTTTTTAAATGGTTAAAAGCACACAGAAACCACAGGAAATGTTTTGTTTGACCTGAAACAATTTCCCCCCCCAACTTTTTGACTCACCTAAAACTCTGAAATAAAACACAGTTTCATGATGACCCCAAACTAAATATTTTTTCTATTTTTTTCGGTGTGGCCAGTAAATTGAAAAATGCTAGTCACACAGCTCTAGTGCTGAAGCCTCCTGAGATAACAGCCTTATATAGAATATCAGGGTTAGAAGGGACCTCAGGAGGCCATTTAGTCTAACCCCCTGACAGATTTTTACCCCAGTTCCCCAAATGGCCCCCTTAAGGATTGAACTCACAACCATGGGTTTAAGCAGGCCAATGCTCAAACCACTGAGCTATCCCTCCCCGTCTTCTTAGGTATTTGCATTAGGGAGATGTTTATAGGGGAGATTTTTTTCTACATATAAACCCCNGGAACAGCCAGAGAGAGAGCAAATGACTCCATAACCTGGGGGGGCAGATCACTCATGTGAGATTGGGGACGGGTGGCACCTGGGTTCCAGTCTGCTCTGATGACAATTGAATTATTTATACAAACTGGTGTAGATTCAACAGGAGACTGGGACAGTTTTACCCTAGAAAATCCAATAGGCTGGTGGTTAGGGCATTTACCTTGAAAAAAAGGGAAACTTTTCACATCTTTGCTGCAGAATGAGGGTTCAAACCTGTGTCTCCTATGTCTATGGTGTGTGTCCTAACCACTGAGCTGAGGGTAAAAGGGAGCCATTGCCTCTATTCTGCACCTCCAATCCCCTTATGAATCTAGCCCTTTGTTTGCAAACCTCCTTGGCTTTATTTTTTTTTAAATGGTTAAAAGCACACAGAAACCACAGGAAATGTTTTGTTTGACCTGAAACAATTTCCCCCCCCAACTTTTTGACTCACCTAAAACTCTGAAATAAAACACAGTTTCATGATGACCCCAAACTAAATATTTTTTCTATTTTTTTCGGTGTGGCCAGTAAATTGAAAAATGCTAGTCACACAGCTCTAGTGCTGAAGCCTCCTGAGATAACAGCCTTATATAGAATATCAGGGTTAGAAGGGACCTCAGGAGGCCATTTAGTCTAACCCCCTGACAGATTTTTACCCCAGTTCCCCAAATGGCCCCCTTAAGGATTGAACTCACAACCATGGGTTTAAGCAGGCCAATGCTCAAACCACTGAGCTATCCCTCCCCGTCTTCTTAGGTATTTGCATTAGGGAGATGTTTATAGGGGAGATTTTTTTCTACATATAAACCCCTTAGGTGCTCTTGAAACTCTCCCCTTACAGCATTGATACCAGGGGGAAAACGTTAGGCTACCCATGCTAGCTAGTAGCTGTACTTCACCCGTATACAGTGGGTCCAGGACAAAGCCTAGAGCAGGCTCATGTCCCCCAGATCCCACAAGCACTTTCACTTAACTTACGTGAGCACACACTAGAGTTGTATTTTATTGCATTTTTAAAAAATCCTTCCAGCAGTGGCTCTTGGTTCATACGAAAAGCGGAAACATTTTTTCTGGAGCTGGAGCTCTTTGCAAGCTATTTGTTCTGCTAATGCTATAAATCATCGTCCTACGCTACCAGCTAATAGAGCACTGTTAACTAATGCCATTTCATCACAAACAGCTAGTTTTGAAGAGACTGATCTTGTCAAATCTGTTAGGCTTGAAATAGCAGAACATTATTAACATGGAAGCTTTTTAGATTATTTTTGGTACTCAGTAATAAAGTTGTTGGCCAACAAAAGGGGAACCGCGGCCAATGGGAGCTTCGGGGGAGGTACCCGCAGGCAAGGGCAGCCCACGGAGCCCTCTGCCCCCTCCTCTAGCGGCCGCAGGGATGTGGTGCTGGCCGCTTCCTGGAGCGGCGTGGGGCCAGGGCAGAACCCGCTGATAGGAATTCCAGGCCCCAGGGCAGAACAGTCAATGGGTCCCCATGCATGCACAAGCCGCGCCCGCGCGGACACGGTCCACCTGACATTTGGGTGGTACTGCACCTGCGCTGGCTGGTGCCCAGGGAGCTGCCGGCTGCACTGCTGGGCACGCTCTTCTGGCACGGCCAAGGCTTTCATCTGCCTGCTCGGTAGGGTTACCAATTGTCTAACCGTGCAAACCCAAAGACCCATGCCCTGCCCCTGCCCCGCCCCTTCCCTGAGACCACGCCCCTGTCCAGCCCCTTCTCTGAGGCCCTGCCCCCTGCTCACTCCATCCACCCGCCCTCCGTCACTCGCTCTCCCCCACCCTCACTCACTTTCACCAGGCTGCGGCAGGGGGTTGGTGTGCGGGAGGGGGTGTGGGGCATGGGCTCTGGGAGGGAGTTTGGGTGCAGGAGGGGGTGCGGGGCATGGGCTCTGGGAGGGAGTTTGGGTGCAGGAGGGGGTGCGGGGCATGGGCTCTGGGAGGGAGTTTGGGTGCGGGCTCTGGGAAAGAGTTTGGGTGCGGGGGGTGAGGGATGTGGGCTCTGGGAGGGAGTTTGGGTGCGGGAGGGGGTTTGGGCTCTGGAAGGGAGTTTGGGTGCGGGGAGGTGGGGGGGCTCTGGGAGANAATCAGGAGAGATACTGACCTGCTTGGGGCCGAGAGGGCGCAGTATGTAAGAGGACTAAACAAATTGGACCCCTTGTGGGGATTGTTTGAGCCACCTTTGAACCGTGAGCCCTTAAAGGGCCCCGAAGAGGGAGAAACAAGGGCAGGGTGCCACTGGGTGACCTTTGGCCACCACGAGATGCTTGTGCGGTGGCTGCATGATATTACAGGGTAACATATAGAATAAGGTACTGGAGTGAAAAAAAGTATTGCTTCAGTACTCATATGGCCTCCATTACCATAGTGCCTCATGGTCTTCAATATATTGATCCTCTCAGCACCCTTGGGGACAGGGCAGGGCTATGATTCTCACTCAGGCACCAGATTCTCAGGGTGCTTCAATACCTTGGAGAAGCTAAGCCTAAGTCAACACCCCAAAGTCACCAAGGGAGTCTAGGACAGAGCAGGGCCAGGAACCCAAGTTTCCCAAGGCCTAGAGTAGCACCTTAGCCACTGAACCAGCCTTCCTCTCATGGCATAATTTTAAATCCTCAACACTGTTTATTTCTTCAGCCGGAGGGCAACTAATGAAAGGGTTTGAAAAGAGGCGGAAGACCAACCAAATACTGAGCGTGCGCAGTAGGACCGATGGCTTCATCTGAATCCTACAGCATTGTTCCCCCCGTGATCTGTCTTGAAACTAGCACAGCACGTTTATGAAAGCGAGGAAGGGGAATCGCAGAAGGCGCTGGGATGTAACCTCCTGCTTAAGGAACCTATAAATCATTTAGAAACATACCACTGAGCTTATTATAAGGCAATAGAACAAATTAGAACTAATAGTGTTACAAAAATCTTGTTATTAAGCAACAACATATTATACCCATATACATCATTGTGATGCTGTTTAGCTAGCCACAGTGAGAATATGTAAAAATGATGGATTAGCTTTCTTCCCCCCCTTCTGATTATAAAGCACATTAGCTTAGACTCAGAATATTAAACTGCACTATAAAATACATTATTAATACGTACAGCAACCCTCTTTTATAGCCTTATGACGGTTTATGTCAACGGTATCCTTCAGAATGTGACATTAATAAAACTGCTGCAATAACACAACCTCTAAATTGGCTGTTACTGGTAATGAGGGAACAATTTGGTAGGGGAGTTCTTTGGCAGAACTGAAGGCCCATTATTAGTCTGATGGAGGATTAATTAATAATTATTCACTATCTAATGTAAGCGTGTGATGGTCTGGGTCTCGGCTCCCCTGTTGTTTTTTCTCTATTCTCATCATAAATATGCTGCTGTGTCATTGTATGTGTTTTTTGGCTAATAATTTAAGAGTGTTGGGGGATTTTAAAATGAGATCTAGAGCCTGATCCTGCACCCTCAATACCCTCTGAAGTCAGGATCGGGCCCACAATGTTCCCCCCTCCCCCGCCAGCGATTTGCTGTTGTAAAATAAACGTGCTCTCCACACGCCTGTTTTTTTGTACCTTGAACCTGGCTTTAGTGGGAGCATTAGCTCCTTGCAGGATGGCGCCCGTAAGGCCTTGATCCCGCAAAGACTTGATTAAGTAAGTAACTTCATGCCAGTGAAGACCCCCATGGAGCTCCATGTATGGGGCTGATTGTTCTATGGGGCTCCTCCTTTGCTTAAGTCTTTAGCGGGCTGAGTGCTCATGCATGATACAGTGATGCTTCCTTAAGAACAGCCAGAGAGAGAGCAAATGACTCCATAACCTGGGGGGCAGATCACTTATGTGAGATTGGGGACGGGTGGCACCTGGGTTCCAGTCTGCTCTGATGACAATTGAATTATTTATACAAACTGGTGTAGATTCAACAGGAGACTGGGACAGTTTTACCCTAGAAAATCCAATAGGCTGGTGGTTAGGGCATTTACCTTGAAAAAAAGGGAAACTTTTCACATCTTTGCTGCAGAATGAGGGTTCAAACCTGTGTCTCCTATGTCTATGGTGTGTGTCCTAACCACTGAGCTGAGGGTAAAAGGGAGCCATTGCCTCTATTCTGCACCTCCAATCCCCTTATGAATCTAGCCCTTTGTTTGCAAACCTCCTTGGCTTTATTTTTTTTTAAATGGTTAAAAGCACACAGAAACCACAGGAAATGTTTTGTTTGACCTGAAACAATTTCCCCCCCCAACTTTTTGACTCACCTAAAACTCTGAAATAAAACACAGTTTCATGATGACCCCAAACTAAATATTTTTTCTATTTTTTTCGGTGTGGCCAGTAAATTGAAAAATGCTAGTCACACAGCTCTAGTGCTGAAGCCTCCTGAGATAACAGCCTTATATAGAATATCAGGGTTAGAAGGGACCTCAGGAGGCCATTTAGTCTAACCCCCTGACAGATTTTTACCCCAGTTCCCCAAATGGCCCCCTTAAGGATTGAACTCACAACCATGGGTTTAAGCAGGCCAATGCTCAAACCACTGAGCTATCCCTCCCCGTCTTCTTAGGTATTTGCATTAGGGAGATGTTTATAGGGGAGATTTTTTTCTACATATAAACCCCTTAGGTGCTCTTGAAACTCTCCCCTTACAGCATTGATACCAGGGGGAAAACGTTAGGCTACCCATGCTAGCTAGTAGCTGTACTTCACCCGTATACAGTGGGTCCAGGACAAAGCCTAGAGCAGGCTCATGTCCCCCAGATCCCACAAGCACTTTCACTTAACTTACGTGAGCACACACTAGAGTTGTATTTTATTGCATTTTAAAAAAATCCTTCCAGCAGTGGCTCTTGGTTCATACGAAAAGCGGAAACATTTTTTCTGGAGCTGGAGCACTTTGCAAGCTATTTGTTCTGCTAATGCTATAAATCATCGTCCTACGCTACCAGCTAATAGAGCACTGTTAACTAATGCCATTTCATCACAAACAGCTAGTTTTGAAGAGACTGATCTTGTCAAATCTGTTAGGCTTGAAATAGCAGAACATTATTAACATGGAAGCTTTTTAGATTATTTTTGGTACTCAGTAATAAAGTTGTTGGCCAACAAAAGGGGAACTGCGGCCAATGGGAGCTTCGGGGGAGGTACCCGCAGGCAAGGGCAGCCCACGGAGCCCTCTGCCCCCTCCTCTAGCGGCCGCAGGGATGTGGTGCTGGCCGCTTCCTGGAGCGGCGTGGGGCCAGGGCAGAACCCGCTGATAGGAATTCCAGGCCCCAGGGCAGAACAGTCAATGGGTCGCCATGCATGCACAAGCCGCGCCCGCGCGGACACGGTCCACCTGACATTTGGGTGGTACTGCACCTGCGCTGGCTGGTGCCCAGGGAGCTGCCGGCTGCACTGCTGGGCACGCTCTTCTGGCACGGCCAAGGCTTTCATCTGCCTGCTCGGTAGGGTTACCAATTGTCTAACCGTGCAAACCCAAAGACCCATGCCCTGCCCCTGCCCCGCCCCTTCCCTGAGACCACGCCCCTGTCCAGCCCCTTCTCTGAGGCCCTGCCCCCTGCTCACTCCATCCACCCTCCCTCCGTCACTCGCTCTCCTCCACCCTCACTCACTTTCACCAGGCTGCGGCAGGGGGTTGGTGTGCGGGAGGGGGTGTGGGGCATGGGCTCTGGGAGGGAGTTTGAGTGTGGGAAGGGGTGTGGGCTCTGGGAAAGAGTTTGGGTGCGGGGGGTGAGGGATGTGGGCTCTGGGAGGGAGTTTGGGTGCGGGAGGGGGTGCGGGCTCTGGAAGGGAGTTTGGGTGCGGGGAGGTGGGGGGGCTCTGGGAGACAGTTTGGGTGCAGGGTGCAGACTTTAGGCTGGGGCAGGGGGTTGGGGTGCAGGAGGGGATCGGGGGTCAGTGCTTACCTTGGGCGGCTCCCGTCCCAAAAGCAACCGGCACACCGCTCTGTTGTTAATAAAATAGTTTTATTTTTACTGTAAACCCACTCAGTGCTGTGTTTGCAGGGAAGTGGGTATTTACCCCAGTTGCGTTAATAAGCTGCAATGTGCTTTTGTGTCTTTGACGGAGCAAGAAACCTTATTATTTCTCAGAGCTGTCCAATAGAGGGCTGGACACTTCAGGGCACATGGTTTTGGGGAAATTCGGGACTGGGGGTGTGTTGGGGTCCCCTGGCTGTCTGTAACTAAAGCTGGTGGAAGACAGAGTGGGGTTGTAGACAGGTTGCTGGGGTCAAAGCTGCTGAACCAGGTCTGGCTCCATAGCACACAGACGTTCAGGGTGTGACCTGCATGCTTGTGAGCTGGCTGTGAGCATCCCGGGCGACAGCTACAGTAGCAAAGCACCGTAAGACACCCCGGGTTGCAGGGGAAAGGTGACACAACCCTTATTGGTCTGAATTGCACCACAGAATGTGACATCTGGTTTTTTAGATTGTCTTCTTTAATAGCTGGTGATGTGTAAAAAAAATACAAGCCGGCTCTGATTTTGAAACTTCAGTTCAAAAGGATATAGAGAGAAGTTCAAAGTGATACGATACCATCCTCTATTTATAGCTTTGGCTGTATCAATCACAGCAATAACACACTCTGTCAGCATGTCTTCCATGTGATCAGCAAAATGAAAAAAGATTTAGTTGAATCAGAGCCCAGGTTAGATCTGTCACTGCTAGATTTTAAGTCTGTTTTCCTTTTCCTGAAAGTCATATATTTTTTCATTGACATATTCTCTTTTCTTCCTTTAACTCTCTTCATTATTATTTATTAAGGCTTCAATCCAGCCAGGCACTTTAGCACATGTTTAGCTTAGCAAACAACTAGTTCCACTGAAGGCAGTTGAAATCAATGGGATTTTAAGTTAAGCATGTGGTTAAGTGCTTTGGCTCAGGGCCTCAGTCAGTGGTCTGGATAAACATTTCAGCTAACCTTGCCTTCTTGATAGGGAATATCTGAGAAATCATTTCCTTCGCTGAAACATACAAAACAGCCCATGACAAAATGTCAGTTACAGGAGCTGTCAGGTAAATTGTTGTTGCCATATTCAGTTATGCTTTATGATCTTCAATCTCATCAGTACAGCTAGTAAAAAAAAAAAGGGCTTTCCATCCCATGGGAAATTCTGAGGTACCAAAATTTGGTTTAGTCTCAGTTCGAAACCCAAAGTCAAAATCTCGGGATTTTTTGCAAAACAAAATATTCCAAAATATTTTGTTTCAACCTTATTGAAACATTTCATTTCAATCAAGTTGAAATGTTTCATTTTGACATTATCATTTCAATGTTTATGCTACATCCGATTATAATTTTACAATGTGAAAGTCGGCTTTTATACTATGTACTATGTACAATTATAATTTAACAAGAATCAAAATGAAACATTTTGATAATTGCCATCGAAAAAGTTGACTAAATTGATACAATCCCACAAAACGTTTCGATTTCATTGAATCAGCATTTTCTGACAGGAAAACGATTCCATCGAGAATTTTTCTACCAGTTCTATTTCTAGGCTACACAGAAAGAAAAAAAAAAGAGGAGTTACAGCTTATGCCTAATCAAAAATACAGTTCTACCTAGTGCCTTTTTTAATGCCTGGAGTAATACCCATGCCAGCAAATCACTGAAGCACATGTCTAAACCTCATCCCTTTTTGGCAAAACCCTTAAACACATGCCTAGCTTTAAAGCCTGTGCCTATGTCCTATTGAAGTTAAGGGCTTTGCTGAACAGGGGGAGGAGGTTGTTCCTGGAAAGAGATTTATTTTTAAAAAAACCCACACACATTTGTATCAAGTCTGAAAGCGTGAATAGAAATTAACCTCTCACAGACTCTTCATAGGCCTGTGCAGGACTGGGAAGTCCAAGCCTTTGCCATTCAGAGAAGACTTTTTCCAAACTTCCACTGCAGGCCTGTGACACACCTGTGCACTCCCACTCAGTAACTGCAGTAGGTGTCTGCTTCTACAGATAAGACAGGACTTTATAGGCCCTCTGCTTCACAGGTGTTCCACCTGCGATCGATTCCTGCTATAAAACGGTCATGGGAGGTAGGGGTTAAGGAAAAACTGGCTGATTCTGCAAAGCAAATGGTGGTGGCTTTCAACCCAGACCGTCCTCTCTGTCCGTCCCTTTAATGTTCTCCTCCTCCCTGCCTTCCCCATGCACCGCTGCCATCTCCTTTTTGGGTAGGGAGTGCCATTCCTAGAGCACTGACCCATGCAGACATGTCTCCCTTGCAGCCAAGCTCTGAGATAACTCTGAACCACCCACAGAGCACCACTGGCTACTGTAGAAAAAAAGGAGGAGGAGGAGGGAGTGTGGTGGACTAACTGCCAGCCTTGATGGGACCTCTTGTAAGGGGAGCAGCAACTGAGATGTTTGACCGGATGTAGGTGGGGCAGCCGTGTTTGGCATAGGGGGTGTGGCACAGTAGGTCAAAATTGGCTATCTTGAAGCACCTTGCTTCTGTGATGGAGAGGCGCCTCTCTTCCAGTCAATGACACGACGACAGGATAAATCGCTGACAATGCTGTGTGTGGCTTTTGAGGTTTTTAAGGTCAGGCTTGACAAAGCCTGGCTGGGACGATTTAGTTGGAGATTGGTCCTACTTTGAGCAGGGGGTTGGACTAGATGACCTCCTGAGGTCCCTTCCAACCCTGATATTCTATGATTCTATGTATCTATGATTCTATGGCTGTACTGATGCAGTGTCTCAGCATGGTCATGGGGGAAAGGGTACTCTATTCCAGACAGGTCCTAAAACCAAGGTCCTAAAATCTATGTGGCTCATTAAAGATCTGATGGCATTTTTGACAAAAGAAGGTTTATTCAGGTCAGTTCCCTGGCCAAACTCCTATGTGAGTAATTACATTGTGCCGCCATAAACTGCCCCAGCAGTTTCAATTGGATGCAGTGTTTTTCTTCATGTCACAAAGTGGTTGTGCAGAATGGGCATGTGTTGTTCAACAGCTGTCATGGTCTAGCAGTGGCTGGATTCCAGCGGTGGGTGAAATGATTTTTTTCATGGAATCCCTTCATATAGGAATCGCTTCACCCATCTCTGGGGGGAGGGATAGCTCAGTGGTTTGAGCATTGGCCTGCTAAACCCAGGGTTGTGAGTTCAATCCTTGAGGAGGCCACTTAGGGATCTGGGGCAAAATTGGTCCTGCTAGTGAAGGCAGGGGGCTGGACTCAATGACCNTGGGCATGTGTTGTTCAACAGCTGTCATGGTCTAGCAGTGGCTGGATTCCAGTGGTGGGTGAAATTATTTTTTTCATGGAATACCTTCATATAGGAATCGCTTCACCCACCTCTGGACCATGGCAGCTGTTGAGTAACACATGGCGTGATCATATTATGCCTCAGTTGTCTATAGCAGAAGTCACGTTTGGATTCTTCAGAATGAAATGCAGTAGATAAATTGGAAGATATTATCTGCATGATTTTATTTAAATACAGACAGGAAACTCTCATTCATCCACATAATCTAATTCAAACAGCAGCATCACTCCTCACCCAGGGGGAATGGCTGAGGAAGAGCACGGCTTACTCATAACCACCACCAAACACACAGTCCGTCAGCTGTTACTATGGACCAGCCCTTCAACGGGTGTAAACTGGCCCAGTTCTACTGACGTCATCAGGGCTCTGTGCTTTACACCCGTTGGCCCTGATTTGCAAGTCTGGAAACTGAGCAGGGAGGATGTTCACTGAAGAGCAAAGAGGGTGAATGTTTTCACTGCAGGGAGCAAGGTCTAGTGGTTAAAGCCCAATTCAAGGAGAAGTGGAGATCTGAGTTCTCTTGCAACGATTCGCTGTGACACCTTCTGCAAATCACTTTACCGTGCTATGGCTCTATTGCCTGTCTCTAAAAGGGAGATAATAACACCTATCAAGCCTTTGAGACCCTCAGATGAAAATCACTCCAGTGGGTTATTATTATTCACTGGGATTCAGACGGCTGCAGCCAGACAGCCATGCACATCCAGTGCAATCAGATCTGCTTGAGACTTAAGCAGTTTTGCAAACTCCTCTCAGTTTGGATTAAAAGACGCTCTCAGAATTCATGAGGCTGACTACCCTTTAAATCCTTAGATGCAGCAAACAGACAGCCACTTCAACCAAGCGTGGAGGAGATGGGTTTGCATTTCCTCATCCGACACAAGTAGGGGTGGCTGGGTTATTTTTATCCCCACCCCTTCTAACACGAGAGGAATTGAATTGTCTCTGGAATGAATCCTGGAGCGCAAGGGAGTGGGATTGCCATGAGATTCATTGGGGCAGATTCTAAGTTACACTAAGGCCCCTTTACACCCCTCTGGCAGCATAGAGGAGCCTTAAAGTGTGTGGAGGTAGCTCCCTGTGCAGAGAGTGTAAAGGGGTCACTCAGTGCACAAGAAACACACTCTACTGGATGGGCCATTACACAAAGTAAAACTATTTCCCCATGCTTATTTCCCCCCCCCAGTTCCTCACATCTCCTTGTCAATTGCCGGAAATGGGCCATTTTCATTACCACTGCAAACAGTTCTTTTTCTCTCCTGCTGGTAATAGCTCACCTTAACTGATCACTCTCCTTAGAGTGTGTATGGTAACACCCATTGTTTCATGTTCTCTGTGTGTATATATATATCTTCCTACTGTATTTTCCACTACATGCATCCGATGAAGTGGGCTGTAGCCCACGAAAGCTTATGCTCAAATAAATTTGTTAGTCTCTAAGGTGCCACAAGTACTCCTGTTCTTTTTACACTCTACTTTAATTACAGCAGGCTGGGAACATGCTGCTTTATTCAGTTACAGTGGGGAGACACCCACTAACAACAGGAAGTATGGGAGGAGTGAAGCATGCTCCAACTCATAATACTCTGAGTATCCCAGTTAAACCCTTGATGACCACTTTACTACAGAGACCATCCCCAGCTGGTGTAGAGATCATGGTAAAGACCTGGCCTTACTCCCTTGGGTGTAGGGGGACAGATCGGGGGTGTGACCAGAATACGCAGCACTATGGCTGTTCTCTGCTTCCCAGGGACTATAGGGGCAGAATGAACCAAAATTCCATAAAATATTTTATTAACTTTCCCTCCCTCCTCCTCATTATTTTTCATTTTCATTCATTCTTCGTCTCCAGGTGAACTGCCAGAAGGGGAAGTGCCATGAAGAAAGTGGCTCTCATGGCATTTCTAGTCCCAACCTAAACAGGAATTCTAATGAGAAAGCATTGATGACCTATGATCCTATCATGCCTTTGTAATAACACTATAGGGGTATACTACTGATTGGTTATAATGCTTAGTAGATCGAAATACACTGGGGAAGTAGAAAACACAAATAACAGGGGGTGTTAGTCCTATATTATTTAGTTTGAGGCCTTGTGTGCCAGGCTTGATTTTTAGTTAGCCAAAGTAGGCCTAAGATTTTAACCCCAGGTCATAAATTGTGCCATCTTATTCTGTGTAAAATACATGCTGACCGCAGAAGAACAGGTACGCGACAAGCTTGCAAAAGTAATCCTGAAATAGGAGCACTTGGGGAGGGGGCTTTTGCAATATAGTAATTAGGCAGTTGAACCTCAGTAATGTCTCTGATTTATTAAGAAATTGATTGATGCAAATTGCTTCAGTCCGTGAGTGGAAGTATGATTGTGGTGACGGTCACCTGGAAAGTTACGTATGGACAGTGGGCAGGAATCATTTATTACGATGATAGAAAGAGTCAAATGTGCCATGTGTCCCATAAAAGATGGGTATAAAAGATCTGACTTCGTTCCCCTAACATTTGGGTACATCAAGTTCCTGAAATGCTGTCAACTGGTTCTTGGTCTACTATCTTATGGGCTCCACTGACACATTTCCTCTAGCTTTGTTTTCCCTGACTCTGAGGAGTATGTCTGTAGTCCTAAGAGCTATCTGTCTGTTTGTAGCTTTATGTTGTTTGGTTATATTAATGATTGGACTTATTTCGGTGTTAAGTAAAACTTGTGTCTGTATTTATCATCTCTGTCATTTGTCACATCAGCCTCATAACGAACAAGAATCTTCTGTGTAGCCACCTGAAGGGGAAGAATCTGTGCTAAAATAATAATAATAATCTTAGTATACACACTTGCAATAACTGATCCTGCTACAACATCTAACATTAAGGTCTATTGACCTTTTTATTGGTTACCTTTATCAAATGATCTGGGTTCCTTGGATGGAAAATGCCAAGTACAATGTTATTATACATTAGAACGAGGCAAATACTTTTTAAAGTACTTGTTCTGCATTTTCCACCCTTTTTGTTGTTTAATTCAGAAGGTCTGTGGGGTTTTGTAGTCTGGTTAAGAAAAGGAGCTTTTCTTCCAAATCAAAATATTTAAAAACCAAATCTGAGCTGGAGAAGCACAAAAAAGTACATTTCTTAAATGTTGATTTTTTTTTTCATTTCCCTACTATACAACTTTAAAAGAAAAAAAAATCCTAATATTAAAAGCTTTTTGAAATATATTTCTTCCAGGCTAAAAAGTACTAGCAATTTAATTTATTATTTAGAGTTTTTCTATACCATGCATTTACTATTAGAGAGACAAGGTGGGACCTTGTCCTGGGACTGACACAGCTACATGCATTTACTCTTATTATTTAACATCTATATTGCAGTAATAGAGTCCACAGCCGGTTGGCCCTATCTCTCTATTGTCTGAGCACATTGTAGACATTAATGGAATTATGCTAACAATGCCTTTATAAGGTTGGAAATTGTGATTATCCCCATTTTACAGGTGGGAAATGGAGGCACTGATTTTTTAAAAGCCTGATATTCAGATGAGGTACCGAATGCCAGGGGCAGCAGAACGGGGGGGCAAGAGTGGCTAGTGGAAATATTGTGGAGACTCTACCCCCATGTAAACTCACACATGCCTGGCAAGAGTGGGACCCAGAGGGGCAGCAGCTGCTTTGGGGCCAGGGAGAAGGGAATAGGAACCAAAGGAGCTGAAATGGCCCCAGGAGCAGGTAGGAACCCCCACTGCTTTGGGAACTGGTAAGCCCAGGAAGACAAGGGGAACCAGTAGGAGGAAGCAGCCCAGGTATAGAGCAGTAAGGCCAGAGAGAGAGAAGGCCCAGACTGCTGAGCTGAGAGTCCTTGGGCTGGAACCCAGAGGAAAGGGTGGGCCCAGGTTCCCCTAACAGCCACTGGGCGAGTGGCACAGAGGCCGTGAGCGAGGAGACTGCCTAGGACTATTGGGGAGCTAAACCTCCCCTGAAAGGGGGGAACGTGGACAGGACAGTGACATGGCAGGAGGGCTGAGCCACAAAGAGGATGCTGTGGTTCCTGAGGCTGCAAGAGGGGCTGCAGGCAGACAGCAGATACAGAGTGACGGTGTGCAAACCACGGATGGGTCTCATCGGCCTTGAGCTAATCCCCAGAGTACTAGGAGGAGGCACCAGTCAGACGGTGAGTGGTGCACCCCGTGACACATAGAACTTCCCCCCAAAAGAATTCCTAGAGCAGATCTTTTAGAAAAACATCTAATCTTGATTTTAAAATTGTCAGTGATGGAGAATCCACCAGGACCCTGGGTAAATGGTTCCAAGGATTAATTACTCTCACTGTTAAAAATATATGATTTATTTCCAGTCTGAATTTGTGTAACTTCAAATTCCAGCCATTGGATTATGTTCAATCTTTCTCTGCTAGATTGACGAGCCCATAATTAACTATTTGTTCTCATGCGTCTGACGAAGTGGGTATTCACCCACGGAAGCTTATGCTCCAATACATCTGTTAGTCTATAACAGGGGTCGGCAACCTTTCAGAAGTGGTGTGCCAAGTCTTCATTTATTCACTCTAATTTAAGGTTTCGCGTGTCAGTAATACATTTTTAACGTTTTTAGAAGGTCTCTTTCTATAAGTCTATAATATATAACTAAACTATTGTTGTATGTAAAGTAAATAAGGTCTTTAAAATTTTTAAGAACCTTCATTTAAAATTAAATTAAAATGCAGAGCCCCCCGGACTGGTGGCCAGGACCCGGGCAGTGTGAGTGCCACTGAAAATCAGCTCGCGTGCCGCCTTCGGCACGTGTGCCATAGGTTGCCTACCCCTGGTCTATAAGGTGCCACAGGACTCTTTGTTGCTTTTTACAGATCCAGACTAACATGGCTACTCCTCTGATATTTGTTCCACATGCACTTCCGCTTAATAGACTGGAATAAAGTCATCCCTTAACCTCTTTGTTAAGCTAAATAGACTGAGTTCCTTAAGTCTGTTACTATAAGGCAGGTTTTCTAATCCTTTAATCATTCTCATGGCTCTTTTCTGAACCCTCTCAAATTTATCAACATCCTTCTTGAATTGTGGGCACCAGAACTGGGCACGGTATTCCAGCAGTGTTCATACCAGTGTCAAATACAGAGGTAAAATAATTTCTCTGCTCCTACTCAAGATTCCCCTGTTTATGCATCCCAAGATCACATTAGCTCTTTTGAACACAGTGTCACACTGGGAGTTCATGTTCAGCTGATTATCCACCATGACATCCAAATCTTTTTCAGAGTCACTACTTCCTGGGATAGAGTTCTCCATCATGTAAATCTGGCCTACATTCTTTGTTCCTTGAGGTATACATTTACATTTAGCCATATTAAAATGTATATTGTTTGCTTGCACTTAGTTTACTGAGCAATCCAGATCACTCTGAATCAGTGACCTGTCCTCTTGATTATTTACTACTCCCACTTTGTGTCATCTGCAACTTTTTTCAGTGAGGATTTTATGTTTTCTTCCAGGTCATTGATCAAAGCGTAAAATAGAGTAGGGCTGAGAACTGATCCCTGTGGGACCCCATGGGAAACAAACCCACTCGATGATAATTCCTGATCTACAGTTACACTTTGAAACATGCGTGCCATGTTAATTTTATATCGTTCTAGTTTATTAATCAAAAGGTGATCTGGTACCAATTCCAGGGCCTTACAGAAATCTAAGTATATTACATCAACACTATTACCTTATCAACCAAACTTGTAATCTCATAAAAAAAATCAAGTTTGTCAGGATATATTTTCCATAAACTTGTGTTGATTTGCATTAATTACATTATCCTCCTTTAATTCTTTATTAATTGAGTCCTGTATCAGCTGCTCCATTATCTTGCCCTGGATCAATGTCAGGCTAACAGACCTATAATTGTGTAACCCTTCTGCCTGTCAGAGTTGGCAGCAACAAGGGACGGGTTCAGTATCTAGGGGTTCCGTTTCAATAACACAATGCGAAACCGGCTCGAGCCCCCACCCAGTGACCTGGGACAATTACATCCCACCCCCCGGGCGCCTCTAAGAGGCAATACTTCCCCTCTCGCAAGCACGGAGTCTGAGTGTAGCAAAAGCCTTTAATAAAGGAGGGAAACAATGCGGCATTATATTGGGGAAACACCACAAACAGGATTCATAACACAAACCATGAGCAAAAGACCCTCCCCCAAGTAAGTTTGGCAGTGTTCTTTTCCCCTCAGGTCTTAAGTCCAGCAACCCAACAGTCAGCCCACCCACAGTTTCTGACCCTTGGTCAGTGCAGCCCCCAGAGTTCAGAAGTTCCTCTGCAGAGTTTACCTCCCAGAGTTTACCTGGGTGGAAGTGGGGGGAGGTTTGGGGGGGCATCTTACATGCTCTGCTGCTCAGGTTGACAGCCAATTGCCACACCTCTCCACAGGGTTCTGCTGCAGTCTTCACTGCCAGCTGCATCTACCCGCTCTGCTTGCCACACCTCTCCGCTATCCACTCCTCTCCATCCACTCTGCTCACCCTGCCTCTCCGCTATCCATTCCTCTCTGTCCACTCTGCTCACCACAGCTCTCCGTTATCTGATCCTCTCTGCTAGCCATCCTGCTAGCCACTCACCAACTTGTCTTCAGCCCCCCCCCGTTAACACAGCTCTCAGTAACTTCAGCTCTTTAGATCCAGGCATCAGTGATTTCAGCTCTGTAGCAGATAACAAGACTCCATATGGAGTCAAAATTAGCTCTGTGGTTGCACAGTGGAGAGGGGCAGAGCAAAAGTGAGGTTTGGTGCCCACACTGGCAGGTACAAATACCCATCCCCCAACCTCTCTCAATTCACTGGGGTTTGGAACCCATGTCCCTTGCCTAGCGAGTGCTACTTAGTTGAGGGCGAGTCCCTGCGTCATAAAATGCCAAGTAACGTTCTACTGTCCTTGATTCACATAACCAGGATAACAACACTTTATTACTCCTGCCCCAATAACAAAGAGACTGGAGATCCCACAGCAGCCAAAGTGACCATTTGGGCAAGCAGTCCATCATGCTAGGCAGGGTGGGTGTGCCCATGCAAACGAGATCAGCCCCTGAAATCCTTTTCCTCAGCTCACCACCAGATGTCGGGGGAGAGCTCATTCTGACTCTGCTTACAATTACATGATAATACTATAATACAGAACAGAAATATGTATTGAACACTTCTGCTTTTTCTGCATTATTATTGATAATTCTGTCATTTCCATCTAATAATGGACCAATACCATAGTTAGGATTCTTTTTGTTCCTAATATATTTAGGAAACTCGTTCTTATTGTCCTTAACTTTGCTGGCCATAGAAATCTCCTTGTATCCTTTGGCTTCCCTTATTAATTTTCTACAATCCCTAATTTCTGAATTATATTCATTATTATCAACTTCCCCTTTCTTTCATTTGTTATATATACTATTTTTACAGCGTCCTTCGCTTCCCCTCTAAACCAGGTGTCAGAAGATGGCAGAGCCTCAATAAAACCTAGTTTCTAGGCTCTCCCTATGCCTTAACCATAAAGCTGTCCCTGCTCACTGGATGGATAGAGCAAACATCCAGGTACATGGCAATCCTGGAAGGACAGGAGATCTAGAGGGACATGGATTGCCTAACTTCTGCATATAAAAGTGATTAGAAATTTAAATCATACTCCCTCTCAAAATACTCCTGATCTCAAAATAGTTGCTTAAGTGGTAGCAGCTGACTGAAAGGCAGTGTGTAGAGGAGGCTACAGAGTAAGGCAAGTGAGAGCATGTAATAGTGTGGAGGCTGCTAACCATCAAGTACTCCTCCTTCGCTGTCAATACACTCAAGGAAGGAAGAACTCTTAGAGACCAGAGAAAGGGCCAGTCTGGTCAGAGTTTGCATTCACAGGGTAAGCTCAAATCAGCAAGTGGCCCAGATGGTTCAAATCAGGAAACAGATCTGGAAACCCTCAGGGAGAGTTTAATATTCAGAACCTCCGTTTTGTTCACACCACTCTATGTGAGAGAGAAGAGCTCAACCCACAGGGGCCATGTGTTCAGTCTTGGCGTCGCTGTTGATACTATTGACAATGCACGGTCTGTGAGAGTCTGGATAACATGGGGACAGGTTCCAAGAGCCATTAGTTAGAAATCAATGAAATGACTCCACATGGTGTGTGTTTGAATGGAGTTACTGTATCTTAAGTTCGCCATCTAGTGGCATACAAGAATAGCACCTGCTGTATGGTTTATAAATTCAATAAAGGTGCTCTTATGCTCTGCAAATGGCTTCCTCTTACCACCTCCATAGAAACAGTGATTAGAAGCCAAGTTCAATCAGTGGGGCTGTGAAAGCATTAGCCCAATAAAACTCATTTCACAGACACCACTGTGCAGCCATCAGAATTAGTCTGCAAACACTTGTTTTTTGATTTCTTAACCCTGCTAGCTAAGGGACAATGGTACATCCAGGGTATTTGCTAGCCATGTGGTGAATTTTAAAAGAGTTTCATGTGGGGAAACATGTTTCATGAATCCCTGACACACAACAAATGCCTTCCATAAAAATTAGACATGGGATTTTCCTATCAGCTGGCTGGCTCGCCCCATAGATCCTTTCCTGACATATGCACCCAGACTTCGGCTTGGTTATCCCCTCCTCTGCCATGCACAAAGAAGAACTAAATCATAAGCATCCAGTGCAGAGCTGTCAAAGGGGAGTGCTGGCTCCATGATAAGCTTCCCCCTCCTTGAGGCCCCACTGAAATCCTTCCATTAGAGTCAGCAGTGGAGCTGAGCTGGAGCCCCTGTCCATGAAATTCTTCCCTCCGGAGGCTACATATACCCAAAGTGGGCATCCAGGCCTAAATGCGATGTTACCGCCTGCACCCCAGTCAAACAGAAAGCATTTCACCCAGATAGGGGATGGCTGGTCAATGCCAGCTCAGTCCCTGCAAGAGTTATGGTGATAAGAGAAGTTGGAGAGTAGCCAAAGAGCAACCATTGCCTGAGCACCCTTGTATCAATGGGACCAGAGTGGAGATCAGTGGGATAGGAAGGCGCTAACCCCATTTAGCTGGATAGAGTTCACGGAGCTTCCTCTGCTTTTTGTTCATCGGTTCTTTGGTGAAAAACATTTCCCTTTAAGGTCTTCACTTTAGCAGCACTTTTTAAAATATATATAAAAAGTGAGAGGAGACTCAGCTCTTTTCATGTGACTGCAATTTTCTTTTCATAGACGAGCAGCTGAAGTGCCCATGAAGACATCATTGTGAAATCAGTTTGGATAATACATAATTCAGTGCCTCCGATTTGGCCCCCGAGGCAATGGTGGTATTTTATATAATGGCTTTTACTCACAAGGGGGAAATTAATTGCCTCTTCCCAGCGAGTTGCTCAGAGCTAAAACTTCATCTGCAAGTGGCAGAATTCCCTGTAGGAGTCCTGATTTTTATTCAGATTTCTCCCCGTCCTTTATTATTGCAACAACAAGAATAAAGCCTCCTAAACAAAATAGAACCCTTTTACGTTTCAAACGCTATGTATTATTTTGGCTATAGAGTTCCAAACCACAAATTTTAACTGAAGATGTTAAAGGAAAGAGCAGATTCAGCTGGATTGTCGTTTTTGATCTGCACCTGTGGCACAGCTTTCAACATATTTTGAAATAAACAGTAGAGTCTTTGAGGATAGCAGCACAGAGATAAAATAGCTAAGCAGTGTCCGTGGCAACATTGGGCACCTTGTCACAGATAGTCCCTCATTTATTTACTAATGCTTTCACTTGGCCCTCAGGGCTCATACTGAAGTTAAAATGGCAGCCACAGAAACAGATCCAGCAAGTTACCGGGTCACGGGCAATAAACAAAAATTCATGGAAGCTGTGACCTGTCTGTGACTTTTGCTCCATGGTTTCCCCTGCCACTGTGGTTGCTGGGAGCTGTGGGGCCAGTTCTCCCTCTACCCATGGCAGCTGGGAGCTGCAGGATGACCATGTTTCCCAAAGAGAAAACGGGACACCCCCAGCCGCTTGCCTGAGGTATTTCCCCCTCCCCCTGCGAGACTGTCGCCCGTCGCTGGAACCCTGAGGAGGGCCCCCTCAGGAGACTGTCACCTGTCGCTGGAACATTGCAGGGGCCCCCTGTCGCTGCTGTCCCGGGAACCCTGCCAGGGCCCCACTGGCTGTCAGCTCCAGAGTCCCACAGCCCCTGGGGCTGAAGCAGAGAATGTCATGGAGGTCTCTGGAAGTCAAGACCTCCGTGACATAAACGTAGCCTTACTTATGTGTAAACCACTGATGAGACTGTAATAGAGATCCCCCTCTGTGTGCCTAACCCATAGAGGATATGAGTTATCACGCCCAGCTACAAGGAATTGGCTCTTTAGTTCCAGCTCATGCTTTTAGCTCTGGAGGTCTCTGGTGTGCCAGTCTAACGGGTGGCCATCACGTATCTTTCTTTATCCTCCTGCACCCTCAGGTGCATAGGGCGTCCACCAGTTTCTGCCATTTATTTCAGTCTTGGGTTGGTCTGTTCAGGCTTCTGAGTGTCATGCTGATGAATCTGGCTTCTTTCTCCCTTGTTCTGTGAATGTTTCTCTAAGTGGCCCATCACACATGCACCACTTCAATACCACCTAAGAACGGATAGTGTACCCGCATGGCAGAGCCAGCTTCCTCACTCGTGCTTCCAATGGGCTCCTACCTACAGCTGGTCAAAATTTTTCACATGAAACATTTTTCCATCAAGAAGTGTCCTTTTTCCAAAGAGGAAACGTTTTTGTGAAACATTGTGAATAGGATTGAAATGTTCCCTTTTTTGTGAAATTTCCACAACATTTTTATCAAGATTGTGATAGAAATGTTACCAAAATGTTTCTCAAAACAAATTTCTAAGTATTTTAAACCAAAACCTGGGTTTTCAATAAGAGAACAGAGGGAGGAGGGGTTGGTAAACAAGAAATAACCATTTCCAGAGCCAATTTGATTTAAAATATTGCAAACCATCATAAACTGATGGAAAATGGGTCCATTTCAGGATGGAAACAACTTCAAAATGTCAGCATTTTTCACAAAATCTTTTCCCCGTTGATTTTTTGAAAGATGCTCTCAAAGAGTGAATGATGGTTATAATTTCTATATCTATTCGTTCATGACATCACTTCTTAGGCTGACAACAGTTATGCTGGTAGCTTTTGTGATGGTGACATTATTGTTATTATGTCCTGTTTATATCACCACAGAGTCTGGGAGCCCCTTGTCATGGACCAAGACCCCACTGTGCTAGCCACTGTACAAACACACAACAAAAAGCTTACAATCTAAGTATAAGACAAGAGAGAACAGATGAATACAGATGGGGAGTACAAGGCAACAATGAAACAGTATTGATCAGCCTGATCGTCTCTGGTCTCAGCACACCAGCAGCCTAAAGTCAAGTATTTTGTAGGCAACAGGGCAAAGGAGAGTTTTAAATAGGGTTTGGACGGTGGATAAAGCAGTAGCTCTGTAGATATTTACTGGGAGCTCCTCCCAGGCATGGCAGACAGCATGGGAGAAATCTCCAAGGTGCTTGTTTGAAAATATAATGAGTGGGCGATGGAAGCTGGCATCACGGGAACATGCACTTGGAACTGAACTGAGACCGTCAAACTTGTTTCACGTAAGCCGCCAACCAGCTACCAAATGCTGATAATAAAGACACTGCTGCCTCGGGATGATTGCCACAAATTTACCAAGCGGGGAGAAGCTTTGTATCCCATTACTGATGCATTCCCATTTGTGCTGTAGATTACCCTACCCAAAGAAAGAACTTAACGTTTAAAAATCCCCACTCAGGCCAAGAAAATGGACTCTGAGCTGAATTTCAATAACTGCTTTCACAAGCAGGCTGGATTTGAGTGGAGCATGTGAATATGACCTAGATCGTTGGAGCACCTCATCGAAGCACTGTCCAATAAATTGCATTACAAATTGCACTCATCTAACAAGTAATGATAAAAATGTCATCTTCACATTACTGCCAATTACCAAATCACACCATGTCGCCACTGCTCGTGAACAATAAAATAACATTAAAATGTGAAATAGTCTAAGAGCCGGGAGAACTCTAGGATTTCAGCCCATCATGAAACAGTCATTGGGACCATTTGAAATGCTGATAAGTGTCATAAAGATGGGCATAGATAGCAAAGTGCTTGTGACAAAAAAATGTTACTGCCTGCTATTTCCCAAGGTGAATGACCTCCATTCTTCCTCTATCCTATCATGTGCTTACCTACAACAACTGCAGCATAATTGTATGCCTAAGCCGAAGAGATGTACAGAAAGGAATCTCACACCCACACACACACACCCCTATCACTAGAAAACCCACATTTTGTACTGACTTACATCCCAGGGGCCTAGTCAGCTCTAGAGTTGGGTGAATGCAACATACCAAACGACTTATTTAATTTCCTCTCTCTTTCTTTCCATTTGTGAATTGAACAGCAATGAGATACGAAAACGTCTGCAAATGTCTTTGTTGTCATTATTTATCATTTGTGTAACAGTAGCATCTAGAGACTCCAACCATGATCTTGGCCCCATGGGGCTGGGGGCTGCTGTACAAACACATAGTAAGAGATAGCAGCTACCCTAAAAAGCTTACAGTCCAAATAGACAAGACAAAGGGCGGGAAAAGAAACCAAGATACAGAGCGAGGAAGTGACATGTCCAAGGTCCCACAGCAGGTCAGTGGCACCGCTTGAAATAGGACACCAGAAAAGTTGCAAATCATGCATGATTCATTTACAAATCCTCTATCACCCAAAGAACCAATAATGAACAGGAAATAAACAATGACAAATAATGACCAATGAAAACTGAGCGTTCTTGTGCACACATGCACACGTCACATCTGAATGTAACACACTGATGTGGTGAATGTGACCATGAATCCGCTACGGGCTAGTCAGTCACTACACAACCTGCTAACTAACACAGCCAGAGGAATTATCTTTTAGCTCGAGTGGTAGAGGCCTGTACTAATGGTGCTGAGGATCTGATGCTTGCTGGTGATCGTGACTGTTGTCATGGCTTGTTACGCAAATATGAAAAATAGCCATCTCCCAAACTTGCATGCCAACAAAACCTGTTTGCCACAGACTCCCCGTATGAACTTGGGTAAGCCATTTAGGCAGTGTCTTCACTGCAAAGAGAGGTGTGTTTGCACATTGAGATAACAAATTTGAGATAGCCGGTAAACCCAAGATTGGGGTATAGGTTTGACCTTGACTAACTACTTGGAGGTAAAAGCTACCTGTGCCCGGTCTCCACTCATCCACTCGGATCTTACATTGAGATAGCTACTGTGTTATAAAAATATATCTATTTCTACAGCAAGGACAAAGCCTTAATCTTTGTGGCTCCATTTTCACGCTGTAAACGTCATGATGATAATACATCCTTTCTCACACACTTTGCCTTGCCTATTTAGGTTGTTACCTCCTTGGGGCAAAGACTGTCTCTCACTATGTGTCTGTACAACACCTAACGAGATGGAGTTCTGATCTCAGCTGGAGCCTCTAGTTGCTACTGTCATAACAACAAGGAGTGGGACCAAAAGTAACCAGTCCAGAAAATTCTAAAGGGTTTTTATGGAGGACTTTTATGTAAGGCTTCCAAAAGAGGAATAGGGATGGGAGGTGCTATAAAGAAAGCTGCATTTCCTGTCATGGTTCGGCAATGGAAGAACCTTCATGAAACATTCATGACCATTTTGAATATTATATAAGAACTGTTAGCAAAGGATTCATGCTGTGTGTCAGTTTCCCACCCAGTGCACAGATTGTTTATAAATATGTTATAGTCTATCTTTGGAAATATAAACGACTGTAATTAAAGACTCCTGTTCTTAAGGCTGACGAAGTGACGTTAACTGTGGCATGGCAGTTATTGATTCTGTTGTTTAGAGCAAGATATGAATGGCTTTTAGATATTCACGGCTAGGTTGCTAATGCGTTGCTGTTGGGCATTGCAATTTGCTTCTCCAGTTATTACTGAGGTACCCTTTTCCTCAGTGTCTTGGCAAAATTCCAGTCTGGATAATTACTTTTTGCCTACTGGATTCCACCCTGCCATTTCAATTGGATACAGTGGGCCAATTACTCTGTTGATGGAAATCAGTGTAGCTCTAGTAACTTCAAAGCACTGGAGTCAATGGAGCTGTGCCAATTTACACCAAGTGAGGATCAAATATTCCTATTTCCAGTCTTAATCTGCTAGGTAGTTGTTGTGGCATGCTGTTCAGCAGCTGCCGTGTTCCCACCCCAGAGGTGGCCGCACTTCAGCCGTGGATGAACTGATCCCTGTGCATCGTTGATATATGAGCTAGTGTTGGATGAAAACTGCAAAACAAAATCTTCAGCTTAATTCATGGAAGTTTTTACATGCAGTTACTCCATTTTAGTTCATAGCCCATTTGCATTCACTTTCCATGGAATAATTAAACTAACCAGTGTCATGGATGACAAATGTTCACAGAAGGTGAATTTCAAGGTCAGTTGGGAGAGTGTTGGAAGTCCATGGGAGACTCATGGGTGCTCAGCACTTCTGAACGTTGGGACATTTATTTAGGTACCTAAGGCCCTGATTTAGCAAAGCATAAGAGCTTTGCTGACTAGAAGTAAATATAAGCATGTATTTCAGTGCGTTGCTAAATAGGGACATAAATAAAGATTTAAGAACCTGACTTTAGGCACCCAGTTTTGAGAATCTTGGCCAAGATGATTTGAGAAACCCTGAAATTTAGGTTCTGAAAGGTCTGAAAAATTAACAACTAAGGCACTATGCTTAATGACAATTTACTATTCCCTGCCTATTTCTCAGCTAACTGCCTATTCCCTTATCTTTTCATAAAGTTTATTCTGTCAGCCTCAAACATGAACCACATAGCAAATGTTTCCATTAGCTGTACCATTGCTTCAATGAGGCAACTGCATTTTTATGTAGATCAGAGCAACTTGTCCTTTCGCTGATAAGAGCAACATTTTCTATGCTCATCATGACCTGCCTGTCCATCTCCAGCTTATGCATTGTCATAAGATCAAGCACTCTGTCACTATTGTAATGAACATGATGTTGTGTGTCTGTCAGAGGCCCCATTCCAGAGCCTGTGATGGGAATAAGGACAGTGCCTGAAAGGTTGAGAATTTATCGTTCATAGCAGAGGGATCAGAAACTACAAAGTATGGGATCATAAAGACTGTCCAGAAACTTGTGGAGGGGAGCAGCGGCTCATCAAATCTCCTCTGTCTTTGCAAATGTCAGAGTGTTTGCTTTAATCAGGTCAGCAGATTTCTTTTTTGGTTCATTAGCAGAGCCATCTGGCAACAGAGGACTCATTGTTCCAAATTAGAGCATCTAATCTCCATGCAATGACTGCGGATTTTGCTTTGGATCCAATATGTCAGAGTCATTAGGAGTAGCACTGTGTTTTTAATTCTATCAGAGTTGGGATAGAATCATAGAATCATAGAATCTCAGGGTTGGAAGGGACCTCAGGAGGTCATCTAGTCCAACCCCCTGCTCAAAGCAGGACCAAACCCAACTGATACAACAAGAACTCTTTAAATCTTCATTCCAAACTCAAGCCAGTCCTTAATAGTTCAAATAAGAACGCTCAGTTACCTTTTCTCCCAAAGCTTTCATTTCTGGAGACTCTGAAACTAGAACTACAAGAGCCTCCTGTTACTAGCCAGTCTGGAAGCAGACAGCACTTCAAATCATGAAAGGAAGCCAAATCTCCTGAAATTACCAACTCAATTCTGCAGAATCAGGAGTTTTATGTAGACCGAACAGCGGTGACAAAGAGTTACGGTTGCCTAAAGTTTTCCATTATAGCCGCCCGTTTTCAGTTGCTAAAAATTTTGACAGACGTTAGCCACTTGAGCTGAAGTTTTCTATGCTTGGTCTCTGCTTCAGCTTAGTTATTTTGGAAAGTTTGAACTACATTGGTTTAGCTTTTTTCGAGAAAGTGAAAAAAACATTGACAAAACTGTTAAAAACATTTTCCCAGACACATTTGAACAGTTCTACTGCCTTAGGGGTTTAGAACGGGAACTTGAAATTTGGCAGAGGGATAGTTCTGGGGTCAGAGATTTGCCTTTCGCTGTTCCCGTGAAAAGCTATCCAGATTTGGTTGAGTTAAAAATCACAGACCATCGCCATTAACAGGTGCACACTAGAATTTGTTCTGCACTTGTCCTTTGATTTTCTGGACATTCCATCTATACTGAGCATGCTTCTGGGCCCCATGGCATCTCCTGAAGTGTGTACATAAAAAACACAGAGAGACAGAGCTCCAGACAAGACACTGGCAAAACAGATTAATCTATTCCTCCTACTGTTGCTTTCTTCCATCAAGACACCCTTTGGCCTTAGTGCAAAGAACTGGAAAACCATGCATTCTGATCACACCTATTCCACTTGCTAGTGTTAATAATTCTGTGCACTTCACAATTCTTATTATTGATCAAGATCTTCTACTCCTACTATTCCTCCATGACACAGATCAGGAAGATCTGAAAGGTCTCACATGGCCATTTCTGCACAAATCTTGAATAGAACCTATGTTTAGAATATGTCTTATCCTCCTAGTCACATTGCCTTTCAGAATCAATATGTCAAACTTATGTGCTTAGCTATGATGTTTGTCAAAATGGGGCGACACCTTTTCAGGACCTACAGATGAATGAGCACTATGAAAATACAAAGTATCTTTAACAAATAAATAGCACTCAAGATTCTAACACAGCCCTCTGCTCTAACCACTAGACAAAACTCCCCTTCCAACGCCAAAAAGAGAGCCCAGGAATTCTAATTTCCAGCATCTAGTAATGACTAGCAAATAGCTGGCTGGCAAAATGTACATCACATGCCCTCTTGTGGTGAGTGTACATTGTGAATAACAGTCTACTACTGGTACCACTTAAAGGAGATGCTCTTTTAACTCACGTGGTCAAGGTATCTGAACATGTTGGATTCAGACACTGATGACTCATGTAGGCAGCTGTTACAGTTGCAGGTAACAGAATGTCTTTGTTTCTTCGGTTTTCTTTTTTTAAAAACAAACTAGAAAACTCTGTACGAAAAAATATATTAAAAGAACATTGGTATGGTGTCAAAGTCAAACACAGAAAGTTAGAAAATGCCAGAATTACAATCATCCATGCTACTTTATTTCTGCCCTCTTATGCTTATGCATTCTGAGTGTCCGTTCTAATTTAAGATAAGACACAAAAGCAAGTTTAATAGACAGACAGATGGACTGGGGGAGAGAGGATGAGTGATAGGAAGACATGGTCACAATTAGCATGTTGAATAAACCAAGGAAAATATATTTATAGCCTCCATCTCCACTGACCACCTGGCAAGCTATTATCAGACAGCAATTTAACTTGGTAGAAGACAGGATAGTGGAGAACTTTAAGGAGGACAGAGTAGTGGGGTGGGTTGTCTTTGGGGCATCAGGAGCAGGTCTCATTCACCTTTCCCCAGAATGTCCACCTCCCACCTATATCCTTAGATATTTTGACAGACAAATGACTTGAGGAAAATCTGTGTGTGGTACTTCTAAGGTGTATGTTGCCATAGTCACAGGGCCCCTTATGAGTTGGGCAACTGATCTGTGCCACTGGAGTGGAGAATATGATGTGAGATAGCAATCAGTCAAAGAGACGCGATTTCAATTTAATTTCAATGGAACCTTTCACCTCAGCTGTTAACGTTTGGGAAAGGCTTTTAATAGAATGGGGCAAATTGTGATCTCATTTGCTGTAACTAACGCTATCTTTACAGCTGCGCTTTCTGATTCCAGACACAGAGGAAGAGAAGATTATTGGATTAATTCTAATCTCATAATTGATTCACTCTAGGCTAGTCCGCTTGTAATGGGAGATAAGATTTTAACGCTGTGCATTCAGCACAACAACTGCTTGCCTTCCAGAGCAGCCTGTGGTTTCTCTGAGAGATTGGCCCATACAATATTCCCAATTTGGAACATCCCCAAACTTTGAGGTATTTCAGGTTAGCACCTGACCTTTGCAGGCTGGATACCATCATTAGTTTTTTATCCTTTATAGTGTGATAATCCCTAACAATCTCTACCAGGTCTCGGCCTCATTGTGCTGGCTGCTGACAAACATATAGTAAATGATCGTCACAACCCAAAGAGTTTATAATCTAAAAGATAACAGGCGGTTGAGACAAAGGGGTGGTGAGGTGGAAGGGGTGGCAGGGGAAGAGAAGAAATAGAATGTTGTAGCACTGATGAGCTGTGTGCACACCTCCTAGCCAGTCTGTCACAATTAGCAACCCACACCACCTGTAACCTCAGATCGGATCCCCTCTAAACTTTGGATGCAAATTTGGGCCTCAGACGTGTCTCGAATTTCTATTCCAACCATCCAAAGGGATACACAAATATCCCCAAATGAGCAGACCTAGTGCCGGTGGCTTCCAAATCCTGGCTTCCTCCAATTCTGCTTAAATGAATAACAATAATAACTAGAGCTGGGGGAAGGCATTGAGAGACATTTCCATGTGACATTTGCTGCCGTCTTTTACAAATGCTGAGGCCAGAAGAGAGAGACCACCGTGATCACACGATCAGACTTCTGTGTTTTGCCTGCTTTTTGAATCCCCAATGTTTAGGTTTTTCAGGAGTCTGGACGTTTTTCTCTTTGAAGCGTGTGTCTGGGAGGGAGCGGGGAGTCCCACTTGTGAATTTCTTCCTAAAGGGGACCTGGTCTAGTGAGCTCTGTACAGGGCTGGGAGCCAGGAATTCAGATTCTATTAATTCCCCAGCCCTGCAGCCTGAGAATGTCACGTGCAGGAAAAGAGTGGTATACTTTAAACCAGAAATTCTTCGATTGAATTCACCGTGCAGTGTAGGAAAGCCCCCCACACCAGTAGGATTTTAAGGCTCTACCTTGTCAAGCACTGAAATAATAACAGCGATACTTCCTAACACTAAATAATATTTAAAGCCTATACATAGATTTCCAGGGCCAACGACTGTGCCCTAAGTATCAATATTGTCTCGCTGTTTCCTCATGTTCCCCCATCTGTCTGTATCCACCTGTCCTCTCTTGTTTTATATTTGGATTGTGAGCTCTTTGGGGCGGAGACTATCTTTCTGTTCTATGTTTGTGCAGCACCGAGCACAAAGGGGGCCTAGTCCAAGGCCAGGACACCTAGACACTACTGCAACACAAATAATAAATACTCACCTCATTAACGCTGGCGATATCTTACCTAGGCTAAAACCTTCCACCTTTATGTTAGGTTCAATTTACCTGAACGAAGACCTCAGGATTTCCCCTTAACTGGTCTGTATCAGCCTAAAGATGGTAGAGTCCAACTGTACATTTCTCCATGGATTCACACACTCTGGTCCTGGTCCTGTAAAATGCAGAGTAAGTCTAACACCCTTTATATTATTGTTATTATTATTACTATTATTGTGCTCAAGAACATGCTAAGCACCTTGCAAAGAGCTCTGTGCCCAAGAGAGCACGTGGTCGAAATTCAGCCTGACAACAAAGGAGACCAAAAATAAGTGCCCTGGGAAAAAGACAAGAGGAGTTCTAGCATGACAATATTGAGATTATAATTTGTTTTACGGTAGCGCCTGGAGGCTCCACATGAGATCCGGGCCCGGCTGTGCTAGCTGCTGGACACACATCGGGCAAGAGCTCGTCGCTGCCCCAAAGATCTTACAAGCTAAGGCCTCAATTCAGCAGTCAATTCCCATTCAGCAAAGCATTTACACACGTACATAAATTTAAGCCGCTGCATCAGTTTCAATGGGATTTAGCAAATATTTAAGTCTGTTACTGCCTAGGAATGGGTTTAAGCATGTGCTTAAATGCTTCAGTGATTTGGGGCCTAATCAGACAAGACAGGCAAAGGGTGGGAGAAAGGAAGGGCTGCTATGCCCATTTTGCAGATGGGGAAACTGAGGCTCAGATTAATTAAGTGACTTGCTCAAGATCACACAAGATATCTACAGCACAGGCCAGTCCCATGTCTCAACCACCAGACTACCCTATACTTACAAACCAAGAAACAAATAAAGCAATTGAAAGCTGATCTCCAAGGTGACAATGACGCTACATTTCCAAAAGGTCCTTCACAAAGGCTCTTCAAGGGCAGCAGTGCTGGAATATATGCATATTTCCTTGCAATAAACCTATTATACCGGTGCGTACATTCCAATCTCTGCCTGGTATAAGGGTTTGCCGTGCTGAAGAGCTGCTTTATTTTTAGTTGTACTTGTTGCTGTGGCAAGAAGAAAAACCAGAGGTGAGACAAGGTGTGTTTTGACCCCTATGATTACACTTTAACTGTAATGATATCCTGTGTCAGTGTTAACTGCAAGCAGTATCTCCATCCTAGTAGTAATAATCACAACAGAAAGAGGAGAAATACAGCCCTTTTTTTCAACTGTCATTTAGAATACACAGTCCACTTTACTTAGGCTCAGCAGAATTCGGTTTTTGTTTTTATTACAATTTTGATAGATAATATAAATGTTTATTTTTAAGCATTTTATAAATATTTATTGATTTAAATTTTCCCAAATTGCGCAAAATGGGCTTTACGCATTTTTTCCCTATTTTTAGCTATTGAAATTTTCACAGTTGTGGCAAATGATGGAGTCAGACAATAGGGGGTGTCAGACGCTAATTATTTAATGACAGTAAACACAGAGATTCAAAAAGTTAAAGCTTTATAACCGTTCAAAGAAATTGTCAGCAAGTCAAAATACACAAAAGTAAATCTCCTTAAATCAAAAGCTAATAACTTCTCAAGCAGCATTTTTCTTACTTTGTCTATCTGATTATGATTGGAAATATTTTTTCGCTGGTTTATGTGTATGGCAAAATCAACGTTTGCCGACATTACCGATAAGACTCTAATCCTTCCAAACTTATCTACATTGGGCCAGATATAGCACAGGTGCTCCTATACAACCCTCATCACTCTAGTATCTGAGCAGTTCATAATCTTTTTAATGCATTGATTTTCACAGCACCACGATGGGGTTGGGAAGCACTTATCATTCAGGCTCTGTTTTTTTAACAGAACGTTGCAATGCATTTCGCAGCAGACGTGCGGGAGAACAAGGATGGTGCAGAATGGGGGAAGGAGCTGGAGAGCAAGCCCACTCTGCTCTCATCTCACAGTGGTGGATCAGGTGGACCTATGGGTTACAGTGGATGAGAAGCTGGATATGAGTCAACAGTGTGCCCTTGCTGCCAGGAAGGCTAACGGCATTTTGGGCTGTATAAGTAGGGGCATTGCCAGCAGATCGAGGGACGTGATCATTCCCCTCTATTCGGCATTGGTGAGGCGTCATCTGGAGTACTGCGTCCAGTTTTGGGCCCCACACTACAAGAAGGATGTGGAAAAATTGGAAAGAGTCCAGCGGAGGGCAACAAAAATGATTAGGGGGCTGGAGCACATGACTTTTGAGGAGATGCTGAGGGAACTGGGATTATTTAGTCTGCAGAAGAGAAGAATCAGGGGGGATTTGATAGCTGCTTTCAACTACCTGAAAGGGGGTTTCAAAGAGGATGGATCTAGGCTGTTCTCAGTGGTACCAGATGACAGAACAAGGAGTAATGGTCTCAAGTTGCAATGGGGGAGGTTTAGGTTGGATATTAGGAAAAACTTTTTCACTAGGAGGGTGGTGAAGCACTGGAATGGGTTACCTAGGGAGGTGGTGGAATCTCCTTCCTTATTGGTTTTTAAGGTCAGGCTTGACAGAGCCCTGGCTGGGATGATTTAGTTGGGGATTGGTCCTGCTTTGAGCAGGGGGTTGGACTAGATGACCTCCTGAGGTCCCTTCCAACTCTGAGATTCTATGATTCTATGTCCCACGGGGTTGGGCCCAGCTCCCCACTCCCGGTGTTGTGACCTGGCCCCTGTAATTGCAGCATCACACAGGTCTGGCACATCTTCCCCTCTCTCTCCATCTACAGAGGGGAAGATGCATGATATTAGTGATTACTGTGAACACCAGGCCAGAATCATAGCCTTAGCTATCATCACCTTTTTATAGATGGAGAACTGAGGCCTGGAGACAACTTGCCCAGCATCACAGAGGATATTTGCAGCAGAATAGGGAATTGAACCTGGGCTTCCCAAAACCCAGGCTCATCCTCTAGCCACTGGACCATCCTTTCTCTCTATTCTCCCCTGAGACACACTGCTGTCCAGAAACAATACGCCTGATCTATGTGCTCAGCTATGCTAGCCGTAAAATGGGGCGACTGCTGTCTGCCCACCTGGAGCTATGCAGATGTCCAGCCAGCTGATGATCTGGCCCATTATTGAGTCTGGCACTCCGTGCTACAAAACATATTTCTAGAGCTTGATGAAATGTTTTGAACAAATAATGCAAATTTGGTGACACCGAAATATTTCATGAATTCACGTCGATTTTGCCAAATTGTTTGTTGCGGGGGGGGGAAACAAAACGTTCAAAAAAAAAAAAGTCTTAACATTTCCTTTCAATGTTTTCAAGATTAGAGTTTGGAGATTTTGATTCCAAATGACTTTTTTATTTCAAAATGTCCTCTTTTTTTCATTTAAAATATTAAATGCTTAAAAATGAAAAATGAAACATTTCAGTTTGGGTCAAATGAAATGTTTCATTCGATCCAAAATGATTGTTTTTTTTTAAACTTTTCCGTTTAAAAAAAAAATTGCTTTGGGCTCTACCTGAAACTATTTTAATTTAATTTTATTTTATTTTTCAGAATTGCCAGAGAACCAAAAAATCCATTATTTACCCAGCTCCGCATAGGTCCCCATGTTTGAGGTGTTCTACATGGGGGATGCTCCATTAGCGACATGGGCTGGTTGTGAAATTAGAATCTAGGTCTGGACTTTGTACTCCTGCCAACCTTTGGGGTTCCAACCTAAGGTTTTGATTTGGGCCCATCCACTCGTTATGTACTAAAATTCCATCTTCTTTGGCAACAGATTGTTGGTTTGTTTAATAGTTTTGTTCCCGACGCATTTGGGGAGCATGCTCAGAAGAGCACATTTGAGATCTAGCAGCACCATGATGCAGCTCCTCTCTTGAGATAGCTGTTTATATGGGAGGTTTCCTGCAGTATTTGGGTTTGGATTTCCACTCCAAGGTGTTACCCACAAAAATCTAGGGCACCCCACCTATACCCTACCGAGGGCTCAAGGCGTGACCCAATCAATTTAGGCACCCCCACCCTATCCCTTCCGAGGGCTCAGCGTGTAAGGCACCTATCCTTACCTACGGGGCTCAGGAAGAAACCTGGTCAATTTAAGTACCTGCCCTTTCCCTCAGGGCTCTACAGGTCTTCAGAACCCTTTCCCAGTGAAAGAGCCTTAAACAGCCCTGCTCTAAACATCTAGTTATTAGCAACACACACAGAATACATATACCAAGCAAATCTCTTATGGTCACCACTCCCAATATACAGACAAATTTCGCCCCATGGCCAGTCAGGATCCATTCATCTGGGGGTTCCCGGCGATGCCTCTGCACCTCACGGTCATGCAGAGGGGTCCGAGTTCCAGCAGTTTGCTGTTGAACTGCAGTCCAGAAATGGTTCCCAAAGAACATTGGTTTTCATGTACATTATATACGTAAAACTAGCTCCCTCCTTCAAATCTACTAAACCTATCACATTATCCACATTCCTAAATAACAAAAACGTAACCAATTACTCACTGGCACCTATGTGTCCTCCTTCCTGCCCAAGTTTTTACATTTTATCTTTCATGTCCAAATTGTAACTTAGTTGTGACCTTCTCTGTTTATACAGAGGGTCAGCATAAAAACGCTGCTCAGAGCTTATCTTCCCATTTATTGAGTTTCTTTCTGTATTGTCCCTAATTTCCCAGCGTCTTTACAACGGAGGTAAGTGTAGACATGCCCTAATTATGGTACATCCATCACCCGAAGAACGAGCAGCTGTGTCTGTCCAATATCACATCCTGTTCCCATCAACACACATGCTCCGAAGGGCACATCAGAATGTCTGCTCACCTCTGCTGGGTTGGGCAATAGACTCTTGGATAAAGAAAGTGACTTTTCAAAATTTCTCAATCTGTTTGCTACTCATAAGGTGTTTCCCCCCACATCTGTCCTGCATCTCTTTATTTGGCTCCTCCTTTGAAACTGAATTGTTTGTTCTGCTCATGTTGGCACAAAAATTGCCTGAATTTAGTTTAATACCACCACTCACAAAAACAATTTCCTCAAGCATTGCAATTATAGGGCTGATAATTAGAAACCTTAGTGAGTACATACTGAATTAAATTAAATATAGGCCCAGGAAACACCCTCTCCCACCCCCCCCCCCATTCCATTTTAATCACCCCTGAAATGCTAAAGAGATTAGCAAAACACCAATATGTAGTGTCTGATCAAAGTGAAATAGCTTTGTAGAAAGTGTCAGTGTGATACATCTGCATGAAGATAACACAACTGTTTTCCCCTACATTGTGGGAGCAGATCATCTCGATGTGGTGTTTAACACAACTGGTTGGAAATTTTCCAGTGGAACCTTTTGGTCAGAAAATACCATTTTGTTGAAATCAAAACTTTCCACAGGAATGTGTCGATTTTGACACAGGTTTCATTTAGAAAAAAAAAATCAAAATGAAGCATTTTGATAAGATCCTGATTGGAAACATTTTGGGTTTTTGATTTTGAAGCAACTTTTCATTTCAAAATGTGATATTATATTCAGTATATACATAGATATAAAATTATGTTATAATATAAAAAAGAGTCAAAATCAGAACAGAACACTTCAACTGACCCAAAACAATGTTTTTTTCAAAACTTTTGTGGAAAAAGTCCAATTTTTTGGGGGTGGGCGTGGGTTTGCTCCAATTCAGAATGAAAACAAATTTCAGAATTGCCTGCAAAACACAAATTCATGTTCCTGCCCACAGTAGCGGCGCCAGCTCTTCCGGCGCCCTAGGCGGCGGAAGGTCCCGCCCCCGAAATGCTGCCCCCAACAGCGGTGGTGGAAGGTCCCACCCCCAAATTTGAACGGGCGGCCGCGGCGCCGGTGCCCCCAAAATAGCTGTGCCCTAGGTGACTGCCTAGGTCGCCTAATGGGTTGCACCGGCCCTGCCTGCCCAGCTTTAAGGACATTCTGGTCTGACCATCTTTCCATTATTCCCAAGGTATTTGTTGGAATGAAGGCCTGGCCTTTTAACAACTGTGATTATGTAACACTGACAGACTGTAGTTATTGGTGGGTGGATGGGATTGAACCTGGGACCTCTGAAGTTTAGTGCATGAGCCTCTACAGCATGAGTTAAAAGCCCGCTAAGGCTGTAATGCAGACTCATTGTATCTCTTTCTAAGTCAGTGGTTCTCAAACTTTTGTACTGGTGACCCCTTTCACACAGCAAGCCTCTGAGTGCGACGCCCCTTATAAATTAAAAACATTTTTTTATATTTAACACCATTATAAATGCTGGAGGCGAAGCGGGGTTTGGGGTGGAGGCTGACAGCTCACAACCCCCCATGTAATAACCTCATGAGCCCCGGAGGGGTCCTGACCCCCAGTTTGAGAACCCCCTGCTCTAAGTGGTCTCGGTGCCACTGGATGGGACAGGACACCACACGCACATGGTGTGTGGGTTACAATTACACCTGCAAGTAAACTCTGAGCTGCTGCACAAGCCCTGGAACCACGGAAGAGGCACGAATGACCTATTCTTTCAGACAGTCCATCCACCTCCCAGTGGAGGTTTATTTCTTACTGACTCTTTAGACTCAGGGCTTGTCTAAATGTCAAATTTACAGCGGCACAGCTGCACAGCGGTAGCACTTCAGTGAAGACGCTCCGATGCCGACAGGAGAGAGGGCTCTTGTTGGCATAGTTAATCCACCTCCCCGAGAGGCAGTAGCTATGTGAACAGGTGAAGCTCTCCCATCACCATAGCGCTGTCTACACAGGGGGGTTAGGTCGGTATAATTATGTGGCTCAGGGGTGTGGATTTTTCTTCTGGCCTAGTCATCCCAGAGGGGACCCTAGCTGTGGTCTCAATCACCCCCGCATGCTCTCATTGCTCCTCCAGAGGTTCTGTCCCGACCGAGAAGTGGGCAGAGTGGGGGTGGGTTGATAGGTAACGAGACAGGGGGACCCACCCTCTGCACCAGGTCCCAACCCAGTCCCAACAGGTTTATCAGAGTGCCCAGCCCAGGTACTGAGCTACCCCAAATTATGGTAGCCCTTGGGTCATTCCTACCAGTCTGGAGTGCCTCAGTTTGGGGCATGGTCACTGGCTTAGCAGACTCTGCTCAGTCTCTTACTGTCCTGTTCAATCAACCTTTTTCAGGGCTTCCAGCTCCCAAAGAGGAAGGGGACCCAAGTCTCTGGTGCTAGTGCAGCTTTCCCAAAGCTGGAGCCACTCCTCTCACAGCTGTCTGCATCAGCCTTGCTTCCTGGTGCCACATTCAGCTCATTTCCAGTCTATCCTGGGCTACCAGTGTCCTTTTAAATGGTTCCTCCACTGGGAACGTGCTTTGCACCTGTTGAGGTATGGGGCCTTCCTAGCGCAGTTGCTCTACACCCAACCCTGGTTCAATGTGGGGCCTGAAGACCCCATCACATGGAGTTTCCTCCACTTCCTTTAGGAAACTATTTTGCAGCCTAATAGAACATACATTATGTAAGTCCCCCCATTATTCCTAATTATACCCCCATATGCCCACCATAAATAACCACTCTCCCTCCTTGGTGTTTACACCCTCGCCATATTTGTACATAGTTATGTTCCCTACCTTATTTGTTCTTACTCAAGTTATACATATATGGCCAGATCCTGCCCATGGCAATCAGTTCCCCTCCTAAATCCTTTCTGTTGCTCTTCACTGTACTCCTTCCCATTTGTCAAGATCTTGACAGTGAGGTGCCCATTGCATTATTTCAGGTGTATTCACACCAGAGCCTAGCGGGAAGGACTGTTCAGTCCTTGCTCTGGGATGTGATGTTTCTATATACTCAGGAATTGCATTGACCTCTTTTACTGCCACAGGGCCTGATCCAAAACCCATTGAAGTCAGTGGGAGTCTTGCCATTGGCTTCTGCTGCAGTCTTCAGACCAGGCCTGTGTTGCACTAGTTTACTGACCTACATCACCCTAAATCTCCTTCATCAGTATTGCTTCCCAGAATTTTTCCTCCCATTGAATGTCTGTGTGGATTATTTCCCTCCCTTCCGTCCCTCCATTAGCAGCATTTGCCCAAGTGTAATCTCTTTTTTTTAGTTTCTGGTCATGCTTCTAACCTGTCTAGGTCGCTATGAATTTCTTCTCTTTCATTGATAGTTGGGAGGCCTCAAAAATTGAAGTTCTGTGTTGTCTTCATGACCATGAAAGGTCCCCTGGGTTATTTTGGTAGAAATACCATAAGTATGTGTTTGTGTGTGTTGTTCCAACACTTCACCCACATTTCCTTTCCTGTCTGTAGTGGCTGGTTGCTGCTTTCCACCATGAGGTGGCTGCATTTCAGACTATGGCTTTCTGCATATATAGCTCAGGAAGCATTCTGAGATCCTGTGAGATGTTATTACCATTGGGCGCTCAGATAACCACAGTCAGGGGTAGCTGTATAAAATCCTAAAATAAAAGCCTAGATAGATATATAAAGTGAAGCTAAGCAGCCAATGTTTGGACTAAGGAGCGAGGCGCATCTCCTCCTGCTATCTGTAGCGTTAACCATGTTCAAACAAAATAGCTTCTGACAGTTTACTCTGAGACTGTCTCTTTCTTCTATTTATTGGATCCCACTGAAATAGAAATCCCACTCAGAGAAGTCCATTACACTGCACTTCCTTCTCTTGCTTTGGTAGCAGAACATTATGCACTGTCCTAAGAATTTATGAAACTCCCAGGGCTTGGGGCTGTGATTTCTCTTTTGCCATTTGCAGCTTCTTGTCTGTCCGAGGTGTATCGCATGCAGTAGAACTTTACAACTGTTCCCTAACTGACATGATCGATAACATTGCTTTTGCTAGAGCTATGCTGATTTGATGAGCGTGGGTCTTCTCCCGGTGAACACTGCACCTAGAAGCTGCAGCAGGGTAACTGTGAGAGTAAACAGAGTACTGGTGTTCCACTTAGAATGCTGACTTAGCTGGGAACAATGGGTCTGATTCTCCATTGTCTTGCACCCTGTATTGTCATTTACACCTGTGCCAAGTGACTATACATCCTCAGCACCGGAGAATTCTGATTTGAAAACATTTTACACCCACTCACTTTACACTGATGTGAAGCAGTAGAGAATGAAGCCTAATGTCTTAGAGCCAAATCCTGGCTTTATTGAAGGCAAAGGGAATGTTGCCAGGGCCTATAGTGCAGGTAACTTTGTATCAGAGAGGAGACTTTTGCCCTAAAAGACTCCTATATGGGTCTAAATGGAAATAGTATGCAAAGAAAAGCAATGGTGGGGATTTTCCTTAATTTTGTCTGCAGGTTTATGCACCCAACACTAGTTTGCTAAAAGATGGATCATCTTAACCTTTTAAGGTATAAAATGGAATCTCCATCTGCATTAAGGTAGACCCAACCTAGCCTAGGGTTACACGTGCACCTCAATCTTGTGCCCGAGCCCTTTTCTTTCTGAATCAAGTGCACCCGGAACAACATAAATGGCAAAACGTGTCTCATGTCTGTGTCTCTGTTTCTGAACTGAGACCAAACTGTTTCTTCTGCACCAATGATACCATTTGTTATGAATATACAAGGCGGCAAAAGGCAGACCTGGCAGTTACAGATTCATTTTTCCATTGGCGATGGAATAATGGAGAGGAGCCTTTAAAATTTATGGTTTTTTGGAAGCTGACGTGCCCAGCACAACATTCTTTGGATCAGGGTCTAAAGTACACCTCAGTTGATACAACATTGGTGCTTTTATATTCCAGATGGCAGGGTTCCTCAAGGGTTGGGATTTCATCTCTCTCTTCACACACACACACACACACACACACGTAACAGTAAAACCCTGCAATTCAACTTTATTTCAAAGCTCTAGAATCCTCTAGGTGTTGGATTGTACTAGGCAAAACTGGCCTTGGACTGCCTGGCAGTTGGCCACTTATGCCTGAATTCAAAGCACTTTTGAAGACCGTGGCCCGTTGTTCTTTCAGACTCTGACACTTTATTCTTTAAAGTCCACCATTAATACCACAAGAAAACGGCCAATAAAAACCAACCGGCCAACACTGTTCACAATTCAGCCAAGCTGCACTTCACCTGAGTATTAGTATTTCCGTGCGTGGGTTGGGGTTTTCTCCTAAACAGACTTGCAATATACAGCAGCGTAGCAACCGAGAGGCGTCACCATATTCAAATCCATGGGCATGTGCAAGAGGACAGTTGTGAGGTAACATAACTAGGGTGGATAGTGGCTAAGGGTTAAATTCACCCTGTCCAAGGTACTTACATGGAATTGATGCTCAGAAAGACTGATCAGCTTGTTCTAGGTCATCAGGGAAGCCTGTGGCAGGAATTGAACCCAGGGCATGCACATGCCCTAACCATTGGACCAGCCATTCTCTCACTCCTACTTCAAATCCCTTAAGCAGGATTTAAATAGCATCTAGGCCTCATGCTAACCATCTGCACCAGGGTAAATTTCATGCTGTGAGACCCAGCCTACTGCCACTGACTTCAATAGGAGCAGGATTGGGAGCCCCGAATTAAAGATCATTAATGGATATTTCTCTTGTTAAAGGCTGCGGAATCTGCCTCTCTCCATTTCTGCCCTCCTGTCTGCCATGCCTTTGTTTCTCTCACCCAGTCCTGCGAGACGCTGAGCAACCTCCTGGCAGATCCTATGTGCCTTCACTGGGAGCTGCTGGTGCTCAGCACATCTCAGGATCAGGTCCTTTGTGAGTATTGGATTCCAGGATTTAATTCCTGATTTGAAACTCTGGCAGGCAATAAGCAGAGATGTGTCAACTGGTCTGTCTAAAGGAGACATCATGGGCTAAATTCTGCAGTGATTTATATCCTGTGTAGTCCCATTGACTTCAGTGAGTTTCCACTGGGGACTAATCAGGGCAAGATTTAGCACCATGGATTTAAAAGCAGAATTACTTTTTCAACTCTGCTACTATGGCCCACTGGAATAAAAATGACTTTGGCACCTGCATGACTTCAGGGGAACATAAACATGTGTTTGAATGCTCGGCCCCTTCAGGGCCCTAAACCTGAGATTATTACAACTGCATTTTGAGGCCCATATTTTCAAAAGTTTACACTAATTTTAGGTGCCACGGTGGAGATAACTAGGTTTGATACCTGGAAGGGCAGACACCTTTTGGATTCAACAGTCAGGCCTCCAGGCCCTGATTCTCACAAGGGATGAGAACCCACAACGCCAGTTGAGCCCAAAAGGGGGCTCTGGTGCTCAGCATCACTGAAAATCAGGGTTTTAGGCCCAGATCCTCAGAAGTATTTAGGCTCCTGACTTCCATTGAAATCAATCCCCCTCAATAGGGCACCTGTGTAGGCACAAGGTTCCACCCACATGGAGTCAATTGGAGAAGCAGGGCCTTACAGGGCACATATGACCATTTGGGCCTGAAATCTAACTTTTCCCCTTTGATGCTGTGTATTTCCCCCTTTGCCCTTCGCTTAGTCTGGCTTGGAGGAGTACATTGGCGTTCAGGGATCCACAAGCCCAACGAGTTATGTTCTCCTCAAATTTCACAGAATTCTTGAGCTCATGACCCTAGCTTCCTTTGGATGATATAACCATTCTCCCACCCCTGCCTGCAAAGGAGAATTCAATTTGAATTATTACTTTTCAATCTCCAGGTGGATTTTTGAAGGTGTTGGCTTTGACCTATTGTAAATGGTTTGAGACCTGCCTCCGAGAAGTCACTTCCCTCCTCAAGCCAGCCTGCTCTAGTTGCAATCAGTGGAGAGACTCAAGTTGGACTCAAGAAGAGTTAGCAGGGCTTTCTCCACAAGGAACTTTTGACTTGGGAAATTACTTCTGCTCTTGGTCCATATTAGGCCGTTTCAGTTCAGACCATGCTTCAAAACTCTTCTGTGTAAAAGGAATTTGATGTGGAAGCCGAGGGTTTGGGTTTTTGATGGTGTTTCACTGAGGGGGAGCCGAGGAATTTTATTTGATTAAATCTAAATTTGAGATCTGAAACTACTTCAGATACCTGTTAAACTAAGGAGTGCTCTAGGGCCAGATTCTCAGCTGATGTAAGTCAGTACAGCTCTGTTGACTCAACAGTGTTACATCAGTGTACACCACTTGACAATCGGGGACCTACACACCAGGAATATAATTTAATGCCAATAGGGTTCTCCCCTATACAACTTTCTGTTATCATTACTGGGCCTATTATTATTACATAACTGAATTTTAATCACATGAATAAACACACCATTGTCTTAACACCACCTTCACCAACCACCTTACTTACACTGGGGAATTGGTGTCATGTCTTGCTTTCAGAAAGGACCAAAGATAGAAAGATACCTCTGTAACCGGGATTGGGGGGGGCACGCTGAGGTTACTCAATTAGGGCAAACTTCAAAGAATGGGGCAGACAATCCCCAAAACTGGTGGTTATTCCAATACTTAGATCCACCAAGCCAGCCACAGACCAACTTCTACAATACCTTACTGGTTACACAGAAGCCAAAACAGTTTCCTTAAAACACAGCTCCCTTCCAGACAGCCAAGTCAAATATGAACGTTCTACCAATCCCAAAGGAACAGACACATGACCTCCCAGGTTAATGAATATTTCAGATCTTACCCAAATACACACTTACAGCCAATTCTTATTAACCAAAGTAAAATTTATTTAAAAAGATAAGAGAGAGAGTACTGGTTAAAAGATCAGTATACGTACAGGCATGAATACAGTTCTGAGATCAGTTTCATAGTAGAGATGGTAAGCTTTGGAGTTGCAAAGAGTTCTATCAGAATTAGTCCATAGGTTATAGTCCAATGTTCATATCCAGGGTGATCTAGATGGGACTGAAGATCTCAGTCTTCGGACTCAAGCTTTCCCTGAATAAAGCTCAAGCAGATCTGAGATGAAAGGATCAGGTTCCAAGAGTTCTTTAATCAGTTCCTGGTTAGAACAGAGTTCTCAGATGAACAATAGGCTTTTGAAGTAACCTTCTGTTTCCTAAACGTCACTGGTAATTAACTCCTGGATTAACATAAGGTAATTAATTATCCATGACAGTTTACCACAAACTTTAAAGAGACGTGTGACATTATATCACCCAAGTGTCATATAAATGTTAATATTTCCTTTTGATCTCTGAATTAACAGAATAGAGCGCTAGACAGAAACCGTTTGGTTACATTGTTAAGCTCTAACAAGATATAGGTAAACACAGACTACTACAATCACTGTCTTCTTCCAGTTCTTTAACAATACAAGTCTACATTTCAAACCTCTCGTCTATCTAACATTGCTATGCTAGCTACTCATAAGGAATGGCCCTAATTACCATTTACGTACTTTCCTAATAGGTCTTTAAAGGCAGAATTTGGGTCATTTACCCTGCTAGTTGCTTACCACTTTCTGGCCCAGCGTCACAACCTCATATTAAGGGTACATTAAAAAACTGTTTATAAAGGGTTAAGAAATGGGTAAATGATGCTTTAATAAATGGTTACTCAATTATTGGGGTCCACAGGTCAATAGTAGGGCTGGTCAAAAATTGCCCATCAAAATAGTTTTTTGGCCAAAAATTGGCTTTTCAAAAAAATGATTTTTATTTATTTTTTATTTTTATTTTATTTTTACAAAAAGTGTCTGCTTCCTGTGGAAAGTTTAAGTTGTTCATTTAAAAACGGAATGCCCCAAACCCAACACATTTTGATTTGGATATGCTGCCACAGTGTCCCATGGGAGCTGCAGTTTGGTTGCCTCCTGTCTCTGTTCTCACCTATGGGCTAGGCTCCCCAGGTGGACTGCATCTCCCATGATGAACCGTGGCCAGAGACTCCAATGATGCACCTCCCCTAGCCAAGAAAGGGAGACGGTGGTGCAGCATGGGAGATGTAGTCCAAGCAGGGAGCTCAGCTTATAGAAGTGAGTGGGGACAGAAGGCACCTGAACTACAACTCCCATGAGGTACTGCTATGGCATGTCTGAACTGAAATTTTTCATTTTTTAGTTAACATTTTTTCATAGTTTAATTTTCACTGAAAAATCACAGTTTTCCACAAGGAAAAACAATCATTTTCTAACCAGCTCTAGTCAATGGGAAGTCTATAACCATGGCGATAACCATCTCTAACCTCTCCTACAGATGTGCTTGTAGCCATCTATAACACATACTACTTGTCTGTAACATACTTATCGCCTCTATTATTTATTAACCCCTTATAACTTATTTATAAATGGAACCTTAATATAAAGTGGTATGATTAAAAAAACGGTGCAGATTTCAGTCCATGGGATCCCTGGATCTGAACCGTGCATAATTCAACTAGGCACTGGCCTTTGTGAGCCACTTGCAGTAGGATGCGAGATTCTGCAGCACAATGCTCAATGGGATTAGTGGGCTTCCTCGCTGAACTGTACTAGTTTTCCCCACTGTGGCTTAATCTAATTTCTTAATGGTGGTGTAATCTGCACAGATCCTTAGGTTAAGAAGCCGCAATCGTGTTTCATGGCTTGTTAATATAAAAATGGACAAATTGAGGCTACTTTGTGGCATGTTAAATGGGGGATATTACAATCGTTGATTAGATTTCCTGGGCACTTCACAGATTGACACAATCCCTGACTGATTCCTTTTTTCATTAATGTGAGGGTGGATGAGGGGAAAGTAGTTTAATCATCTTTCCCCAAATTTGTCTTCACTAGCCAGAGGATTTTACAGAGAGGAGACAATAAATCCCTAGCAACACAGACCCCTGACAGATGGTGGTAGACAGTTTTGAGAATATTTCAAAATCTGCCCTACTTTTCATTGCCCAAATGTTTCTCCTTCTCAGCTTCTTTTTTTTTTAATACAGCATTTTCCTACATTGTCTCCTACAGTCTTATTTCTGTTGTACTTTATGCTGCCGTGTGCTCCAGGATAGAATCCAAATACCCATTAAAAAAAGAGAGAGAGAAACAACTTGCTGAATTTTAAAGCAGGTTTCTTCCCTCCCATTGGGCTGAATATCCAATCGAAGAGGAAAAAAAGGGAATATATTTCTGATCTCTATTTGCTTTCCACTCTCCAGAGAGAAACTGCTTGTGTATGTGCACCCCTGTGGCAGGGTGTGAAGGTCATAGATTCATCCTTCAAAGCAGTTGGGACAAATTCATCCCTGGTGCATGGGGGTCTATTCATGTAATGTCTGTGGAACAGGACATTGTCATAATATAGGAATCCACCACACTTAAACAAGAGCTGTTTATTTTTAAAAAGGAATAACCAACTATGAACTCCTCACAGCTTGAGTTCCAGCTTTGTCTCCCCTGTTTACCAAAGAACACACCCTGCCTGGACCTCTATACAGCACTGAGGACATCTAGTGATGGAATAATGTACTGCAAGTAAACATGTCAGTACAGGATACAAGAGGGTGCATGAAGGGGGGGGTTCATTTCTTACAGCTTGTTTTAAAGGAATGGTGCTTAGAATTGTGTGCTTTATGTGGCTTGAGGGAGTGTCGCAAACATTAAACTCACCTGGGTTCAGGTTTTGTTGCAAACCCAAATACTAACCCATGCTTGCAAATCTGGGCCCTCAATAATTTCAAAAGGATTTTGCTTTGAGACCCCACACCAGTGCTTTAGGTCAAATTTTTCAGAGTGGCACTGTACTCTTCTTACTTTCAGCTATGCTTGTTAGGGCCTGATCCTGCACCAGTGCCAATGGGAGTGAGAGCCAAGCCCTTTTGAAAGTAATTTTTATTCCTTGTTTACCCTGGAGATTTGTTCTGATTGCAACCATCCATGCAGCTGCACAGTTCCTACCCCGAGTGTAGAAAGGCAAAGGTAGAGTTTCCCCTTCTTTCAGCCATGGCTGCTGGGCTGTTCAATGAAGGCCTACACTCTGATGCCCCCTAGTGGAATATACACCTCTAAGCAATACAGTCTGTAGCATCAGAATGTGAATATGAGGCAAATTTATTTTACTCTGATTTTTACTTACCCTGATGCGCTACCAGTGAATAACAACAATAATACAGGGATCTTATGCAGCACTTTCATCAGTAGATATCCAAGTGCTTTACAAAGGGAGTCAGTATCATTTTACAAATGGGGAAACTGAGGCACAGAGGAGTACAGTGACCTGCCCATGTTCACTCAGCAGCAGAGTGACACTTGTGTAGTATGGTACACAATTTGCACCTTAAAACCTCCACATTTCTACATACAGGTACACAAGCAGCTGAATTAGAGGTTACTTTTGATTGAATTAATTATTTTAGCATGACGCCGCCAAGACATCGTCAGCCTAAAATGACTACCTTTCACGAGACGTGCGCCGACCATTTATTGATCTCTGAAGTCAAATCACTCCAAGCTGCCAGAATTTTAAGATGATACCTCTACCAGATAACTCTTTGTTTTTCCTTTCATTACCTATTAATAGGCAACAGTAAAATATACATCCACGTCCTCTGTAAAGATTATTATTATTTAATATTGACAGGAAGGAAGTACCTAGAGGCCCCAGTCAAGGTAAGGTCCCCTTCAGGCAAGTTACTGTATATACACATGCCCCTAACAGAAAAGCTTACATGGTCCCTAACAGGAGACCCTACAAGCTCAGGTCCTGATCCTGTCATGTCTCCACCTGCCATCCCCATATCAAGTGTCTGCTCAAGCAGTGCTCATTGCAGGACAGGACCCTAAGTGGATATAATGTTAGTATATTGGCCAGGTCCTCATCTGGTACAAATCAACATTTGCCATTGAAACCAACTGAACTATGTTGATTTACACCAGCTCAGGATCTGGCCTATAATAGTGCATTTTTATAAGTGAATATAGCTTATGTTTTGCTCTCTAACCCCCTTCACACAGAGTCACAACCAGGAATCAAACTGTTTTTTCATATATTTATACAATGGTCACCCTTAAAACTTTCCAGCAGAGCCTTGGATAACCAGACAAAGCTAACTCAGCATGTGTAGCATTCCCTATATTACATCCCAGAAAGCTCTGGGAGCACTGAGCTGATGTTATTTAGGTACCTAGGCACCATGGGAAAGTTTGTCCCTGTTTCAGTGCACTGGATGTTGTAAGGAAAGTGAAAGAAAAGATCATGGGCAGAAGCTGAGCGGTACAGAAACTGACGTGGTGTAATTTACAACACTGAATTGGGGACAGTATAAAGCCTTGTCTTTTGTCCCCAAACATATGCCTGGAATGTCGTTTGCAGGAAGCTGGAGTTTCCAAGCAGCCATCTCCCAAATGTACCTTTTTATTTATTTTGCTCCATGAGGATATGTTTGTTTATTTATTTGTGGCCTGGTGAACTGTCATGAAAAGGCATTTCTGCTTCTAAGCTAGGCATCTCTGATGGGCTTTTGGAGAACAAAGTATTGATTTTTTGACATCTCTCGGGAGGTTTTTAAATTAAAATGTCCACATCTCATGCTGAAACAAGGCCAGCCTCAGATAGGAGTTTCAATCTTGCCAGGAGCAGATCGCCTTTCATGAAAGACTCCTGTCCGGCGCTCAACAAATTGGGAACGTGCATACCCATCGCTTGACAAAAGGAAAAGAGAGCATTGTTGAAGACACATGCCAGCTTGGAATTGGCTCTCTCTAGCCAGACATGAAAAAATACTGGGTTGGCTGGGGTTCTCGCCCAGGGGGTCACAAACAGGTGTCAGGGATCCACACACCTATTTTTAGCACTCTAGCTCAAGCCCTGCTAGCATGAAGCTTGTTCCCAGCTGCAGTGTAGACATACCCCCAGAGTCTGGTGCGCTAACTCTTAGACAACATGGCCTTGCATACTGTATTACATAAAATGGATGCATGGTTCCGAGCTACAGCTAAGTTTTGAGCTGTGGAAGCAGCACACACTAAACCCAGGAATGCCACCCGTTTTGGGGTGTGTTTTTTTTGCTCTCTGACTTTTCAATGGCATGCAGCTGTGTTTCTTGCGATTTGTTTTCACAGAAAGGGGAATAAAACTACTGTTTATAAGAGCTCTCTAGATTGGTGAGTCACAGCATTTCAATAGCCCTGAGATAGACACATCTGAGTACTTATGCAAATGCCAAACACTGGGTTTGAACAAAAGGTTATAGAGTGACATAACCTGAAGCTTTTATTGCTAATGAAGCATTTATTTCCATTTGATTATGGTACTGTGTGGACTTTCCCTTTGAGTGCAACTCACAATTGAGCTAACAGTATGAAAATGATGATTCTCTTCATCTCTCTCCATCTGAGACACACGTTTCATGGAATTTCTAATTGCCAGGAAAACGCGAAACACTTACTGATTTTCCACTCGTTCCCTGGGACAGACTGAAGACAATGTCAGCCTCGGGTGTGTATTTGAAATAAGAAATCTGTTTGGTTCTGCCTGTGTTACAAACACTCTGGGCCAAATCCTCAGCTGGTGTAAACCGACGTCGCTCCTTTGACGTCCAGACAGCTGTGCTGGTGTACACCAGCTAATGATCTGGCCCCCTGCCTGTTATTTGAGGCATGTTTTTTACATAGGTATTTTTTTAAAAGTTACCACCAAGTAGAGCTGAATTATTGTTATTATTCGTACTATGGAGGTGGCTAGAGAGCGCAGCCATGGGTCAGAATGCACAGGACACATGTAACAGAGATGGTCCCACTTCAGAAGAGCTCACAATCTAAGTAACTGATCAGGATGGCCCTTCTTTTGGGGCCTGCTCCAAAGCCCATTAAAATCGATGAAAAAACATCAATGGGATGTCTCCCAATGGGATCAAGTCCTTTCATCAACAGAAAGAGAGGAAATCTAGACAGCACCCAGCACAAAGGGACCCTAGTCTTGGCTCTTAGGCACTAAAGTAAGAATAAGCAGTAATCACTGGGATAGCCCAGTGGTGCAAAGGGATTATTGTAGTACCTCCAGCTCTGTGGTTAGTACTAATAGACAGGCAGGAAAACTCTGTCAGGCACAGAGCACCTCTACAAAGTAATTGTTTCGTTGCCGTTTGGTGCAGAAGCAAAGGGGATTCTCCATCACTTGAAGTCTTTAAGGCAAGACTGGATGTCTTGCTAACGCTACATCAACACTGGACTTGGAGGTGAGATTGCAACACGTGTAGACATACCTGAGCTAGCTTTGATCCAGCTAGCTCAAGAAACAATGGGAGTGAAGCTACAGCTGCAAGGGTAGCAGCACAGGCTGGCTGCTTGAGTATGCACCCAGGGGCATGGATGGGGCTGACTCGTGCCGTCCTGGATTCACTGCTAGTGTTACTCAAGGTAGCTTTGACCTAGCTAGATCAAAGCTAGTTTGGGTATGTCTACACATGCTGCTATCCCATCTCCCAATTTCAGTGCAGATGTACCCAAAAAAAGATGATCTAGCTCAAAAAAATGTCATGGGTTTGATGCAGAAATTATCGGGCAAACTTCAGTGATTCTATGCCCCATATTCTTCATAGAAATATTGTGATAATATGATTTTGGCACAATTAAGATGTGTTTATGCAGGATGGGTCATGTGAGGTATCATTAGAAAGGTTATGATTTACTGAATATGATTATCCTATTTGTAGGCATGTATCATTTCTGTATCTGAAGTTAGGAATATTGACTATGTAACAATTACAAGTGGGTTTACACCTGGGGAACGCCCACCAGACAGAGGCCTGGTCTACATTGGGGGGGGGATCGACCTAAGATACGCAACTTCAGCTACGAGAATAGCGTAGTTGAAGTCGACGTATCTTAGGTCGACTTACCTTGCGTCCTCACGGCACGGGGTCGACTGCTGCCTCTTCCCCATCGACTTCGCTTCCGCCTCTCACCACGGTGGATTACAGGAGTCGACGGCAGAGTGATCGGGGATCAATTTATCACGTCTACACTAGACGCGATAAATCAATCCCCGATAGATTGATCACTACCCGCCGATCCGGCAGGTAGTGTAGATGTACCCTAAGAGTTAAACTCCGCCTTCAGAGGCACATGTGTGGATCCTGTTGCCAAACTGTGACCCGATGGGAGATCTTCATGGAAAACGGAGGATGCAGTGGGAAGTGGAGTTAGTGATTCAGTAGGGGGCACTCTTCTTTCTAAATCAGTACTCCAGTATCATTTTATGAGGCACATTGTTGCTGGAGGTGTCTCTTTTAGGATGAATTGTAAAACCAACATCCTGACCATTTGGTATGAAAGTTCCCATCGCACGTTTTGCATGAGTCAACCCAATATCTAAACCAAATTCCAGTCTGGACGATTACGGTACATCCAGGGCTGGATTTACGTGCCCCTAGGCACAGCATCTTCAGTGCCCTCCCCCCCGCCCCACCTACAGCTGATCTTTGTGTTTTCCGTAAAAAATGAAACGAAAAGAAATATAAACACAGCCTCCCTGGGAAGGCGCAAGACCCTCCGTCACGCACGGTGCTCCCAGCCCGAGCCGGGGCACAGCTCACCTGCCCCAGACGAGACACAAGGGGGGACTGTACCTCTCCCTGTGGTGAGCGGTCCCCGGGTGTCTTCTGTCCCTCCCGCAGCCCTGCACAGCAGCTGTGCTCTGGCTCTGCCTGTGCAAGTGAATGGGGCACCAGCTACGCCCCTCCCTCTTTTTTCTTGGCCCAGGGTGGAGGCAGCGAGACGGCCGAGATTGGGAAGGGGCTAGGACGCTCCCAGCACCGTCAGCAGCTGCGGCTCACAGCACTCCCAGGTGGGCTGACTCGGACGCTCACCCTTCTCCAGCCCCACACACTGGGCGGCCACCAACCCGCACCAGGAGCCCGTCCGCCTGCCTGCAGGGGAGCTGTATGTATTAACTTTTTAACTTTTAACCCACTTTTAACTTTTAGGTGCCCCTAGAATGCCGGCACCCCTAGACACGTGCCAACTGTGCCTAATTGGAAATCCAGCCCTGGGTACATCTTGCTTAATTGAAATCCCACTGTAATGTCGATTGAAAACAATATCCTTCACTTCCTGTTCTAGACTGTTGTGCAGAGGAAACCAAACACTACTTATGTTTCAAGATATGTAGCAAAACAACTACAACAAAAACTGAAGATTTCAGGCAGACCATGAGATCACTATTTTAGACCTCTGAGCCTTATCCATCAGAAGCAACTGCTGAGTACCTGAACACATCTGACAGTAGAAACTGCATTTATTCCCTGCAAGCCAAACATAGAAACCTGGAGGCTAAGACAGACCTAGACACTACATCAGAGTCTCTGCCTGCATGCGTGAACACCATGGAAGGAGGAATAGACAATGTGGCCCACTCTGCTATTCAGACACATACCAGCCAAGGAGCATAAAAATAAAACTGAAGAGTCTATGTACTGTGGGTAGGTTTGCCAACCCACCATGATTGTCCTGGAGTCTCCAGGAATTAAAGATTAATCTTTAATGAAAGATTATCTCATATGATGAAACCTCCAGGAATACGTCCAACCAAAACTGGCGATCCTAACTGTGGGCTGTGGAACCCATAAAAGATGACAGGAGCCCCAGTTCTTGAGGAGAGCAGACAGAGCGCCAGGAATGAGCCCACAACTTACAAATTCTTATACAATTCCCACAGAAACTTGCTTTGGGAAGAGCATCCACCCAGAGTGGAAGACTCACTCAGGAGAACTGGACACTGGTGAATAAGTTGGGCATTGCAGCTTGGTTCCCAAGCTGTGTGAGCTGGCCAATCTGGGAAGACAATACCAAGCCTTAAGAGAGAGAGAGGGAATATCCTTTAAGGAGACACAGGCCAGATCCTCAGCTGGTGTAAATCAGCCAACTGTATTGAAGTCAACAGAGCTAGGCCAATTTCCTGTAGCTGAGGATCTGGCCTTTTGGACCACAGTGTTAAAGCTGTGTGACTGATGTGGTCTGGAGTAGACTATACTGCACATTTCTACCGTGGATTTTGTTGTTGTTGTGCACTCTATAGGCAGTTGTTACATACTTTGTGGTTATTATATATTATTTCTTATCCTCCAATATGCTCAAAGATATACTTTAGTTCAAGCCGTAGAGCGTCGTGCTCTTGGTACTGAAGGTCTGGGATTCAATCCCTGCTGATCAGCAGGGTGGCCCTGATTCTGGGCTCCATTCTGACCCTTTTACACCGTTGCTATGGCATCAAGGGGCTGAAAAGCAATCTGAATTCCGCAGTCCTGATTGGTTCCCTGGCTGATGCAAGTGCAGGTGCGGGGGAGGGGTGTGCTAGAGCTGTGTCTGGATCACTCGGTGCTCAAGCTGTCCTGGGTGGTTTGCGAAATAATTTCCAAAAGTAACTATAAGGGTGGGCTGTGCAGAGTATTGTATGAGATTCCATATTACAATCACCCACCAACAAACAGAGCAATAGTAAAGTCTTGAAGTCCTTACTCGGGCAAAGCTCCCATTAAATCCAATGGGAGTTTTGCCTGAGTATAAACTGGAGGTTCAAGTTCCATATGATCAGTAAGGGCCAGTGTTGAGAGTCACAGATGCTCAGCACGTTGTAGGATCCAACCTAACATAGGCTATGTCTACACTAGCACTTTTGTCAGTATAACTTATATCCCTCAGGGGTCTGGAAAAAACCCTGAGCGACATAAGTTACACCGACAGACGCACCGGTGTGGACAGCAAAAAAAAAATGATTAAAGGTCTAGAAAATATGACTTATGAGGGAAGATTGAAAAAACTGGGTTTGTTTGGTCTGGAAGAGAGAAGACAGAGGAGACATGATAACAGTTTTCAAGTACATAAAAGGTTGTTACAAGGAGGAGGGAGGAAAAATTGTTCTTCTTAACTTCTGAGGCTAGGACAAGAAGCAATGGGCTTACATTGCAGCAAGGGCGGTTTAGGTTGGGCATTAAGAAACTTCCTAAATGTCAGGGTGGCGAAGCACTGGAACAAACCCCTCATCCCCGGCCCCACCCCAGAGCCTGCACCCTCATCCCAGAGCCCTGACCCCCTCCACACCCCAACCCCCTGCCCCATCCCAGAGCCCCCTCCCACACCCTGAACCCCTCATTCCTGGCCCCACCCCACAGCCCTCATCCCCGCACCCCAACCCTCTGCCCCAAACCCCTCATCCCCAGCTCTGTTGGGTCATGGGCATCAACAATTTTCTACAACTGGGTCACCAGAAAAAAAGTTTGAAAACCACTGGTCTAGATAATACTATAATAGCCTTGAGTGCAGAGGATGGGACTAGACGACCTCTCGAGGTCCCTTCCAGTCCTATGATTCTATGTTGGCAGGAAACGCTCTCCTACTGACATAGCTACTGCCGCCGGTTGGAGGTAGTTTAATTATGTCAACAGGAGAGTTCTCTCCTGTTGGCATAGAGTGGCTACACGGGAGATCTTACAGCGGTGCAGCTTTATGGGTACAGCTGTGATGCTGTAAGCTCTCTAGTGTAGACATGGCCATAGATGGTGGCCACAATCAGAGGTAGTAGAGCAAACTTGATGGACTCCTGGTTTGATCCATTTTTCAAATCCTCTGTTCTGGAATAACATTTTTTCCCATTTACTAAGGGCTCTAATGTATTCTACCAGATGCCGATTCCTAGCGTAGAGCAATAATTTTCCACTTGCACTGCCAGAGGACTGATTGAGCCATATTGTAGCAGTACTTAAGCAGAAGGACTCCCTGTCACGTATGAGATGTTGCTGGTCACCACTAACCCTGAGTTAATGTATACTCCAGCAGGGAGTGAAACTGTCATGCATGGAAGACTTTCATCAGTGTAAAAGAAAACTGCTGAGATAAATGCACCCAATCACAAATCCTGTTAGTTCAAGAGAAATCAATGGCGAAAGGTTTCTGTACCCTTAATTAAAAAAAGAAATACATGCACAGCCACATTAATGAAATCACCTATTGGTACAGAATAACCCAGGCTTTAGCACACAGTATTTATAATGTAGAAACTGGAGAGTCTTCTGTCACCTCATTGGCTTTCTTGGAGTTGCTCCTTATTTACATGGGTGAAAATGAGGGGAGAATCGAGCCATGTGTCCACAGCTGCCAACATATTGAGGGTCAGATCCAGAGCAATGCTGAGCACTTGACTCCCCAGCAACTCTCAGGATTTGGGTCCAGCTCCAATGGGCATTGAAAACAATGGAAGGACTTCCGTTGACATCACTGGGTATTGGATTGGGCCCTTAGCTCTGAATTAGCACAGTTAGAAACCCAATTAACAATCTTAGTATTTTCCCACTCATTAATGGTCTGGGGAGAGAAGTCTATAAACAATTAGTTCAACATTTATAACTATCAATAATATCCAAAGCCATCATCTAAATAGTACCATCACTGGGAGACAGACTGGTCTAGTGGCTGGAGCATGGAAAAGGTTATCAAGAGAAGTTCCCTTCAATAAGCTTATCTTACATAGAATAACACCAAGGGCAGGTCTACACTACAAATTTACATGGGCGCAGCGGCACCAATGCAGCTGCGCCACAGTAGTGCGTCTGGTGAAGACGCTCTAAGCCAATGGGAGAGAGCTTTCTCGTCAGCTTACTAACTCCACCTCCCCCGAGAGGCAGTAGCTATGTCAATGGGAGACGCTCTCCCACCAACATAGCACTGTCTACACGGGGGGGTTAAGGTTGGTAGACCTACATCGCTCAGGAGTATGGAAAATCAACACCCCTGAGTGACAGAGTTATACCAAAGTAGGTATGTACAGTAGAACCTCAGAGATACGAACACTCAGGAATGGAGGTTGTTCGTAAATCTGAAATGTTCGTAACTGTGAACAAAACGTTCTGGTTGTTCTTTCAAAAGTTTACAACTGAACATTGACTTAATACAGCTTTGAAACTTTATTATGCAGAAAAGAAATGCTGCTTTCCCTTAATTTTTTTTTAGTAATTTACATTTAACACAGTACTGTGCTGTATTTGCTTTTTTTTTTTTTTTTTTCCGTCTCTGCTGCTGCCTGATTGTGGAACTACGGTTCCAAACGAGGTGTATGGTTGACTGGTCAATTAGCAACTCTGGTGTTCATGCAGCAAAGAATCCTGTGGCACCTTATAGACTAACAGAGGTTTTGCAGCATGAGCTTTCGTGGGTGAATACCCACTTCTTCGGATGCAAGTCACTTCGGATGTATTCACCCACGAAAGCTCATGCTGCAAAACCTCTGTTAGTCTATAAGGTGCCACAGGATTCTTTGCTGCTTTTACAGATCCAGACTAACACGGCTACCCCTCTGATACTCTGGTGTTCATAACTCTCAGGTTCTACTGTAGTGTAGACCAAGCCCAAGACAGTATTTCCTAGTTGTCTCCAAGACCCTTAGAATTCTGACAATGCACTGACTGGTGGACGATTGACCCATGCAAACTTGCTTTGGCCCAACTGGTTGAAGCTAATCCTTTTTAATATCTAACATGCAAACAAACCATACCAATGGAACTGCCAATAATCACTTCAGGTTCCCCACCACATCACGGTCCCACTAGGAGAGCAAAGAATTATCCAGAGGTTGGGCCATGGGCCAAAAAGTCTGAAGAATTCTAGTTCCTTCTTGGCTCTGACACCTGTTTAGTGTGCAACAACTATAGGTAAATCATTTAAACTCACTGTGCCTCCCCTTATAGTATGGAATGATGATAACTTTGCCTACTTTGTAATGCTCAGATCCTTTGCTAAACCTTAGTATAAGTGCTAAGTAGAGCTGGCCAAAAATGGTAAGTGTATTTTGCAAAAAATGTTGACAAAACACATTTTAATTTTGTTCAAAAAAATTGACATATTTAGGGGGGGTTATATGAAGTTTCCAAAAAAAAATTTTTAAATATACTTCATTTTGGAAGGAAAAAACCCAACACACATTATCACTTTTATACTTTTTTCCCACTGGAAAAAAAGGAGGGGAATTAAAGTGTTTTCCCCTCCAATTTGTCTGTCTTTGCTTTTCCCTTCTCCTCTCCCTTTTTCCAGTGGGAGAAAAAGTTAAAAAGTGAGAGAAAGAGGACTTTCGCCCCAAACCCCCATTTTTGTTTCAGAATTATAGTGATAGACTCGAGGAGCTCAATCTATTTATCTTAACAAAGAGAAGGTTAAAGGGTGACTTGATTACAGTCTATAAGTACCTACATGGGGAACAAATATTTAAGAATAGACTCTTCAATCTAGCAGCGAACGGTATAATATAATCCAATGACTGGAAGCTGAAGCTAGACAAATTCAGACTGGAAATAAGGTGCACATTTTTTTAACTGTGGTGGTAATTAACCACTNTATTTGCTTTTTTTTTTTTTTTTTTCCGTCTCTGCTGCTGCCTGATTGTGGAACTACGGTTCCAAACGAGGTGTATGGTTGACTGGTCAATTAGCAACTCTGGTGTTCATGCAGCAAAGAATCCTGTGGCACCTTATAGACTAACAGAGGTTTTGCAGCATGAGCTTTCGTGGGTGAATACCCACTTCTTCGGATGCAAGTCACTTCGGATGTATTCACCCACGAAAGCTCATGCTGCAAAACCTCTGTTAGTCTATAAGGTGCCACAGGATTCTTTGCTGCTTTTACAGATCCAGACTAACACGGCTACCCCTCTGATACTCTGGTGTTCATAACTCTCAGGTTCTACTGTAGTGTAGACCAAGCCCAAGACAGTATTTCCTAGTTGTCTCCAAGACCCTTAGAATTCTGACAATGCACTGACTGGTGGACGATTGACCCATGCAAACTTGCTTTGGCCCAACTGGTTGAAGCTAATCCTTTTTAATATCTAACATGCAAACAAACCATACCAATGGAACTGCCAATAATCACTTCAGGTTCCCCACCACATCACGGTCCCACTAGGAGAGCAAAGAATTATCCAGAGGTTGGGCCATGGGCCAAAAAGTCTGAAGAATTCTAGTTCCTTCTTGGCTCTGACACCTGTTTAGTGTGCAACAACTATAGGTAAATCATTTAAACTCACTGTGCCTCCCCTTATAGTATGGAATGATGATAACTTTGCCTACTTTGTAATGCTCAGATCCTTTGCTAAACCTTAGTATAAGTGCTAAGTAGAGCTGGCCAAAAATGGTAAGTGTATTTTGCAAAAAATGTTGACAAAACACATTTTAATTTTGTTCAAAAAAATTGACATATTTAGGGGGGGTTATATGAAGTTTCCAAAAAAAAATTTTTAAATATACTTCATTTTGGAAGGAAAAAACCCAACACACATTATCACTTTTATACTTTTTTCCCACTGGAAAAAAAGGAGGGGAATTAAAGTGTTTTCCCCTCCAATTTGTCTGTCTTTGCTTTTCCCTTCTCCTCTCCCTTTTTCCAGTGGGAGAAAAAGTTAAAAAGTGAGAGAAAGAGGACTTTCGCCCCAAACCCCCATTTTTGTTTCAGAATTATAGTGATAGACTCGAGGAGCTCAATCTATTTATCTTAACAAAGAGAAGGTTAAAGGGTGACTTGATTACAGTCTANCGCTCAGATCCTTTGCTAAACCTTAGTACAAGTGCTAAGTAGAGCTGGCCAAAAATGGTAAGTGTATTTTGCAAAAAAATGTTGACAAAAAACATTTTAATTTTGTTCAAAAAAATTGACATATTTAGGGGGGGTTATATGAAGTTTCTAAAAAAAATTTTTTTTAAATATACTTCATTTTGGAAGGAAAAAACCCAACACACATTATCACTTTTTTACTTTTTTTCCCACTGGAAAAAAAGGAGGGGAATTAAAGTGTTTTCCCCTCCAATTTGTCTGTCTTTGCTTTTCCCTTCTCCTCTCCCTTTTTCCAGTGGGAGAAAAAGTTAAAAAGTGAGAGAAAGAGGACTTTCGCCCCAAACCCCCATTTTTGTTTCAGAATTATAGTGATAGACTCGAGGAGCTCAATCTATTTATCTTAACAAAGAGAAGGTTAAAGGGTGACTTGATTACAGTCTATAAGTACCTACATGGGGAACAAATATTTAAGAATAGACTCTTCAATCTAGCAGCGAACGGTATAATATAATCCAATGACTGGAAGCTGAAGCTAGACAAATTCAGACTGGAAATAAGGTGCACATTTTTTTAACTGTGGTGGTAATTAACCACTGGAAAAATTTACCAAGGGTTGTAGTGGATTCTCCATCACTAACAATTTTTAAATCAAGCTTGGCTGTTTTTTCTAAAAGATCTGCTAAAGGAATTATTTTGGGGAAGTCCTCTGGCCTTTGTTGTACAGGATGATCAAAGTGGTCCTGTCTGGCCTTGGAATTTATAACCTGCTGTAGACACACATTTGTTTCTGTAGTAAAATCCATCAGTTACCCTGTGTTCTGTGAAGCTGCAGAATCTGTTCTGCTCAGGCATGGTGTGCATCTCATTAGTGATTTTTGCTGAAGAGAATACTCTAGCCTGTATTAATTAGCATGCACTAGAAACTAATCTTCTGGGAGCCAGGTTCAAATAGAGTCCAAGCAGTTTTCACAACCTTTTTTTCACCCTCTTTCTTTTAGTGACTCTTTGGCACTGCACTGAAAGGGCCTGATCCTGTACTCTTTGATCCTGTTTTCTGAAAGGGCCTGATCCTGTACTCTTTGAAGTACTCCCGCTGACTCCAGTAGACATTAGCTCAGCCTTTATGTTGTTCTTGTAATTATTCTGCCTCCAGTGTCGTCTATTTTCCTTGCGGATGAGGTGGCTGTGACTTGCTAACACAAGTTGCCATTCTATTCTATATAGTTTTTTAGACCATGCTTATCACCATAGTAACTGAGCACCTTCCAGTAATGCATTAAGCAACGTGACCACATGTTTGTCACATGTTTGGTCTCTCCGCCTTTCCCCAAACAGAGAAGCGAGTGGGGTGAAGGGTCTTATTTTGGTAGAGATTTTTTTCTTTGTTTTTTGTTTTTAATTTGCTAAACACACCTGTTGCTCTGTGTTTATAGTAGAGAAGGCAGGTCAATTGGAGCAGAAGTGGTGAGGTTTGTGATGGTCCTTGGTTCCTGGGGGAGTTCATTCCACAAGCTCAGACTAGCTCCGGAGTAGCTTCTGTCTCCCACACAGACGAACTTTACTCTTATTGTTGAAAGTCCCTTTGTGTCAGAGGATCAAAGCTGTCAAACACGGCCTTTTGTCCTGGAACATTAAATGGTCTTTTAAGTATCCTGGGTCCAGGTCATGGAGTGCTTTGAAGATAAGAACCCCGAGACCTTGAACTTGATTAGAAATTCCATGGGAAGGCAGTGTAGAGACTGCTGCACAGGTGAGATGTGCTCACAATCACCCTGTGTTGCTGAGGAGATGCGCTGCAGCATTCTGTACTAGTTGGACTTTCCTAAGTGATGAAGGCCTCATGCCCAGGTATATCGCATCTCTGTAGTCAGCCAAGATGTGATGAAGGCATGAATAACTGAGACCAGGTCTCCACCCACCAGGATGGGATGGAGTCTCCTAGCCAACCGGAGATGAGACAGACCATGTTTAGGGTAGGTGTCCTGTTTAAAAATGTGTTACTTAAACCTAACATGTTTTAAAACACAACCGTTTATCCTAGTCCAGACATGTCCTCACTGTGGCAAACAACCACCCTCTCCCCTTTCAGATGCCCTCCCATGACTTCTGTGAAGCTCTTAAGGGCCAAGCTACCTCCTGTCCGTGGTATATACAACTATGTAACTGTCGGGGGGCTGTTAGGTGGTGTGCCTTCAGGAGCCTGCAACTTAGGAAAGCCAGGTTCAGTTCCCCACTGTGCCACAGACTTTCTGTCTGACCTTGAGCTAGTCTCTTTGGCACCTCAGTTCCCCATGGAGATAATAACACTGTCCTGCCTCACAGAAGTTAAAGATTGTGAGATGCTCAGATAAATATTATGGTAGTACAGAGATATACATAAGAACCATACATAAGAACAGCCATACTGGGTTAGACCAATGGTGCATCTAACCCAGTATCCTGTCTTCTGACAGTGGCTAATGCCAGATATTTCAGAGGGAATGAACAGAACTAGGCAACTATCAAGATCCATCCCCTGTCATCGAGTCCCAGCTTCTGGCAGTTTCAGCAATATCCAGAGCATAGGGTTGTGCCCTGACCATCTTGGCTAATACCCATTGATGGACCTATCCTCCATAAACTTATCTAATTCTTTTTGAACCCATTTATACTTTTGGCCTTCACGTCGTCCCCTGGCAACGAGTTTCACAGGGTAACTGTGTGTTGTGTGACAAAATACTTCCTCGTGTTTCTTTTAAACCTTCTGCCTAGTAATTTCATTGCACGACCAGTGGTTCTTGTGTTATCTATCTAGTCAGATATGTGAAATCAGTCCAAGATGGCTGTTAGAGTAACACACATTGTGCACTGTCTTTGATGGAGACTTTACATTGGTTCTTTCTTTATTTTTTTTCTTTGTCTGAAATAAAGCCAACTAGACTTAGGGCTTATCTACATGGGGAAACTAACAGAATTACAGCAGTATAATTATACCACTAGAGCTCCTCTATAGATATAATTATAGTTCTACCACTATAGTTTTGCTGATCAATTTCCTCATGTAGACATGCAGAAAAGTGCTGAGAAATATACAATATGCAATTGGAGCGTGGAAGGCATAACACTGAGGAAGTGCTAATTATTTGAATAAAACATGTTTAAAACCTCGCAGGAAACACCTGCACAATTCTGCAATTAATCCAGCCCCCTGGATACCGAGTGCTTAATGTATCAGAACTATCGTCTGTACGGTTTATCTTTGAAGCTGTAAACTCTTAGGTGGTGGGACTGTGTTTCCCCCAAGTTCTCTCTAGCGCCAAGCACTCATCAAATAATAATGTCAAATGCACATTCACTTGCAAGGAAGAAAAACACTCCCCATCATGTACCTCCTGGAAAGCATTAAAGGCCTGATCCAAAGCTCATTGAAGTTAATGGAAAGAGCCCCACTGACTTTGATCAGGTTTAACTGATTTAGTGGCTAGGGTGAATGGCAATTGTGTGAAGCAGAGCATATTATATGCTTTTTATAAGTACATTTCATGGACCCCTTCTCTCAGTGGTGTTTTCAGCACTGATCTGAGGACTCAGCATTTATAAAAGCAAACATCAGAATGCTGGGTAACTAAAGCACACAACTGCTAAGGATTCATAAGACGCAATCTACTGTTCTCCCTCTCAATTTTATTCATCAGGACTCCCCTTAACAACGGCTGAATACCATTGTTACGGTGGTAGTGGGGTGGCTTTTATCTGGGATGAAGCTCAGCCGCCTATGAAAAAGTCATCATGATTTCAAGAAATAACAAAAAATGAAAGCCCGAGATTACACTGAGTTTGTTGCATGCATAGTAATGGGCAGAAGTTTAAAGAGGAGAATGGGAGAGAGAGAGAGAAAAAGAGTTTTGAAAGACTCCTGCCATATTGGATGATTTATTTATAACGCATCGGTCTCATTTGTGACATGTTGGCCATGCTGCGGCTTCTGCTATGGTAGTGATGTGTAGAAGGACAGTGTGCCAATGGCCAGAGGATTTATTATTTATATTACATTAGGGCCTGGGACAATCCCTGCCCTGAAGATCTAAATCAAAGGCAAAGGAAGTATTATTAGCCCCATTTTACAGAGAGATGAGGACCTTCGAGATTAAGGCCTGATTTATTGTTGTCCTAGGTCAGGGAAGAGGCTTCTCCAGGACTGAGGCCTCTCACCACTTCCACAACAGCCTCAGACACAGGGTGCGTTCTAGAGATGACCTGCAACCTGGTGAGTTTTGTTGGGATTCCTTCCGAGACCTTTGCCACACGGTTTGTCCAGAATGCCTTGTCCAGTTCCAGGAGAACAGGTCGTCCAGGTCTCTGGGATCCCAGAAACCTCTGGTCAACTCCCGCTTGTCACTCAGGTTACTTTACTTCTGCCAGGTGGAGTTGGCAGCAACAAGGGCCGGGTTCAATATCTAGGGGTTCCTCTTAACACTGTAATTCAGACTGGTTCGAGACGCCATCCAGTAATCTGTGAAAAGTAAATGTAACCCACACACCTTCTGGGTGTGATATTCTGTCCCATCTAGTGGCACTGAGACCACTTAACGAGAGAGAGAAAATGAGTCTGCTCTACAGCCTTTGCTAAAAGCCACTTGGTCATGCACTCAGCAGGTTTGATCCCACCTGCTGACGACCGTGGTCTGTTAGCGTTACCAGTGGGGACTCGTCCGGGATTTCAACTGGGAAGTCTCTGAAGTTTAGTGCATGAGCCTCTGTCGCATGAACTAAAAGCCCACTGGCTTTTAGCAAAGGCTGTAGAGCAGACTCATTTTATCTGTCTCTTTAAGTGGTCTCGGTGCCACTAGATGGGACAGAACACCGCACCCAGGAGGTGTGGGGGTTACATAAACAGCACTCCTGGGCACTTCTAAGAGGCAATACTTCCCCTCTCACAAGCACTGAGTCGGTGTATAGCAAAAAAAACCTTTTCATTTTTTTTTTAAAGGAAAGGAATCCAGCATTAATTTGGGAAAATGCCACAAGTATGATTGGCAAGCATATGATCATGAGCAAAACACCCACCCCAGAGGACGTTGGGCCATGTCCTTTGCCTCAGGTTCTCACCTTTCAGTGTGAAAGTCCGACAAATAAATGTTCCTTTAACTTGCCACTCCCCTCTCCCTCCACTGCACCCCACACATGGTTGTTGTTTTGGGTCAGTGAAGATCCAGAGTTCAGAGATGCCATGCATTCATCTCCCATCCCAGCGGGGGTCGCTGTCAAGCAATGCCTCAGCAGCTGCCTGCTGCCACCACTGCTCCATCATTCACTCCACCCCTGGCCACTGCATTATCAATCATTCTGCCACTGCGCTGTTACCCGCTGCATTGTTCTACCGTAACCTCCCCGATCTCTTGAAGTCCCACCCCTTAACCAAGCTCTCAATTATCTCAGCAGTTAGTGGGAGGGGCCTCATTGCTGGGACAGGCTAGTCGGTCTCTTTCACTGGAGATGCTACCCTGGGGCAGGTCTTAGGTTTAGCACCTAGAGCAGATCAGTAATTTCAGCTCTTGTGATCCGTAACAAAAGACTCCCCGTTGAGTCTATTCAGCTCTACCATTAAACAGTAGAGAAGGGAAGAGTCAAATCAAATGGTGCCTAGGAGCACTCTATAGGCAGAGCCCACATCATCACATAGGAGCACCAGCCCCCACCCACCATCATCTCCACTGGCTTTAGGCACACCTACCCCTTGCTTAGTGGGTGCAGTTCAGCTGAGGGTGACTGCCCTCAATCAGGGCATGCCAAGCACAGTTCAGACGCCCTTTACTCACACAACAAGGGTAAAAACCATTTATTACCCCTGCACTCAATACCAAAGTGATTTGCAAGCCAACACCAGCCAAGAGTGATCGTTTGGGCAGAGCAGCTCCATCATGCTGCGCACCTAGGCAGAGCAGGTGAGTCTATGCAGACAAGGTTGGTTCCTGAAGTCTTTTCCCCCCCAGCTTATCACTAGGGAGAGCTCATTTAGACCATGCTTACAGTGGGCATGTAACAGCTCTATGCCCACACTGGTCTATGCCCACACTGGCCTGGCCCCGACACAAAGGGGTTAGGTACAGGGTGACAATTCCAAATCATGTCACACACTACACAGTTTATATACATTTTCCCCAGCTACTAACATCTATACTTCTGGAATCTAATTGGTTTGGACATTGTACGGCTCATGTAAGGACCAATCGCTTTGTAAATTGTGTAAGGACCAATCACTTATGTCCTCACCTTATTTACATTTCAAGTTTATCAGTTCAGGGCGTTCCCACTTATCTCAATCTCCAGTATACAGCCTGCCCCCCTCCCCTTGTTTACAGTTTAATCTTGCACTCAAATTTTAACCCTGTCCAGCAAGATCTATGCCTACAATTCTAGGGGCTTGTGAAGCCCAATAATCACCTTGAGGGGAGGGTGCAGCACAGACGGTGCCAATGGTCACAGGGGAACCAGGGAGACACAAGCTGCCTCCCCCTCTATTCCTACACTGACCACCGTGGAGGGTTTGCCCACATGTACATCAAAAATCTATGGCAGAGCCAGGAAACAAACCCAGATCTCCTGAGTCCAGGTCCAGTCCAGCCCCATCACCGCAAGACCAGCCGTTCTGCTGACAGAGGCAACCAGAATGCCTTGGGGCTGGAGGACAATGCACTTCAGAACAGCCGCTACATCCCTTTACATACATAAAGCATTTGCTCCACCAGTGCTCTACTAGGACCACCAGGCTGGGTATGCTTGGGTACACATATCTCACTAACATCAGCCAGGTGCCCCCTGGCCTGTGCTTAGGGTATACAGCACCGCTGGCATAATGATATCAAATGTGTGTTCATTTGTAAAGAAGAAGGAGCCAGTCCCCACCATGTACCTCCTGAGAAAGAATTAAGGACCTGACCCAAATCCCTTTAAAGTTAAAGGAAACAGACCCATAGCAGTAACAGCTCCTATTATTTTGTGCTCAAGAGTTAGTATCATCCACCATGTTCTCACCCTTTCTGTGCACCTCTAATGACAGGCATTGAACCCAGGACTTCTAGCTTTATAAACACAAGATGCTACTGTTTGAGCAGAAAGGCATCAGCAGGCCAGCAATCGGCTGCATGTGATCTAGCCACTAAGGGGTGACAATGAGCCAGACTGTGTTAGGGTGGGAGACAGGGTGAGCCTCGCTCTGGCCTATGATATTAGATGATTTTAAATCCTCTTCAAGAGAGAACAGACTTCTTCTGCACAATCGGCCTTATGTGCTGCCCCTTGGGTGCCCTGCACTACCACAGAAGTTCTGGATCATTTTTATCCATTGCCCACGTAATCTTATTCTGAGGAATAATATTGTTTCAGCTAGGCGGGCACAGAGGAAATGTCACCAAGTGGGTTGGGTTTGATTTGAAGGAGACGAGCTCCTCTGTCTCTGTCCCCTCTCAAGAGGACAATTCATTCAGTACTACAGGGGTAAGGCTGATGTTAGTTATAGCTACTCAGGGCTGGAGCTGATGCCATTCACATGCCCAAGCCAGGGAGAGCAGCTTTGCCATAAGCCCCCTGGTACCGTCATGCACTCGGATTGCCTCGCCAGAGCACTGCCTGACTGAAGCAGGGACGCTGTTAATTGCATTGAATGGGGGGGAACAGGAAGGAAGGGAATTCAGACAGTTTCAACATATCACACTGATTGACACATGTCATTGATCTCAGTGGGGTTCACCTGGGCACAGGGGGCCACATTAGTGGATCCGATTGCAGGAGTGGGGCCACGGGGCTAGTTAGTGACCGTCGGCAAAAGCCCAGAGCAGGCAGTGCTGTATAAGCTGCACCACGCCGGGATGCACTGATTTGGAGACATCCCTCTGAAATACAGCTGGGCCCCTGCTCCCTCCTTATTGGCTGGGGACAGTAATTTGCTGCTGGCCTGTATCAATAGCAAATTACTAGCCCACATCATGCTGGCCCAGCCATTCTAGCCGGCAAGCAAAGGAGGTTCATCCCCAGTCCCCATCCTTCCTTGCCTACCAGCTCCTAAAAAGACAGCACGTGCCTCCGAGAGGTTACGACCAAAGAGCTAGGCTGGGACTTGCGTTTACACAGGAGTAAGAACGTCGCTACTCAAGCCAGCTGCACCTGCAGCCCGCAAAGCCTAGCCCTAGTTGCAATCTAGCCGTTTGGACTGAGATCGCGGAGGTCTGGGCTCTGACTCCGTGGATTCAGTGACGTTCTTAGCATTCTCGGGGTGCCGACCAAGTAACACATCTGCTAGGAATAACGTCTCACCCTGTGACTGTCTTTGTGGGCCTGTGGCCATGAGATGTCGGAGCGTCCTCCTCTAACCAGCCGTTCCAGAGAAATACAGCTCCAGATGCATTTTCAGGTCTCCCCTGCTCCTAACATGCTACAAATCCATTCGCCACCGCCATCTGAAATCCCGACGGATACCTGTTCCTCTGACTGCACATTGTTTGTTTACGAATTGCTATTTAACACGGGGGTCGATATGCCTCCCCTCCCTATTTCGGAGCGTGTTGGTCATTCATTTCACCTGTTTCCTGACGTTAATGGCTTGAACAGTCCTTCGAGATGGCAAAGGCTCAAGAAACAGGGATACTAATCAGCCTAACTATGGGTATGTCTACACTGAAATAAAAGACCCACAGCACAGCCATGGATGGCTTGGGTCAGCTGAGCTGCAGAGCTATAAAATGGCGGTGTAGACATTCAGGTTTTTAATGCAGAGTAGGTTTACCCTATAGTAACTATCCTATCCCATTACAGCACAGAAACATCTCTGAACAACCGTCCCTAGAAACCAAACATCAAGAGGACAGCAATAGCATTTGGTCTTTGTAGGTAGCGAACTTGAAGAGCTTGTCAAAAAAAATGAAACCACATAACAAAGATCTGGCAGATGAAATAAACAAGTCTGTGAGTTCATCATCCAGCGGATACAAACTCAGAGACATTGAAGGTATGTCTACACGACAGCAGCACTGCTATGGTACTGCAGATGGGCCACTGTCGTGTAGACGCTTCCTACATTGACAGAAAGGTTTTTCCCATGGATGTAGTTAATCCACCTCACCAAAAGGTGGTATCTAATTCTGTTGACCTCAGCGGCGTATTATCGCCTAGGCCAACGGCGGCAAATTTGCTCGCTCCCCCCCGGCCCCGCCCCAACTCCGCCCCTTCCCCAAATCCCCGGCCTGCCTCTCCCCCCGGGCGGCGCACTCAGAGGAGGAGGTGGAGCGGAGGTGAGCTGGGGCCGGCGGGCGCGGGGAGTAACCCTTGGGGGGACAGGGAACCGCTCCCCGCCCCAGCTCACCTCCGCTCCACCGCCGCCATCCCCCGAGCGCGCCGCAACTCCCCTTCTCCCCCCTCCCTCCCAGGCTTGCTGCGGGGGAGCGGAGGTGAGCTGGCGTGTGGGGGGGCACAATTTTTTCAGGGCCTAGGGGTGGCAAATTTGTTAATCTGCCACTGGTTGACCTACCTGCATCTGTCAGGGGAAGAGGGTGTTGGTTGACCTAACAAAGTCGCGCAGGGCATGAAATTTTTCACAGCCTTGAGCAATGTAGTGAAACTGATCTAATTTTTAGGTGAAGACGAGGCCTAAGGGAAGAGCTGTCTTAAACCTATGGACTCAATGAAATCCATTTTATGAAAGGACTTTAGAGACCTGGGTTAAATTCCTGGTCCACCACAGACTTCCTGTGTGACCTTGGGCAAGTCACTTAGCCTCTCTGGGCCTCAGTCCCCCATCCGTAAAATGGGAATAACCGCACTGCCCTGCCTCCTGGGGGTGTTGTGAGGATAAAGACATTAAAGATGTTGAAGCACTTTTGAGATCTACTGATGAAAAGCACTGCAAGAGCAAGGGATTGTTATTAATATGAAAATTCAGACAATAATAATTATTAGCATTATTCTCATAGTATTTTCATTACACATTGTTTATTTTTATGATGATCATTTTATTATGCTATTTATTATTAGTTTAGCACCGAGTGCTGTACAACACATAGAAATAAAACCAGAAAATTGTTCAGGTCAGGCACTATCTAGAAAGCAGAGACAGGGAAGAGATGGCAAACTGGGAAATTCAGAGGGCCAGACTCCGATACCCTAGCAGATGTGAGGTAGGGCCTTCATCCTGCAGAGACTTACGCACACGCGCTAGGAATATTCCCATTAAGGTCAATGGCACTACTCAAAACACGGAAATTTAAACAAACACATAAACCTTTGCAGGATCGGGCCTAGCACTTCACTCCACAAGTGGTCCCATTGGATCAGATCGTCAGCTGGTCTCACTTAACGTAGCTTCAGTGTAGCAATGTCAATTCACACTAGTTGAGGATCTAGCCCACCGACTGCAATGGGACTGCTTCTGAAATACGGGACTATTCCGCAGGAGTAAAGCTACCAACATCTGGCCCAGAGGTGGGGAAAACTGACAACACATACGTTGGCAGATCCAGACAACTTCTCAATACCATACATTTCCCTTTCACCTCCCTTAAGAAATAGTTGCCATACCTAATAAATTCCTGTCTCCAGTATACAGCTGTGACGGGTTGGATCACAGAAACCCCCTTGGGAGCTGCCGCCCGATGTGCAAAGGCTACCTCTGTTCCTGTTTTCCCTGCCAGCTCAGTGGTTTCAGCACCCTGTCTTGCTGAAGCCAGACACACCCGTCTGCTCCAACGCAGACCCAGGGTCTGAATTACTTGCCCCAAAGCTGCAGGTTTACCTGAACACAGCTCACAGAAGTGTGCTTGTCTCTAGCACTCAGATGCCCACCTCCCAATGGGGTCTAAACCCAAATAAATCCGTTTTACCCTGTATAAAGCTTATACAGGGTAAACTGATAAATTGTTCACCCTCTATCACGGTGATAGAGAGATATGCACAGTTGTTTGCGCCCCCAGGTATTAATACATACTCTGAGTTAATTAATAAGTAGAAAGTGATTTTATTAAATACAGAAAGTAGGATTTAAGTGGTTCCAAGTAGTAACAGACAGAACGAAGTAAGTTACCCAGCAAAATAAAATAAAATGCACAAATCTATGTCTAATTGCACTAAATACAGATAAGATCCTCACCAGTTCCAAAATGTTCCCTTTTACAGGCTAATCTTCTTTTAGCCTGGGTCCAGCAGTTACTCACACCCCCTGTAGTTACTGTCCTTTGTTCCAGTTTCCTTCAAGTATGCTGGGGGGGTGGAGTGGCTCCTTCTTTAGCCAGCTGAAAACAAAATGGAGGGGTCTCCCATGGGTTTAAATAGACTTTCTCTTCTGGGTGGAGACCCCCTTCCTCACTCCTATGCAAAGTCCAGCTCCAAGATGGAGTTCTGGAGTCACCTGGGCAAGTCACATGTCCATGCATGACTCAGTCTTTACAGGCAGAAGCCATTGTCCACATGGTATCTTGCATGTCTCCAGGAAGACTTCTTATGTGGATTGGAGCATTCCAAGATGCATTGTTCCCCAAATGATTCCTGATCATTACTTAACCTTGCAAATTCCTTCCTAAAGAAGCTGACCAAATGCCTCACAAAGCTTACTTAGCGACCAAGCAAGTATACAACCCATATTCTTAACCTCAAGTACAAAATGATATATGTGTACAAATAGGATGAATAGATATAGTAAACCATAACCTTTACAGAGATATGTTACCTGGCACAGGCAGCACAAAACATATTCCAGTTATGTCATATTCCCATAAAGCCTTATGGGAGGTACCGTCACAACAGCATCTGTTTGCTTGATGTAGATGGCAAATGCTTGAGATTTGTTGGCAATCAAACAATTAATTATCTGCTGTTTCCAACGATCCATAGACAATTTAAATACCTGTTTTATCAAATACTTGATACAAAAGCTACTTTAAATCATTGAATATCAGGAGTGGAAGGGACCTCAGGAGGTCATCTAGTCCAAGCCCCTGCTCAAAGCAGGACCTAATCCCTAGATAGATTTTTACCCCAGTTCCCTAAATGGCCCCCTCAAAGATTGAACTCACAACCCTGGGTTTAGCAGGCTAATGCTCAAACCACTGAGCTACCCCTCCCAGCAGCTGCTATTTGCATCGTACATCCTTGCCTCAAGTCCATACTGCAGTGTCAACAAACCTATCAAGTGAGCCAAGTAGTCTATTGTAAAGTAAGTATCATCGTTACAGTGAGGCCAGCGCGTAATTTGTGCCAGGGCTTGCCAAGGGCTGAGCCCCGGCACCTCTAGGCTTGGCGGTTCATAGCCTTGGCACATTCAGGGCTTGCCACAACAGTTATAAAAGTAAAACAATTGCTTGAGTCCAGGCACCTCTTTCGTTACACATTAAGCACCGAGTGAGGTGTAAATGGCCGAAGAGCACTGAGATTAGTGTTGGAAGGAATGGCCTTTTCAAAGGAGTATATGGCAGCTTGTCATGTCATCTGACGGTAGCTGAAACCATTATAGTCAATAGAATCACAGCCAGATTTTCTTTGGCATCCTTGAACAATTCTTTAAGTATGAAGAGCATTGGCAAGAAAAGGTGCTTTGCAAAAGCACAGCGGTGCTTAAGGAAGGCATAATTCTCGCTGTAGTGTAATTATCGCAACACACTGAAAGAGAAGAACGGATGTACTGAAAATGCTCCAATAGAATCTACTGTATCGGTGTCAGCTTTAATTCGTGATATGCGTTCGGGGCTAGATCTTGCTTGCCTTATTCATGTGAGTCCACTTTAAAGGGGCTCCGTGTGAACAGGATAAAGAGGATGGGAGCCATTGCTTGCAATCTTTTTCACTCTCTTCTATGAAAATACTGCTGTGGCAAACCAACAAATGCACTCCCATCCTCATTTCCCTTGCATACTCTGTGCAAACCTAAGGTCCAGAGGAAATCGCTCTTTGGCCCTATGCAGAGATAGAAGCTAATCTTGTTCCCATTAAAGCCAATGGAACTTGTCATTAACTTCAGTGGATCAGCCTCGGAGCGTAAGAAAAGAAAAACAATTCAACTACCATTAGGGCCGGAATCTAGCAATTCATTCAAGAAACCCCATTTAAGGTAATGGGACTAAACGTGCAATTTAAAGGCTGTGTCTACACCAGCCATTCCCCACCCTGTACTTCTCACTGTTGCTACCACTGGGTCAATCCATGGGGGTAGCAGTGGCAAGAGCATGGAAGAGAAGGAGAGCTGAGCGTGCTTAGCATCACCCAGGAAGTGCTTCTCTAAATAGCCTCATTTTTTTCATAATAAAAATATTGACAGTATTGGTCGAAAAGGTTAAGGGACTGGTTCTGATCTCCCTTTTACTAGCCTAAATCAGGAGCAACTCAGCTGAAATTAATGGGTCATTCTTCACTGCCTGGCCCCTTGCGCAATTATTCACCCCTGTTCAAAGAGGGTGTAAAACAATCCCACCGGTGTAAGGGACTGGCGAATTCCAGTTTGCACAGGGGTAAATGACAACACGAGGCACCGGAGAATCAGTTCCGATGCACTTCCACTGGTCTCAGACTCAGGTTCAGACCCTCGAGTTTAAAATGTGGTGCATTAGGCACCCCTAGATCTATTACAACTGTCATCTCAACGCCATTTAAACTGCCAGGCCGGCAGCAATACCTCCACTGCGTCTTTTCACATATAGCGCAAACAGGACTGCGCCATTTTCTGGATAGGGAGCTGACAGAAGTCACATTTTCATTGCCGATTTTACACTGCCGCTCCTTGTTTAATCAAATCAACACAGATCTGGCTGATTACATTGACAAAAAGCAACAGAGCAAACACGTTTGTTCAGGAGTAACTGAGCGTACGGTGGATTATGTAATGTTGCAGTAAGTAACTGCATAGCTTAACATTATGGTTTCCATGGAAACTATCAAAGTGAAAGAAAGGTAATTCTTGGCTCTGAGAAGCAAATATCTTCATTTTGACATGTATTTTGGGCCTGGAGATTTTGTTTTTCTTACCTGATTGCAGAATGAAGGAAACCTTTGCTAATAACGAAGGAGCAGGAGCTGGACTTTAAGAAGATTGTGCTGTGCATCCCTGAGCGTACCGGGTATAAACTCCTGGCACACGGATAAAGCCACATGAATTTTACATGTGACAAAGCAAGTTACAAAGCCCAGCTGCGCTCACATGGACGATCAATGTGACTCTAGGATTTTCTTTTTTCTAAAGAAAGTTCTCGCTACCAGAAGAAAAATGTCAGCTCATGTATTTTGCAGAAGAGTGGCAACAAGGTTAATTACAGAAGGTAAAAAAAAATAGGCTTTGGTCATTTTTGTTTGCTGTATTAAAGGCTGGGCTCTGGAGACAGAAGTCTAGGTTCTGTTTGCTGCTATGCCACTGACTTACTTTTGAATGGATCCAAGACTCATTGAAGTTAATGATAGCTTTGGGCAAGTCACTTTACTCTCTGAGTCCCAATTTCCCCATCTGTAAAATGGCCACAATAATACACACTTCAGAGAGGTGAAAAATCCATCTTTTTTTTAGGCCAGAATTGAAACCTTGAATCAGCCTTACAAAGTAGTTGAAAAACGGGGTGCATTTTTCATGCAAATTGCCGCAAGAAATATCATCCCCTTTTTGTTGAAATTAAATGTTGATGACAAATGTCATTAAAATAATCAAAAGGCAGCAAATGTTGACGAGCTCGAATCATCATTCAGGCTATGTTCCACTGTGACCCCCCCCCCCCCCCCCCCCCCCCNAATGAAAAATCCATCTTTTTTTTAGGCCAGGATTGAAACCTTGAACCAGCCCAACAAAGTAGTTGAAAAACGGGGTGCATTTTTCATGCAAATTTCCACAAGAAATATCATCCCCTTTTTGTTGAAATTAAATGTTGATAACAAATGTCATTAAAATAATCAAAAGGTAGCAAATGTTAACGAGCTCGAATCATCATTCAGGCTATGTTCCACTGTGACACTCCCCCCCTTCCCCCCAGTTTGATGTGGAAAGCCAAAAACACAAAGAAAATGCAACACACACAGACAATCAGAGCAGAATCATGGCATTTTGTGGGGCAGTTGGGGAAATGTTATAGGGAAAAGAAAGCGACGTGGGCTAGACTGACTCCCTTGCTCACGTTAATGAACGGTTCAGTAGTTCCACTGACTACTTGTGTAACCGCTCACCAGTGCAAACAAGGTTGTGTCTATACTGCAGTCACTAGTTAATGTAGCTAGCTTGAGTGCTGGAGCATGGCAGAATAATTGCTCAGGGTTCTGGGCAGGCTGCATTGCTGAGGTGTCATGGCTCCAGTATCCGAGTATCCGAGCTACATAGATTAAAAGTAGGTTGGGTACGTCTACTTGAGCTGCAATCACAGCCTGTAGTGACGGTAGTGCCATCAGACCCAAAGAGAGTTACAATCCGGCCCTATGACACGTGCTTTGCATCACAAGAGCAGGCTCCTTTTAGTCAGCAGTTTTTAGTGCTGTCCTCACCCAGGGGAAAACCCTGTGTGTGTGTGCGCGCGCGCAGCCTTAGCCAGGGGGCTTTTGGCTCATGCAGTAAACTCCAGAGGTCCCCAGTTCAATCCCACCCGCCGCCACCGGGGTTACAAATCGGGGCTCATTTGGGATTTCAAGTGGGAAGTCTCTGAAGTTTGGGACGTGCTTCCTCAGCTAGGGGAAGTATGCAACCCGCACACCTCCTGGGTGTGGTGCTCTGTCCCCTTTAGTGGCACTGAGACCACTTAGAGAGAGCGATTAATGAGTTTGCTCTACAGCGTTAGCTAACAGGGAGGTGGCTTTTAGCTCACGCAGTAGAGGCTCATGCACTAAGGTCCAAAAGCCCCAGGTTCGATCCCACCCGCCAACAACTAAGGTCTGTCAGTGTTATAACTGCAGTCCTTGGGAGAACAGCCGCCCGCCATTGCTTTGAACTATCTTCATTAGCCACGATGCCAGCAGCCACCTTGTCATGTTAGAGAGAGGGGCAGCAACGACGGGTCCGTCTCAGACAGGGATCCTGGGTTCTATTTAAATATTTGCAGAGCGCAATACACTTTGAAAGAGCTTTTATCAGTGCATGAGTTGCCTACTCCGTGTGTGATGCTTTTGATCTATTTTGAGCCAGGTCTACATGAGACTGGAAGCACCTGGCCAGATCTTAGCACTTGAGCAGCATGTTAGTCTGAAGGAGATATAAAACACACAAACCAGGGCTTAAAATTCTCAGAGATTATTTCCCGGAGTCCCCCACGTCCCTCCTCATTCGAGGCTCCGGGCTTCAGCTCCGGGTCAGAGGGTCTGGGGGCTTTAGCCCCTTGGGGAGGTGCCGGGACTCGGGGCTTTAGCCCTATGGGGTGGGGAGGGGCACCGGAGCTTGGGGCTTTAGCCCTGCGGAGTGGGGGCACCAGGGCTCGCAGCTTCAGCCCCGTGGAGCACACCGGGGCTCAGGGCTTCTACACCATTAGCCGCGCTGGAGCTGGGGCTTTCAGCCCCACAGGAGGTGTCACGGCTCCCACGGGTTTGAAAATATTTACCGGAGCTCCGCTCCGGGTATGTCCACACTAGGAGCTCAGGCTGTGATTCCCAGCTTGCATTAGACGTACTTAAACTAGAGCGCTAAAAATAGAGGTGTCACCCTGTGTGATGGGGTTTACAGACCCCACGGTAAGGCTGAGGGAGTGATGGAGCAGTACTGGGCCAAGAAGGCCCAGCCACCCCGCAACTGCAGAGCCGGCTGCAAATGGAGGACCTGCTTAAAAGGGGACTCTGACGGTCAAGCTGGGGGAGAGTGAAGGAGAGGCTGTCTGCAGGAAGGAAGCCAGTTCATGGCTTCTGGGGCAGAAGGATCCACACCCCAAATCAAAGAGAGAAGGTAGGAAGTGGCCCAGGGGAGTCTGGGCTGGCAGGGCCGGCTCCAGGCACCAGATGAGAAAGCACGTGCCTGGGGCGGCACATTGTAAGGGGCGGCATTCCAGCCAATCTTCGGGCCGCACATTCCAGCCGCCCTGCCGTGGTTCTTTTTTTTTTTTTTTTTTTTTTCTTTGGCAGCCCGGTCTGCAGCTCCGGAGCCCCCGGCCGGCTCCCCGCGCTCTGCCAGTCCCAGCCCAGCCCTGCAGGGGCACGGATCCTGGCCCGGGGGGGGCAGGAACTAGCGATGCCTGCCGCTCACCAGGCTCCCCGGGATGCGCCACTCCCCGCCACCTGCACCAGCCTCCGCCTCCTGCGCCACTCTGAGCCTGGCCTGGCCAAGCCGCCTTTAAAGGAGCGGCTGAGCCAGCACCTTCTGCAGCCCCCGGGGGGAGAGGCACCCCAAGGCCGGAGGGGGAGCCCCTCTCGCCCGGCGGCGAGCGGGCTGCAGCGCCTGGCTGCCCACGCGAGGAGGAAGCCCTTCACCCCCCTGCGAGCCGCCTTGACCGCCCTCCACGCACTCCCTGCGGCTGCGGTTTTTTTTGCTTCGGCAGCCCGGCCGCCCTTTTTTGTTGTTGTTGTTGCTTGGGGCGGCAAAAAAGCTAGAGCCGGCCCTGGGGCTGGTGTATCAGCTGGAGGAGACTGAGACGCTCCTCACTCCTTCTACTTCCATACTGAAGCACGTTCTCTCAGGGTATTCCAGTGAAATACGTATTAACTACTGATGCTAAACAGTCTTGTGTTTAGCTGTGACAGTCTGAGTACATCTCCCAGGCCCGAAGAAGAGCTCTGTGTAAGCTGGAAAGCGTGTCTCTCTCACCAACAGAAGTTGGTCCAATAAAAGATATTACCTCACCCACCTTGTCTCTCTCATATCCTGGGACTAAGATGGCTACAACAACCCTGGATTCAACGTGTGACAAAGACCCAGAATGAAGGACAAATAAAAACTAATTCATGCAGGAAACTTGAAATGCTGCGGGGTTTCTTCCATCTAGGGTGACCAGATGTCCCGATTTTATAGAGACACTCCTGATATTTGGGCTTTTTCTTATATAGGTGCCAATTACCCCCACCCCCGCCCCAATTTTTCACATTTGCTGTCTGGTCACCCTACTTCCATCAGGGTGAATAACTCACCAACCCCATTCCAAGGTCCTGAATTTTTAGCCACGCAGGTGAGGAATGGCACCAAATTTGCATGGCACATAGCTAACTTTGGGTCTAACATGAGTGAGGTCCCTCAAGATGAGGGACACCAGAGGGGCATTGAGTGCGGATTTTAGCCCCTAATCAGATCTGCCACCCTAGCTGGCGATTAGCAACTTCTTTTTTGCAGCCTCAGCAGATTGAATGTCATCGGTAGAGATAAAACCATCCTTTCACCCCTAGAACTGCAGGTCAGGTCAGGGTTGAAGCTAAGCATTGGTGGGTTTAAGGATTAATTTGTGTGGGAATTCCCCACACCACAGGTGTCTCCCCTGTCCTCCTTTCCCTCTTGACCTGGTGCCATCTTCTTCCATGGGTGAAGGCTGCAGTCTAACCTCCAGCATATGGCTGGGCAGGAGATCCTTACCTCCCTCACCTTCAGAGATCCTTAGGCCTCTCCAGAAGATTGTGTGCAGATCATTGAAATTCCTGGCACGCTTCGTCCTCCATGTTCCAAGAAGGAACCTTCTGTTTGAAGGAGCAGGGATGGCTGTTGATGAAAAGTATTTGTTCCTGCTCTGGCGCTGTTGTTACTGGTCCTAACTCCAGCTAGCGCCGCATCCTAGGCCTCTGCTGAAGCACAAAGGGTGTGTTTACACTGCAGTGGGGAGGTGCATTTCCTAGCTCACGCAGACAGACATGCACTAGCTCTGGCTAAAAAAAGCAGTGTGGATGTTGTGGCACCGGTGGCAGCTTGGACTAGCTATCCAAGTTCAAGCCTGCCCCCCCCTTGGGTTTGAGCTCGGGTTGCTAGCCTGAGCCACTGCTCGTGCCGCAATTTCCACGCTGCTACTTCTAGCATGCTAGCGCCAGCAAACCGAGCGCCTGCCCGCACTCCCAGCTGCAGTGTAGTGTCTATTCTCTCTCATCCTACAGCAGGGCATACCAGGAAAACAGTGCCCAGCAGAGGAGACCAATGGGGTTACAGCAAGAGAGAATTGGATCTGATTTGTGCTGGTTAATTCCCTGCCCCCTGCACTGCTCTCATTCTGTATCACTCCCCACGTTCATTCCACCCTGTTCAACTGCCACTGTGCCAGAGCAGAAACAAAGTCTTTAAACCACCTCCCCCCCCGCAAATCCCTGCTCCTTTGAACGCCAAGTCGACAGCGTCGCCTTGAGCCGCCAGCTGCAGTTTTGCTTAAGCTACCGGTGAGATTATTTTTATCACTTTAAAACTGTGGTTACTCGAACTTCCTCTCTTGTTCCTGGCAAAACCAGCGTGTCGTTCGCAGCCCGTGGCTTGGAGCTTAGCAGCAAATGCGGAGCCCGGTGCTAGGCGCTGAGCGGCTGACACAAGCTCGGGTGGCACATCTGTGTTTCAAGAACAGGAACTGCTTTCAGAAATAACGGTTGCATGGGAGCCTGGGCCTCACCCAGAGCCCACTGAAGCCCAGGAGAGGCTTCCCATTCTGTGGGCTTTGGATCAGGCCGGAGGAAGACTATAACTAAGGGATTGGAATGAGTGACAGAGAACCACCCAGTGGTGCTTCCAGGTATTGCAAGTTACAGGAGATTCTTTTCATGTTAGTCCTGGACTAACTCTCTCTGTGCAACTCCTATGGTAGCTTGCCCTTAAAGGAGCATACGGGCCTGACAAAACAGCAAAGATTTAACATACCTATTCCATCTGCGGGTGAAATATTCACCCCTGCACAGAGGGCCAGCACAGAACCTATGCCCTGCTTAAGGCCTATTTTGAGGAGTTACGTAGTGCATATTCCTCACGCTGGCCCTCTGCATGGGGTTTTTCCCCTGTGAGAGTTGCTCCAAACTCCTGCACCTTAGCTATACCCTGATTAGAGCTGGGCGAGCCCTACAGAAACAGCGCTCATGCACATTCATTCGAAATCCAAACAGATATTGGCCATATTTGCAGCCCTTATTTCCACATGTAGGCGATGGGGTCAGTGTGTTACAAAGCCCCCTCTGCAGCTCATCCGTACATGATGGGGGTGAGTTCAGCATCAGGTCATGTTGCGAGGGAGGTGGTTTTTTAGCTCAGCTGTAGAGACTCATGCATTTAGTGCTAGCGGTCCCAGGTTCAGTCCTCCATCTGTCCACCAAGATGGTGGCGGTTATACAACATTCATAGAAATGGGCTATTGGTCACATGAACGGCTGAAGATTGGATGTTTGTCATGCCATGACCCCAATTGCATATTAACTAGGGTATCTGCACTTGACAAGGGGGGCTTGATGCTCACTGTTTATCATTTGTTATTCCTTATTCCCCTGCCATTCATCCATTAAGAGAGCAGGAAATATACCCTGTGAAGTAGCTGACCAATGGCTAATAATGGATAGTGAGAAGCAAATGGTTGAAGTGAGCAGTCTGCAAAGTGACACATACGATGAAACTGGTCCACAGGCGTCGACTTTCCAATGTGCTGGCAGGTGCTCGATCCCTGTCTCTGTCCCAGGGCCCGCCCCCCTTCCTCCAAGGCCCCGCCCCAATCCGCCTCTTCCTTCCCCTGCTCCACCCCCACCCCACCTCTTCCTGCCCTGTTTTGCCCCTTTCTCCCAGCGCGCTGCCCTGTTGCTCCTTCCCCTCCCTCCCAAAGCCTCCTGCACACCGCAAAACAGCTGATCGCGGCAAGCGGGACGTGCGGGGAGGGAAGGGGAGGCGCTGATCATGGGGGCCTGCTGGCGGGTGGCAAACATTGGGGGTCAGGGGGCAGCTGACAGGGGGGCTTCCGGTGGGTGCTCAGCACCCACCATTTTTTCCCCGTGGGTGCTCCAGCCCCGGAGCACCCACGTAGTTGGCGCCTATGAACTGGTCCACATTTGGCAAGTATCTGTGACTACCCAAGTTACTTGCAGTCAGGATTGGCTTATGAGTGACTCATGTCAAATGACTAAGTCTGGGACACTCAAAGGAGCCTAAGGGTGCTGAACCATAAGCACCCAATGGGATTTGGGTACCAATTCCCGTGGACTCTTGAAAATCCCTGTCTAAACTCATTGAGTGATTTATTCACCATGAATAATTAGATCGTCTCAAACATTCAGACATTTAAAATAAGAACGCGATTGTCACGCTGTCTGGAGTGGCTCACGACCTTCATGGCAGACTGTCAAAAGCAGGGCAGACCCTCCAAACTGGTGGTTTGCTCGATAGTCAGATTTCACCAACCCAGTACCAAATGTCAACTCCCAAAGTACTACAACAGTCTTATAATGGAGTCACACATCGTCCCCGTAGAGACTTCAGTACAGCTTGCCACCCAGGCAAGCTAGACTATGTGATCCATGGCAATTTACAACAAAACTCACAAAATATTCCAGGTTACACGCAGTCCCAAGAGAACAGTCACTCACCCAGGTTGATTTGCATCCTAGATCTCACACCAAAAACAACCCTCATAGCCAATTCTATAGAAAACTAACTAAAAGTTTATTAGCTAGGAAAAAGGAATGAGAGATATTGAGAGGTTAAAGCAGGTAGAATACATGTACAGGTGAGTCGCAGTCTATACTTTCAACAGGTAGCAGAGAGATAGTAATCTGCCAGTTTCCCCCCAAAAAAATTTAGGACTACCCAGAATAACTCTGGGGCACTCCATCAGTTATTCTGTGCTGTTAGAATCCAATCAGTCCAGAGATGACTAATTTTTCCTTGTGTCCATATTTAGAGATTCTTCTCAGAGAAAAATAAGCTGACAGCTCACTCACTACCCATGTGGGCTCTTTCTTTGATGGTGGCGAGAGAGGCGTGCACTTAGAGGTTTTGAACTCTGATCTCTGATCATCACAATGATCACTAGCCTTTAAATGCACAAGAATTAGCACTTTACTGTTAAAGTTCTTCATTTGCATTACACAAGGCTTCTTTCTTGTTTGACGGGTTATTTAATTACAGGGGCATGTACAATGTAAATGTTTGCTATTACATTATAAAAGGATAGAAATAAGTGAAAACAATGCATGCAGCATCCCATTTGTTTTCATGAAGTTTAAACACCAAACACATTCTTATACATTTAACAGTCACTTTGATCTATGCAAGTGAATTGGCCTGGCTTCCAGTTGTGAGTTTGTCAGTTCTCAGCTGATGCCTAGGCTTTGGCCAGAGCTGGCCCTTGGCTTACCAGTGTCACAATTACTTCTATCTTGTAGCTATAGCACCTTCTCTTGAAGGATCTCATCATGCAGACATGAATTAATGCAGTTAGTTTATAATTAAGAAAATTAAAACAAAAAAATTGCTAAGGACTAGATTGTTACTTGCTTGTTCCAGCACCATGCAAAGGAGTAAGGGGAACATGCCCTCCTCTTGAGCATTTTTGCTGTATCACTGCTCTGCTGGTCTTGGGGAGAGCAGGTTCTGTGGAGCTCACATTCCCCCTGCCCATGCTTGTGGGAAGGGAGGGGGTGGAGCTTAGCTCTCACCAATCAGTGGGCTGGCCAGTGGATCTGGGCAACATTTTTCAACCAATAGAGGTTTTTTGAGTCAGACAAAACATGTTTCGGTTCCCAAAACCTATTTGTCAAATGTGGGTCAAATTTGGCAAAAGGTTTCGGTTAAAAAAAAAAATCAAGAGTCAAAATATTTTGTTCTGATTTTGATTCAAAACAGTATTTGAAACTGACATTTGGCTAATTTAATACCAAAAAAAAACCATCAAAAAAGGGTTTTCACGCCCAAAATAGCCAATTCAAGATAAAAAAAATTGCTTTAAGTCAACTCAAAATAAAAAATTCCCAAAATTTTGGTTTTGAGTCAACATGAAGCAACATTTTTTTGGGTGGTGGGGAGCAAGTTGTTTCAATAAAAACTTTGCGGGGAAACTATTTCAAACAAGAATTTTTTTGGCTTTTTTGAGTCTGTCTCCTGAGCCAAAAAATCCATTGTTTTCTCAGCCCTAATGCTGAGCCTGCAGGAGGGGAGACGTAATCTGTGCCTGATAAAGGGAGGATGTGGATTATTTCCCCCTGGGAGCAATGTGGGGAATCAGAGAAGGAATTGTGCCAAAGCACAAGAAATAACACATCTGCTTATGGGAAGCTGTCATCTCAGAAGGACATGTCTATGGGTGGCTCAGCAAAACCACCTCAAAAGACAACTGGAGAAAGAATGGAGATGCGTGACCTCCTCAGGCAATGGCTGGTGGCTGCTGTGGTGTCACACCCTAGATGTTTCTGAACACAAACTACAGGAAAATAGACATCTCTAATACCTTTGTAACACCAGCCATTGTAGTGCCTAGGCCCTGTGGGCAGCTGTATTGTGGTGGAACTCAGGAAGCAATTCCTGGCTCCACCATAAATTTCCTGTGTGACCTTTGTCAAGTCACTTAAGGTACGTCTACACTGCAGAACAAAGATGAACAAATAATCCCATGGCAGCGAGTCTCAGAGCCTGGGTCAACTGACTTGGACTCACGGGACTCACACTATGGAGTTAAAAATAGCAGCATAGATGAACCTGCTTGGCCTGGAACCCGGCCAGAGGGTAGGATCCCAGTGGGTAGGATCTCAGAAACCGGGCTCCAGCCTGAGCGAGAACATTTACACTGCTCTGTTTAGCCCTGTAGCCGCAGGGCCGTTTTTGCAATGTAGATGTACCCTTTAGTCTATTCTGTGCCTCTGGTCTCCATCTGTAAAACGGGGATAATACCCTCCCTGCCTCATAGGTGTGCTGAGGGGAAAAAACTCCATTGATGATTGAGAGGCATCCAAATGCTACAGAAAGGAGAGATGTCAGTACCAAGAAAGATACGCAGAAGTTGCTTTCTACATTACATCACAGATTCAGTTGTTGCCCATTTCATAAAACCCAGGTTTAAGCCACAGCTGGTATTTGTGGACCTGCGCGTGTTTCTGTGCATACCCAATCTTGTTTCACCCGCAGACTTGATTTCGTTGAGGGGAAGGCATGATTGTTTTCTATGAAAAGTTCATAAACATGATGGATGCTTTGCCAGAATAATTAGATCTAATGCTCACACGGTCCTCCATGGAATACATGCTCCTGTTGAAAAACATTTGCTGCCTGACGTCGCTGTTAGAGACTATCCTGAGCCAGTGGCATTATTAAACAGAGCAGGGGAGGGTTCTACATACAGAATCAACCTTAATATTTATAAATTCATATGAACAGATGTCCCCTTGCTTCCTGTGTGGTGTGTTGTCCGATCATGGAATTGACAGTAACACCTCTAAGCAGTAGCATCTTTGTATTAAATAGGAGCTTCTAGAGTTCCCAGTTGAGATCAGAGCCCCCCTGGTGTGGGGCATTGCACATAGTGAGCAGACATGCCAAACCTGTGAAAAAACCGCAGGAATTGGGCTTGTTTTTGGCTTAATTGGCTTGTGAGTTGCTTGTTGGCTAGTTTTTGGCTTGTTGCTTGTTGTAGCTTGTTGCTTCTCTTTTTTGATCGGCTCCTGGCAAGCAGGGGCTAGGGGCAAGCCGGGACAAGGGCGGGAGAGAGTCAGGGGTGCACAGTGGGCCCACCACAGTCTCAGACTGCACGCCGGGGGGGATCTAGTGACATAGAGTGTTGGGGTTCTTAGGGATTGGCTTGTTTGGGCCTTGTTTTGAAATGGGATGAGCTTGATTTTTGGCTTATTGTGAAAGTCGGGGTGCTTATTTACCACATGAAAGTTGGCACCTGTGATCAGGGCCGGCTCCAGGCACCAGCTGACCAAGCAGGTGCTTGGGGCGGCCACTCGGGAGAGGGGCGGCACGTCCAGCGATTCGGCGGCAATTCGGCGGAGGGTCCCTCACTCCCGCTCGGAGCGAAGGACCTCCCGCCGAATTGCCGCCGCAGATCGCGATCGCGATCGCGGCTTTTTTTTTTTTTTTTTTTTGCTGCCTGGGGCAGCAAAAACCCTGGAGCCGGCGCTGCNTCCCATTTGTTTTCATGAAGTTTAAACACCAAACACATTCTTATACATTTAACAGTCACTTTGATCTATGCAAGTGAATTGGCCTGGCTTCCAGTTGTGAGTTTGTCAGTTCTCAGCTGATGCCTAGGCTTTGGCCAGAGCTGGCCCTTGGCTTACCAGTGTCACAATTACTTCTATCTTGTAGCTATAGCACCTTCTCTTGAAGGATCTCATCATGCAGACATGAATTAATGCAGTTAGTTTATAATTAAGAAAATTAAAACAAAAAAATTGCTAAGGACTAGATTGTTACTTGCTTGTTCCAGCACCATGCAAAGGAGTAAGGGGAACATGCCCTCCTCTTGAGCATTTTTGCTGTATCACTGCTCTGCTGGTCTTGGGGAGAGCAGGTTCTGTGGAGCTCGTATTCCCCCTGCCCATGCTTGTGGGAAGGGAGGGGGTGGAGCTTAGCTCTCACCAATCAGTGGGCTGGCCAGTGGATCTGGGCAACATTTTTCAACCAATAGAGGTTTTTTGAGTCAGACAAAACATGTTTCGGTTCCCAAAACCTATTTGTCAAATGTGGGTCAAATTTGGCAAAAGGTTTCGGTTAAAAAAAAAAATCAAGAGTCAAAATATTTTGTTCTGATTTTGATTCAAAACAGTATTTGAAACTGACATTTGGCTAATTTAATACCAAAAAAAAACCATCAAAAAAGGGTTTTCACGCCCAAAATAGCCAATTCAAGATAAAAAAAATTGCTTTAAGTCAACTCAAAATAAAAAATTCCCAAAATTTTGGTTTTGAGTCAACATAAAGCAACATTTTTTTGGGTGGTGGGGAGCAAGTTGTTTCAATAAAAACTTTGCGGGGAAACTATTTCAAACAAGAATTTTTTTGGCTTTTTTGAGTCTGTCTCCTGAGCCAAAAAATCCATTGTTTTCTCAGCCCTAATGCTGAGCCTGCAGGAGGGGAGACGTAATCTGTGCCTGATAAAGGGAGGATGTGGATTATTTCCCCCTGGGAGCAATGTGGGGAATCAGAGAAGGAATTGTGCCAAAGCACAAGAAATAACACATCTGCTTATGGGAAGCTGTCATCTCAGAAGGACATGTCTATGGGTGGCTCAGCAAAACCACCTCAAAAGACAACTGGAGAAAGAATGGAGATGCGTGACCTCCTCAGGCAATGGCTGGTGGCTGCTGTGGTGTCACACCCTAGATGTTTCTGAACACAAACTACAGGAAAATAGACATCTCTAATACCTTTGTAACACCAGCCATTGTAGTGCCTAGGCCCTGTGGGCAGCTGTATTGTGGTGGAACTCAGGAAGCAATTCCTGGCTCCACCATAAATTTCCTGTGTGACCTTTGTCAAGTCACTTAAGGTACGTCTACACTGCAGAACAAAGATGAACAAATAATCCCATGGCAGCGAGTCTCAGAGCCTGGGTCAACTGACTTGGACTCACGGGACTCACACTATGGAGTTAAAAATAGCAGCATAGATGAACCTGCTTGGCCTGGAACCCGGCCAGAGGGTAGGATCCCAGTGGGTAGGATCTCAGAAACCGGGCTCCAGCCTGAGCGAGAACATTTACACTGCTCTGTTTAGCCCTGTAGCCGCAGGGCCGTTTTTGCAATGTAGATGTACCCTTTAGTCTATTCTGTGCCTCTGGTCTCCATCTGTAAAACGGGGATAATACCCTCCCTGCCTCATAGGTGTGCTGAGGGGAAAAAACTCCATTGATGATTGAGAGGCATCCAAATGCTACAGAAAGGAGAGATGTCAGTACCAAGAAAGATACGCAGAAGTTGCTTTCTACATTACATCACAGATTCAGTTGTTGCCCATTTCATAAAACCCAGGTTTAAGCCACAGCTGGTATTTGTGGACCTGCGCGTGTTTCTGTGCATACCCAATCTTGTTTCACCCGCAGACTTGATTTCGTTGAGGGGAAGGCATGATTGTTTTCTATGAAAAGTTCATAAACATGATGGATGCTTTGCCAGAATAATTAGATCTAATGCTCACACGGTCCTCCATGGAATACATGCTCCTGTTGAAAAACATTTGCTGCCTGACGTCGCTGTTAGAGACTATCCTGAGCCAGTGGCATTATTAAACAGAGCAGGGGAGGGTTCTACATACAGAATCAACCTTAATATTTATAAATTCATATGAACAGATGTCCCCTTGCTTCCTGTGTGGTGTGTTGTCCGATCATGGAATTGACAGTAACACCTCTAAGCAGTAGCATCTTTGTATTAAATAGGAGCTTCTAGAGTTCCCAGTTGAGATCAGAGCCCCCCTGGTGTGGGGCATTGCACATAGTGAGCAGACATGCCAAACCTGTGAAAAAACCGCAGGAATTGGGCTTGTTTTTGGCTTAATTGGCTTGTGAGTTGCTTGTTGGCTAGTTTTTGGCTTGTTGCTTGTTGTAGCTTGTTGCTTCTCTTTTTTGATCGGCTCCTGGCAAGCAGGGGCTAGGGGCAAGCCGGGACAAGGGCGGGAGAGAGTCAGGGGTGCACAGTGGGCCCACCACAGTCTCAGACTGCACGCCGGGGGGGATCTAGTGACATAGAGTGTTGGGGTTCTTAGGGATTGGCTTGTTTGGGCCTTGTTTTGAAATGGGATGAGCTTGATTTTTGGCTTATTGTGAAAGTCGGGGTGCTTATTTACCACATGAAAGTTGGCACNCTTGGGGTTCTTAGGGATTGGCTTGTTTGGGCCTTGTTTTGAAATGGGATCAGCTTGATTTTTGGCTTATTGTGAAAGTCGGGGTGCTTATTTACCACATGAAAGTTGGCACCTGTGATAGTGAGAGATGGCCTTTGGTACCAAAAGTTTGCAACTGAAATTGACAAAGGCAGTGTTAGCCCCATTTTACAGCTGGGAACTGAGACACAGTACGTCTCTTGCAGAGCTAGGAATTGAACTGAAATTTCTCAAATCCTACTCCAATGCCTTAACCTCAGTGTGGCTTCTGGACCCTCAGGAAAGCATCTGTTCTTAGAAGTGGCATGAAACACCTGGCTCTGTTTCCAGCTCTCCACAACGGAGAGTACTGTAGCGAGGCATAGATACCCAGATCTCTATTTGAGGAACAGAAGGTGGATTGATCAGTTTCGGCTTTGCCATCTGTATAATGGTAAACTCTTGATGAGTTTAAAAACACCCACAAGCACAGCAACCCAAATGTATTGTATGTTTATTTCAAATGTGTCAACATTAGTATAATCTGTATCTTGCAGTATTTGGCACCAGAGGGAAAACTTTGGACTAAGACCTAGCAGTTTTTATATTTTTTGATATTTTTTCTTTGCCATTTGGTCCGGATTGCATTACAGTTGTACAAAGAAACTTTTTTGTGCTGTACTTGCATATAATATTTTTTAACATTACATAAAAATTCTCCCTGTGTATAATATGTACAGTATCTATGCCAGACTCACAGAGTGACATACCAATCCCTGGTAAACATGTTACTTACTTATTACTTATTTCGGTAATATCACTTTTTCAGGTACGTGGTTTTTATTTCTTTTTGATGAGCAGCCCAGGTAGCGAAGAGGAACAGACGTTTAGCCATGAGAAAGGCAGGGTGGTAAGTTAGCTCTAGGAAGAAGCAATTTTTGAAAAGCACCAGGCAACATTTTCAGAAGAACTCACTTCCATTTAGAGACCTAAGTCAGGTCTGATTTCAAGTATTCACAAGTGGGGCCAATCTTTCATAAGTTCTCAGCACCCAACATCTCTCATTGGTTGAGTAATAATGGCAGGATTTTCAAAGGTGCTCAGCACCCAATGTGCCCCAGTATGCTGAGCTAGTGATAATCTAGACTCTTATTTAAGGGCCTAAATGGATGCACAGCTTTATTGAAAATCGGGCCTAATCTTATGTAGTATTGGACAACCTTCCAGTAGCGCATTAAGCAACATGACTCCACATCCATTGTGTGTAGTTTGTTTGCTCCTTTGGCCTCTCCCCAGCAGGAGAACTGTGTGTGCAGTGGCTGTTTTGTTTTGCTTAAATGCAGTAGCGGCGCCAGCTTTGCCGGCGCCCTAGGCGGCGGCAGGTCCCGCCCCCGAAATNCAAATAAATGGAGACTCGGCACAGCACTTCTGAAAGGTTGCCGACCCCGATCTAGACTCTTATTTAAGGGCCTAAATGGATGCACAGCTTTATTGAAAATCGGGCCTAGTCTTATGTAGTATTGGACAACCTTCCAGTAGCGCATTAAACAACGTGACTCCACATCCATTGTGCGTAGTTTGTTTGCTCCTTTGGCCTCTCCCCAGCAGGAGAACTGTGTGTGCAGTGGCTGTTTTGTTTTGCTTAAATGTACCTGCTGGTCTGTGTTTATGGCAGAGAAAGCAGGTCACAGAAGTGCATCTTGGGATGCTTGTTAGTTCCTTGGGGAGTTTATTTCACAGTGTAAGGCCAGCCCCCTGGAAAGCTCCATCTCTTACCCGGATGAGTTTTACCCTGATGGTAGGGAATTCCATTGTGCCAGAAGAGTGAAATTGACCAGGGTCTTCATCCCACATCATGAATCAACCTTTTAGAGGACATGCTGGGCTCAGCCATTGAGCGCCCTGAAGATAAGGACCAAGACTTTGAACTTGACCTTTTATTCAGTGGCGAGCCAGCTTGGAGATAGGTTTGATGTGCTCACAGTAGCCTGTGTTGTTGAAGAGAGGGGCTGCAGTGTTCTGTACTAGTCGGTGTTTCCTCAGGACTGATGATTTCGTGTCCTGCTTTGGACTGGTAACATTATTAGTTATTTGTCCAGGGTCACACAGAGAATGTCTGGCACAGCTAGAACTTGAACTCTGCTCTCCTGAGTCCCAGTCCAGTGCCCTCACCACAAGTCCTCCCGCTTTCTCTGTTTATGAAAGGTCACCCTAGCGCCAATTATCACTCAAACCCCCAACTCCGTTCTCACACTGAACATTCTTTGGCCAATGCTGAGACTCAGGTTCTTGCTTTGGCTCGGAGTTTGTTTGGAAGAATCTTAACGTCCAGGGTTTTTTCCAAGCTGGTTTTTCTCACTGTAACCCAATCCTCCATTAACCAGGATAGTTCAATAACAAATCAGCTGGCCTATTCGAAACACCATGGAAAAAGTCAGTGACGCCCACTTAAAGACTTTCCCAGAGACTTTTCAGCTAAACATTGGTGTGCATTCACATGTTCCAATGCCCTAAGCGTATAAACGAGATCAGACGCCAGAGAAGTATATCAAGCAGTTATAACTTCTTCACACCCCTTGTTATTGAGGAGGCGGAGTGGGAGGGCTTATAAAACACAGCATCATTTCCTGTCATCCTAGGACTAGTGTTCTACAATATTTAATACATCAGGCCCCTATCCTGCAAGGTGCTGAGCATCCTTTGAAAAGTACTGAATGACTTTAGCCACTACCAAACCAATGAGCGTTGAGGAGCAAAGCTCCCTGGCTGGATCAGACCCTCTGTTTCCAGGGCAACTGTTCGGATGTGAAGTTTAATGAGAATGGGAGGATTCCCACGAAGCGAGAGAGCTCTTTGAAATGAACAAGAGAATTGAGAGTTTACAGAAACAATCATTCCTTTTAGGGGAAAGGATGGGAGACTTTGGTGAACGTACAATACATTATTTGAAGTTTTAATGGGTTAACATGATATTGTGGAAATGGCTTGAATAAAATAGTCTGATTCCCATTGAGAAAAAAAAATGGAAAGAGTATAAAGGACTAAAATGTAGGTTTAACTCAGATGGATCGGAAAGATGTGAAAGGAGCACGTTACGTCTTTGTTACAACCCTTTAACAGCAGTCGGTCTCAGAATGAATAGAGAAAATGTCTGTGACAACCTGACATAGAAAAGCCGGCTTGGTAAGCTCTATAGAGCAAAGCTTTTATATGAGAACAGCTCAAGAGAGAAAGTCATATGGTGTGTTACAAAATAAGCAACGGGTGCCTCTTGTTCAAACCTTGGACAGTGTAATGCATTGTGAGGAAAGCAGAATTACAGCATGTCTCAAATCATCTGTATGCCTTAGTTCTGGAATTTTCCAGGGTTTTAGTAAAATAAATGTATTTGTAGCAACAGGAGGCCGTGACCAGAGCTCCATTGTGTTAGGTCCTGTACAGCAGAACCAAGCAAAAAGGGGAATTTCTGCCTTGCAGGAACGTCTGATATTTTGACACGTGTTTTCATCCTGCATTAGGGTGAAAAGTCAAACTATCACATTTTTTGCAGAATGAAAAATGCAAAAAATTTCAATTTGGAAATGGCAAAACTCCTCATTTCAAGTCAGTTCAATATTAAACTGCATCCGCTTACGGTGTCCTGGTGCTTCATGGAAGCTGTAGTTTGGGTGCCTTATGCCCTTATTCTTCCCTATATGTGAGGCTCCTGGGCCAAACAACATTTTCCATGATGCACTGCAATCATGCAACTCCCACGATGCATCAAGTGGCTCAGTCAGATGGAGTCCACACTATATGATGGGAGATGCAGTCTGGCCAAAGATCCTGGCCCATAGGAAAGAATGGAATCAAAAACTGAACTATAAGACCTATAAGACTCCACAATACCTTAAGCAGATGCAGTTTAATGTTGAACTAACTTAGTTCAACATTAAACTGCATCTGCATCAGGTATTTAGTTCAACTGACTCAAAACGTAAGTTTTGTTTCAGTTCAACAAACCAAAATGCTTTGATATGGGTCAAACCAACCCAAAATGAACTATTTCATTTAGATTTTCACAATGGAAAATCAGAAAACTGTCTAAATTGAAATTTTTCTGCAGAAAAATTTGATTTTGCAGAAACTACTTTTCCATCAAGAAATCATTGATGAAACATTCCCAACCAGCTGCTCTGTACATACACACAGTAAAATCATCTCTGCTTAGAAGAACTTGCTGTTTAAATGGACAAACATAGTATATTTATCCCCATTTTACAGACAAGGAACTGAGGCACAGAGATTAAATTCCTTAGCCAACGTTATACAAAAAGTCTTATGCACAAGTAGAAATTGAACTCAGCACTCTTGAATTCCATTCCAGAGCTTCAGCCACAAAACTATTCGTCCGCTCAGGGGTGTTTTAATTTATACCAGTTGCAATTGGGTATAAACAATGGCATTGCCGTTTAATCATTACTAATCAAAGGCCAAGGTGTAAATCTAAAACCCTTCCCCCTCCCAACATGATAATGGCACCACCCCTCATTCAGGGTGACTCTTAGGGTATGTCTACACTGGCAAGGTTCTGCGCCACAAGTTATACCACTTTTATTAAAATGCTGGATTTAAACCGCTGTTGCGTGTCCACACTGTGCTCCTTGTGACGGTGGAGTGCATCCAGGGCCGGCGCAACCCATTAGGCGACCTAGGCGGTCGCCTAGGGCACAAACATTTGGGGGGCGCTGGCGCCCCGGTCCTCCGTGTAATTTTGGGGGCAGGACCTTCCGCCGCCCCTGTCGGGGGCGGCATTTTGGGGGCGGGACCTTCCGCCGCCTAGGGCGGCGAAAAAGCTGGCGCCGCTACTGAGTGCATCCACATTAGCAGCTCTTGCAACGGCAAAGACAGCAGTGCATTGTGGTAGCTATCCCACTGTGCCACTGGCCGCAGGGTGCTTTGGGAAGGGTTTGCAATGCCTCATGGGGCAGGCACAGCGTCACATGATTCAGGTTTCCCAATCCCATTGTTCCATGGGCATCCTACTACATTGCCAGCTGCTTTTCAAGTGCGGGAGGGGGCAGTGTGTGACAGGGAGTGTGTGTGTGTATGGAGAGGGGGAGAGAGACAGTGTGTTTGGGGGGACAGAGAGTGTGTCAGCATGCTGTCTTTTAAGTTCAGACAGCGGTAGGAAGCAACCAGTCCTGAGGCGGGGGGGGACCCCGACGTCAGCCCCTGCCTCCCTCCCTGGGCTCTCTGCACAGCAATCTCTCCCTCACACACACACAGAGACACCTCTGTGTTCAACAGCACCAGCATTCCACATTAATGGTTTGCTTTGTGTCCCGGAGCAGATCGGCACAGCACGCAAGGGCTGTCAGAAACGGTGCTTTGAAAGGGGAGGGGCGCATGTCTCCAGNCGCTAGATTTAAACCACTGTTGCGTGTCCACACTGTGCTCCTTGTGACGGTGGAGTGCATCCAGGGCCGGCGCAACCCATTAGGCGACCTAGGCGGTCGCCTAGGGCACAAACATTTGGGGGGCGCTGGCGCCCCGGTCCTCCGTGTAATTTTGGGGGCAGGACCTTCCGCCGCCCCTGTCGGGGGCGGCATTTTGGGGGCGGGACCTTCCGCCGCCTAGGGCGGCGAAAAAGCTGGCGCCGCTACTGAGTGCATCCACATTAGCAGCTCTTGCAACGGCAAAGACAGCAGTGCATTGTGGTAGCTATCCCACTGTGCCACTGGCCGCAGGGTGCTTTGGGAAGGGTTTGCAATGCCTCATGGGGCAGGCACAGCGTCACATGATTCAGGTTTCCCAATCCCATTGTTCCATGGGCATCCTACTACATTGCCAGCTGCTTTTCAAGTGCGGGAGGGGGCAGTGTGTGACAGGGAGTGTGTGTGTGTATGGAGAGGGGGAGAGAGACAGTGTGTTTGGGGGGACAGAGAGTGTGTCAGCATGCTGTCTTTTAAGTTCAGACAGCGGTAGGAAGCAACCAGTCCTGAGGCGGGGGGGGACCCCGACGTCAGCCCCTGCCTCCCTCCCTGGGCTCTCTGCACAGCAATCTCTCCCTCACACACACACAGAGACACCTCTGTGTTCAACAGCACCAGCATTCCACATTAATGGTTTGCTTTGTGTCCCGGAGCAGATCGGCACAGCACGCAAGGGCTGTCAGAAACGGTGCTTTGAAAGGGGAGGGGCGCATGTCTCCAGGGCAGCCGCGTTCAAAACAATGAGCAGCGCGGTCACTCGAGGCATTATGGGACAGCTCCGGAGGCCAATTACAGCGCAGAAGGTAATCAAGTGTCCAAACTGGCAACAGAGCACTGGAGCCTCTGTGCAAATAGCCTGACGACTCTCGCGAGGTGGGGGTTTTTTTGCAGCGCTGCAACTGGGGAGTTTCTGCGCACAAAGTGGCTTGGCAGTGTGTGCATGCTGCAGTTTGAATGCAAAAAGCTGCTTTACTGCGCAGAAATTTGCCAGTGTAGACAAGCCCTTAGGGAAAGTCTTATAGATTTAATAGAGAATGTAATAGATGACCCCGATATAAGGGTCTCCAATAACTCCTTATGCTCCTACTGACTTGGACCGAAAAGATTCACCCTTTCAATTCACCTGAGAACATTGCAGCTTTTAGAGACAAAGTGCCCTAGTTCTAGTCTCAGCTGCCTTCATATGTAGGGACTACAGACATTTCACACATGGATGGGGGGCTCCTATTGCTTAAATCAACTATTAATGTCTAGGGACAGGTCAGCAGACAACAATGGACCGTGACAACTTCACTTTTAACCCCTGCAAAGTAATGGTTTTCTTCAGATCATGGGAGGCCAGCCTGTTGTGGGATATACCGCTGGTGTACAGAGCAGGTATAATAATTGGCCTACATTTTCAAGAGTGACTAGTGATTCTGAGTGCCCCGATTCGAGGCACTTTAAAGGGGCGTGGTCTTTTTCAGAAAATGCCAAGCACCCCCCATCCCCTCGTGAATCAGGCTCCTTTAAGGTGTCGTAGGTGGAGCACCCAAAAACTTCAGGTGTCCATGATCACTAGTTACTATTTAAAAGGTAGTTGGAACAAGTACAGTGGTTTTAGTGAGAACTTCAAGTCTTGCGGCTTCCGTTTTGTGGTGAGGTTGAGTTTGTGTCTGGTCCTAAAGGCTGCCCATTCTGCTGCCCTGACACCAGCTGACTGGCTCAACGGGCACATTTCGTGAGTGGCTATTGCAACAAAAGGCTTGCGTGGGTCATCTACAGGCATCAAATCCACAACTTCTAGATCTAGACACATGAGCTTGTACCACTTGAGCTAAAGGAGCAGGGCTGTTAACTGGGCGGCAGACTGAACTTCTATATGTGGTGTAGCAAATTGGAAGCTGATGGGGTACCCAGAACTACAGCCATCACATGGGTTATACACTCCTCGTGGCTGGGGAAGTACATCCTGACCTTCAGAGGTTCCCAGCCATTTAAATCCCTGTACCACTTTGGTTGTGTTGCGTGGTTTCCAGGGGCCTTGGCTCAGTCATGTGCAGGGTGTGCTGACTAGCGCTGCTAAAGGGAAACGAGGGCTTCCACAGCAGACGCAGAGTTGTGAACATAGGCTTTGACTCTGTGGGTGCTCTGGGGCTGGAGCACCCATGGGAAAAAAATAGTGGGTGCTCAGCACCCACCAGCCACCTGACAATCAGCTGTTCAGGGACAGTCAGCGGAGCAGAGACGGGAATAGGCAGAGCGAGGGCGGGATGTGCTTGGGGGAGGGGAGGGGGCGGGGCAGGAGCAGGAAGAGGCAGAGCGAGGGGGGAGGGGCGAGGGAGGGGCGGGGCAGGAGCGGGAAGAGGTGGAGTGAGAGTGGGGCCCGGGGGGGGGGGCAGAGTGGGGGCGGGGCCTCGGAGCAGAGCAGGGGTGGAGCACCCATCTGGAAAAATGAAAGTTGCCGCTTGTGGTTGTGAGAATGACCTCCTTACATTGTGGATCGCCCCCGTGCCATTGATCACAAGTGGGGAGCTTGTCCTGCAGTTTCTCGTAGCTTAGACCGGACCCAATATGCCTGAAGATTGAGGCAGGCTTTGGAGGCTATGCCTTTCTGGTTGAAGGTCAGGTTTCATCTCCTTGTTTTTAATCTGGCTCCACATGGAAGGCCTTTTGTTCAGGAATTCCAAGTGGAGTGTTTTGCTTTAATATGATGCGGGGGGAGAGGGGAAATAAGTGAACAATTATTTCTTCCAATATAACATCTAAGGTCAAAATTTTAGCAACCGTGAAATGTCTCAGCCTTATCAGCACTTTTTTGCTCGTGCACCTTTATGGCTGATTTTAAAGCAGTGTCTTCATCCATAAAGTTCTCCCAGCCTTTAATCTTGTCGACCCTGTTTTCTTGAATGTTATAGCCAAGATCACTTGACAAATTCAGCTTACAAAGTACTACTGGGGAAGTATATTTATGGTAGTCAAGGCAAGGACAACCAAATTAACTGTAGCAAGCAGCAAGCTTGAAGAGGAAACAAAAAAGGGAGCTACATAATTTGGAACAAAAAGTACAAGAAGCGCAAATCATTTAATAAAGCTTTTCCTAGGGAAAACTTCCCAGGTAGTTGAACTTTAGGACAGCTAAGGGGTTGTTGTCAACTTAGTTGAGACATAACATGTAGGGTTTATTTAAAAAAATAGTAATGTATAAACATTTTATGGGCCACATTCGTTTCTCCGTTTAACCAAGAGCAGAATGTAACCCTATAAAATAGGAATGTTTTCAGCTCCATTGAAAGTTTATTACGTATTTGTTTTCTGGAAGCACCTCAACGCCCCAACTGAGATTGGGGCCGCACTGAACAGGTGCTGTACAAACACTCAGCAATAGTCCCCAGCCCAGAGAGCTAAGCTGCCATCCTGCAAACATTTAGACACGTTTCATTTTACATACTGAGAGGTCCCATTGATTTCACTGGGACTACTCAATGCATCAAGTTAAGCATGTGTGTTTGTGGGATTAGCATCTAAGTAGACAGGAGAAAGGAAGGATCATGATGCCCATTTTAGAGACGGGGATTTAGATATACAGAGATTAAAATGACTTGCCCATGGTCACATAGGGTATGTCTTCACAGCAAACAAACCCCCAAACAGTAAAACCACAGCTGTGAGTCTCTGAGCCCAGGTCAACTGACTCGGGCTCTTTAAGCTCCTGCGACAGGGTTAGAAATAGCAGTGTAGATGTTCCCACTCGGGCTGGAGTCCGGGATCTGAAGCCTGGCGAGAGGGGAGGGTCTCAGAGCCCACACTCCACCCTGAGCCCAAATGTCTACACTGCTATTTCTAGCCCCGCAATCAGAGACAACCCGTGCCTGCCAACAGTGGGGGGGGGGGGGCAGAGGGAGGGCAGCCGGCTTCAGCCGTGTTACTGAACATGCTCAGTCCATGTGAGCATGCTCAATACAAGCCAAACAGCAAATTTGGGGGGAGGGCACATGACCCCGCATGCCCCCACCACACGTCGTCTCTCTCCACAGCCAGTTGATCCAGGCTCTGAGACTCGCTGCAGCGGGTATCTTCTTCTTTTGCTGTGTAGAAGCACCCATTGTGAGTCTGTAGCAGAACTGAACCCTGAACCCATTCCCTCTGACTCCCAGGCCGGTGCCTTAACCCAGAGACCACCCTTCCTTTCCACGTATAGCAACTACAGCACTTCTCTTTCCCTACCCCCAGGCAGGGCCAGTGGTAGCCTGCATGACAGGACACTTTATGGCAGAAGTTACAGGAAACTGTGGGGCAAAGACCTTCTATGCTGACTCCATGAAATCACTGAGTCATAAGAGCGACAGAGAGAGGATTAGAGTCCACAGGACATGGGGTAAAGAAATGCTTTTAGAATGAGCTTTGAAAAAAGAAATGGAGACAGCAGCAGCCTGGATGACATGCTAAGAAGCTGTGGCGGTCCAGGAAGACTCTCAGCGGCAAAGTACACATCTCCCTCCCTCCATCACCCTTCCTGCCAATCATCAATCTCATGGCTAGACACTGTTCTTACATTTCACCTGCCTTATTCACTGAGAGGTCAGTGGTCGTCTGTTCACAAAGGCATGCAGCATACATCTGCTATTGTTTCTCCTCATTAAAGGAAACAATTGGAAAGAATAACTGGCATTGCTAACTTCACTCTCACTCTAGTGTTATTGGACCAGATCCTCAGCTAGGGTAAATGAAGTCAGAAGAGGGCCACAGTTTTATACCAACTGATGATCTGCCCCCCCACCCCACCCCTTTTTTTCCAATGAAAGAAGTCATGGGTGTTTCAGTTACATCAAAGATCCCTTTTTCCAGGTCACCAGAATATTCACCCTCTTCTTCATATATTGCGCTCATACTTAAATAACTCAATAATAAATAATAACTCTTCAGTTTCCAAGGATGTGGAAATGACAACACGTGAGCGAAAGAGTTCCGCCGTTCCCACAGAAGGTGAGAAAATGTGGTGTAACAGTTGAATCATAGAATCATAGAACTGGAAGGGACCTCGAGAGGTCATCTAGTCCAGTCCTCCGCACTCATGGCAGGACTAAGTATTATCTAGACCATTCCTGACAGGTGTTTGTCTAACCTGCTCTTAAACATCTCCAATGATGGAGATTCCACCACCTCCCTAGGCAATTTATTCCAGTGCTTAACCACCCTGACAGTTAGGAAGTTTTTCCTAATGACCAACCTAAACCTCCCTTGCTGCAATTTAAGCCCATTGCTTCTTGTCCTCTCCTCAGAGGTTAAGAAGAACAATTTTTCTTCCTCCTCCTTGTAACAACCTTTTATGTACTTGAAAACTGTTATCATGTCCCCTCTCAGTCTTCTATTTCCAGACTAAACAAACCCAATTTTTTCAATCTTCCCTCATAGGTCATGTTTTCTAGACCTTTAATCACTTTTGTTGCTCTTCTCTGGATTTTCTCCAATTTGTCCACATCTTTCCTGAAATGTGGCACCCAGAACTGGACACAATACTCCAGTTAAGGCCTAATCAGCACGGAGTACAGTGGAAGAATTACTTCTCGTGCCTTGCTTACAACACTCCTGCTAGTACATCCCAGAATAATATTTGCTTTTTTTTTTTTTTTTTTTCAAAAGTGTTTCACTGTTGGCTCATATTTAGCTTGTGATCCACTATGACCCCCAGATCCCTTTCTGCAGTACTCTTTCCTAGGCAGTCATTTCCCATTTTGTATGTGTGCAGCTGATTGTTCCTTCCTAAGTGGAGTACTTTGCATTTGTCCTTATTGAATTTCATCCTATTTACTTCAGACCATTTCTCCAGTTTGTCCAGATCATTCTGAGTTTTAATCCTATTCTCCAAAGCACTTGCAACCCCTCTCAGCTTGGTATCATCCACAAACTTTATAAGTGTACTCTCTCTGCCATTATCGAAATCATTGATGAAGATATTGAACAGAACCGGACCCAGAACTGATCCCTGTGGGACCCCACTCATTATTCCCTTCCAGCTTGATTGTGTTAATCACTGATAACTGCTCGCTGGGAACAGTTTTCCAACCAGTTATGCACCCACCTTATAATAGCTCCTTCTAGGTTGTATTTCCCTAGTTTGTTTATAAGAAGGTCATGCAAGACAGTATCAAAAGCCTTACTAAAGTCAAGATATACCACGTCTACCGCTTCCCCCCATCCACAAGGCTTGTTACCCTATCAAAGAAAGCTATTAAGTTGGTTTGACATGATCCGTTATTGACAAATCCATGCTGACTGTTACTTATCAGCTTACTATCTGCAAATTGATTGCTTAATTATTTGCTCCATTATCTTTCTCGGTACTGAAGTTAAGCTGACCAGTCTGTAATTCCCTGGGTTGCCCTTATTTCCTTTTTTTATAAATTGACACTATATTTGCCCTTTTCCAGTCCTCTGGAATCTCTCCCATCTTCCATAACTTTTGAAAGATAATCTCGAATGGCTCAGATATCTCCTCAGTCAGCTTGTTGAGTATTGTGGGATTTATTTCATCAGGCCCTGGTGACTTGAAGACATCTAACTTGTCTAAGTAATTTTTAATTTGTTCTTTCCTTATTTTAGCCTCTGATCCTACCTCATTTTCACGGACATTCACTATGTTAGACGTCCAATTACTACTAACCTTTTCGGCAAAACCTGAAACAAAAGAGTCATTTAGCACTTCTGCCATTTCCACATTTTCTATTATTGTTTTTCTCCCCTCATGGAGTAACAGGCCTACCCTGTCCTTGGTCTTCCTCTTGCTGAAGCATAGGACTATGAGTTCTCGTCCCAACTCTGCCACAAAGTTACAGCTTACCCTTGGGCAAGTCATTTAACTCCTGCCTTAGTTTCCGTATCAGCAAAATAGAAATAAACCAACTTAATCTCTGCATTTAACTCAGATCTTGCTTCCAACATCTCCATCCATAGCTCTGCTGTGACCTGCCATGATGTATTGCAATCAGTTCTGGGAAGTTCACTACCAGAAAGATATTGATAAACGGAATGGATTTTGGAAAAGTACATCTGAAGTGATCAGAGGACTGGGGAGATTAATGGCTTCTTTAATCTTGCTTCAGCTAAAAGTGCTTTGGAAAGAGCCAAGGAAGGAATGCAAAGCCAAAAACAGAGTGAGAAATAATTTAGTTGTACAAGTATCTAATCTATTTTGGATATTTATAGGGCACTGATCATGGAGGTATCTAGGCATGAATAATGGGCTGAAATTAATAAAGGGAAAATATTGTGCTGCATATAGCAGGCAAAACTTGCTGAGTGTGAGCTGTATTGGGGCTGTGATGTTATATCCTGAAGAAAACAGTGGCAGCCCTAGCACTTGAGACTTTTAAAAACTAGTCTCAACAAAACACTAGCGAAAGGACAGTAGGAAACAATCCTGCATTGGCAGGGGATGGACTTAATAGGTCTTTTACCATCTCTTACATCTCTGATTCTATAACTCACATGTGACTTTGTTTTTACTGCTAAAAAAGGTGCATTTCTTACCACAGGATAATTATATGCAGTGTTGTTGTAGCCGTGTGGGTCCCAGGATACTAGAGAGACAAGGTGGGTGAGGTAATATCTTTTATTGGACCAACTTCTGTTAGTGAGAGAGACAAGCTTTCGAGCTGACACAGAGCTCAGTAATGAACACATATGAGCTATCTGGATGTAAAAACATGGTTGAAGATTAGGTGCTTTAGTTTTACTGTGAGGTAAATTTTCCAAGGTCAAAGGGGAATAGGGCTGGTCACCTCTCAATAAAACTCAAGTGTCTGGTCTTCACTGTGTTTTTACCTTGGCATAGCCCACGCCTGTTACTTACCCCAAGGTAAAAACGCGCCCTTTTTTAGCAGTGAAGAAAGGCCTGTCAGGAGCGGTGTGAGGACTGATTGCGCAGTATTCTGACTACTAGGAAAACATGAAGCCGTTCTCAGTATTTGGTATCGGATGACTATGAAAAGGCAGCACCAATGTGTACAGATGCCCTCAGAGCCAATTTACAGCGGCAAGTAAAGATCGTCCTTCAGGGGGCGCACTTCAGGAAACCCTGAGGAGCATTGGCTGGTCTGAGTCTGTTAAGATGCCAAGGGTTGCAAATGAGGCTGACACTTTGTGTGAACGGCACTGTGTACAAGCACACAAAATGTGGGCCACGTCCTGCAAGCGGCTGAGCACCTTCTGGGAGGGCTGATTGCCCTCAACTTCCAATTAAGTGGTAGGAGAAGAGGGGTGCTGAGCGCCTCCCAAGAGATGCTTAGCACCTTGCATGATGGGGCCCTATGTGCTAGAGCATGTCTAGAGAGACAACCTGGGTGAGGTAATATCTTTTATGAGACCAACTTCTGTTGGCGCGAGAGACGAGCTTTGGAGCTTACCTCTCTGTCCGTCGAATATCCTAGGACCGACACAGCTACAACAACACTGCGAGAGCAAGTCTGACAGAACCAGGCATGATGCGTGTTATAAAGAAGGACTGAATCCTGCAACTCCTGCTCAGAGAAGTCCCCGTTGGACCCATTCAAGATAATGCAGCTCCTTCCACTTTTTAAGTCAATGGGGCTACTTGCATGAGTAAACGCTCAGCAACATGAGCCAAGGTTGCCCCATCGGGCTTAATTGTGTTTTCTTCTCTGGGTGGAATGCGTGGCCAGCTGTATGTACATGAGTGGGAAGGAGTGTCCGGGGAATGGGTTAGTCCCCTGAACGGTTCACCCTGCTTGACAATCCGTATGCAGAAAGGCAAATGCTGGGAATCCCATTTAAGGGGCTCAAGTCAAAGCCAAACTCAATGTGCGCCTCAGCCCTCATTTGCCATTAGCGCTGGGCATCTCGCGAAGAGCTTGGGTGGGGGAACTGCTTCTCCTGGCAGGATTAGCACCAACATAACCTGGCTTTAAAACAGCTTCTCATGGAAATAATCTTTTAAAGACTGGGCCAGATCCTTGGCTGGTGTAAACTGATTTCCATGGAGCTGTGCTGGTTGACACGAGCCGCGGATCCGGGCCAATATTTATTTTCTGCCCAGTTTATAACAATGACCAATCTGTCATTTGACTGCAATCTAAATTTAGCTTTGCTTTTGATTGGAAAGGTGATCAGCTCAGGAGGCCAAGATTCAGGCCAGCACTTGAGCACATGCTTAACTTTAAGCACATGCTTGACTCTCAGGAGGACTTAAGAACATTCTTAAGTGTGTTCTTAAATAGGGATGCTTTCCTGAATCATAGCAAAGGTTACCGTTTAGGCGTTTGATTCATGCCAATTATAGAAATCGGTGCAAACTCTCCCATACAAATTTGGGCCCATTGTATACTGGGAATTTCTGCCAAAGGCCGGCCATGGAGGTAGACAGGCGAAATCGCCCTCAGCTGTATTTCACATGGGTTGTGCACCATTGCTGGGTGCTGAGGTGAGCACCCCCAGTGTGAATTGCAGCTTCTCTTATCTACTCTTGTACAGCCACAGCAATGGCTTGCAATTGATGGCTGGCCTGAGTGCAAAATCCCCAGTGGAGACCATGTTTTTTCACGCCTCAAGGGGAAAGCAAACAGTGCAGGTACAAAGAAAACTCTCTGTTATGCTCACGTCCCATCCCCCCCGTCCCCCCCTCTTGTGTGTTTTTATCCTTTAACTGAGTAATAGATGTCACAGGATGCACTGCTCACACAGAGGCAATGTTCAATCCTTTGAACTTTTAATTAGTTTGAGGGTTTTTTTTTATTTTCTTCTCTCCACCTCTTGACAAACATCTCTGGGTGTGTCGGCTTTCCCATGCGGTTCTGGTGATTAACGATCCCCCAGAGACCAAGAAATGAAAGCAAAACAATCTATACAGCTTCAGTTCTAACCCTACAATAGTTGCTGAGAAGCAGCAGCTTAGCTATGCTTTTTTTTTTTCCCATTGACAAACCTCTGCATCTTTTGATCTTTGAAGGGCATGTTTATCCAACATTGTTCTTTGCAGCTATAATGCTTCTGGTTACAAATTGTGAGAGTCATGTTGTATTTGAATGAAACAATGGAGTTTAATTATTAGCCGTCTTCAAAGACAAGTGCAGGGCTAACCATCTTGTCTGATTACAAGGTGAGAGCTGAAAATCTATAGCTAAAATGCTCTGGAGTTGAATAATGCTGTTGACATTGGTCAGGGAGAAACGTGTAAGAGTTTAATTTTTAATTCTATTCTTTCCCCAAAAAAGTTTTATTTTTCAAAGTAGAACAGTCAGCATGTGATTTGAGCCTCAAGTGATCTCTCTTCCAATCCATCCCTTAAGCGCGTGTGTAAATATAAGCATGGGAGGAAACCCATTGACTACCTTGAAGGAATGAGCCCTAAATCACTCTATAGGAACAAAAGGAGAGAGAAAATCCCTAGCAGTTCAAAGTCAGGATCAAAAGGTCACATTGTGTTTTGCTATATAAAGCAACAGACAAACAAGTAATCAGTTTGCCACCAAATATGTCAGCGAGTCATATTCTGATGAAGAATTATGCAAAAACATCTTTATCCGGACTCACATCACCATCCTTTTTCAAATGAGCTTCCTTTTAGCCTAAACTAAAATGACATTATAAAAAGTGATGTAGTTTTTCAAACCTTTTATGTTTCGGTTAGCTAGAAAGTTGAAGGAGGGCCCAGTCATTGTCTCATGATTGTGAGCAATGATACGAATACCAGGAAATACAAAGATCTTTTTTTATCTCATAACTGCAAGTTTCCCTTCCTTCTCCACACTTGAGATAGAATACATTCCGCGTCCCTTGGCAACGATTGTCAGTGTCCCTTTTAGCTGAGATACATGACATAGAGGATGCAGTCTCCTGCTTCAAGGAAGCACTTAAGCATGTGCTGAATTCCATCCCTATACAGGAAACATGGGAATTAAGCACATATGAGATGGGATGCGCAGGGGGCACTGGCAGGGAAAGTGTTAATCCTGCGGCCAAGAAAGGGCCACCTCTGCCTGAAATCCATTCAGAGATCAGTGGAGTTAGACTGGGGTAAATCTGATGCAATCAGGATCAGGCCCAATCTCTGAAAACATCAGGGGAAAGAATAGGTTAGATAAATCCCTGGTGCAACGCCAGCAACTTCAAAGGTGTTACACCAGATATTGATTTCACTCGGTATGACTGTTGCCACGTGCCATGGGCACAAGGAGAAGTAAAATGTGAATAGGTCTAACACGAAGGGGAGTGATTATAATTAAGCAGTCTGTATGATGAACCCAAATATTGGTCACCTTACTAAGGGCAAGGGGTCCTTATGCCCTTATTCATGTTGAGTAGCATCTCACCCCATGAGTAGTCCCATTGAGTCTAATATGTGGGGAATCGGGTACTATTTAACGTGATAGGGAATATCAGAGCCTCTCCGTATGCCCATACCTGTCTCTGCCTATAACACCTGCACAGTCCATACTGTAAGAGTCCAGTAACTTCAATTTAATAATACCACTCAACCGATGCAGTAAACAATGCCCTAGATTTGATTTTACCCGATTGTGTCTGATCCTGCATTCCATGCACACCCCAAACTCACGTCTATTCCAGCCTGAGTTCTCTGTACATCAGGAACGCAAGTTTGGGACCATTATGCTATGGCCAAAGGAAAGTATTAAGCCCAGCAGATAAGCAAATTCCCCCCGTGATATCTGTTGCCATAAAACAAACAGCAAGACAAAATCTGGGTCTGCTCGGTCAGACTTTTGTCTTGTTGTGAAGTTTGTTTTATCAGATCTCTGTGATAATACAGCCACATTTCACACAGCATCTCTTATCATCTGTGCCCCAAATGCACAACAGTATTAAGGATTATAACACAGGCGGCAGCATGTCTTATTGTGGGCATTTTCAGTCATATTATCCCATACTGGTTTCTGCCTGCTTTCGTTTGTGATTTAAAGCATGTGCAAAGTGATCATTTCTTTTTGTGTGTGTCATGTTAAATCCCACGCAGAAGAAAAATAGTCTTAAGAGCCTGGACGAGGACTAAGGAGATGAGGGGTCAGTTCTTTTTCTCTGCCACAGACTGCCCGTGTGACCTTGGGCAAATCACATAATCTCTCTCAACCTCAGTTTTCCATCTGTAAAACCAGGATGATACTTCCCTGCTCCCACCTGTGATATGATGAGTCATCCTTGAACCAGAGCCTGATTAAGCCACATGGGGGTGTCACCCTACACCCCATAGTCTTCATAGAGATATGCTTATGATATGAATATGGCATAACTAAGATATGTTTTATGCCAGATGGGTCACGTGAAGTATCACTGGAAAGGTTATGATTTACTGAAAATGATTATCCATTTTGTATGCATGTATCGTTTCTGTATCTGAAGTTAGGAATATGAACTATGTATCAACTGCAGAAGTGCTTGCACCTGGGGAATGCCCACCAGACTGTAGGCAATCAGCCTGCATGGGCCATTAGGAAGGACAATAGGACTTTGAAGATACTAATCTCCCTCCTTCCTGAGAAGTTTCCTGAGATGCTGCTTTAACACTGCAGGGTCAGGTGATCATGTCACCTGGTACTGAACACCATCTTGGAGTGCTAGTGTTTTTCCATTAAGAGGGGGCGGGAGTCAAACTAGAGACAAAGGATTCCTGCCATATGTAAATCTTATTTAAGGCCGGGGAGTGAGTTAATCTAGGCTCTTCTCCACTGCCTCCCTGCCCAAGAAGGAAGACTGCTGAAAACACCCGAAGAAACAAAGGAACTAAGCTGGGGGGGGCTGAGCCCAGGGGAGAAAGATCTAGACTGTGAAAGGAATACCTGGAGATGTGCAGCAAGCCGTGCAGTTTACCCCACAAGAAACTCTGCAACCTGCATAAAACAACATTTAGGGTGAGAACTTGCTAATATTAACCAGTTAATTTAGTGTAATAAGCTGAGTTTGCATGCTTTGTTTTATTTGCTCAGTAATCTCCTTTGTTCTGTTTGCTATCCCTTATAATCCCTTAACATTTACCTTTTGTAGTTAATAAACTTGTTTTTTGTTTAGTCTATAACTAGCTTGTGTAATTCATAACTGGGGGGACAAAAAGCCGTGCATATCTTCCTCCACATTGAGGGAGGGAGCGATCTCTATACAGCTCAAGACAATATCATTTTGGGCTTACAGAGTGCTGGGCAATTCCCAAGCTGAGTCTTTCCAAACAGAGCTGATCTCTGTGTCTGTTTGAAGCTGGGTGTGTCCTTCCCTGTGTGTGTATGTGCAGAAGGACAGGGTGAGGGAGCCCAGGCTGATGGAACGGGCAGGCTCAGTGGAACCCCAGTACATCAGGTGGCATCCAGAATGGGGTCCAACCTGTCAGTCATTCCTGTGCTAGGCTCCAGCCAATCCACAAGCCAGGAGCTGGTCTGGTGACTCTCAGGGCAGGTATATAAGCCTCACAGGAGAAACAGCAACTGAGTCTGCTGAATGTTATGTTGTGGCTTGGCACTGTCCCCTGCCTGGTAGTGGTGAGAGACTCCACAGGCCTCAGCCTGCTCCAGCCTCGCTCCCAGCCCTACTCTTGCTTTGTTCCAGCCCTGTTCTTGACTCCTGACCCCAGCTCTGACCACTAGGCCTGACCCTCCTTGCCTCAGTTTCTGACACCACTGTTTTTCTATCTTGTCCACCAACACTGTAAGTATCTTCATGTTTGTGTGGTGCCCAGCACAATAGGATCCCAGTTAGGGCCTCTGAGACTGTATCCTTCCTGCACCATCCACCATCACTTAGACCACGAACAAGGCTCTATCATCCCAGTCTATCGTGCTGTGTGCTGGAATAACGATCCCGTTGTGTTTCTAAAACTTCTTTACGAGGATCGGTTATGGCCTCTTGGGCTCATCCCCCAACCTGCAGAACCAGTGGACTGCTTTCTATCGGGTCCCGATCCCTTGATCTGTCCCGCTTGGGGGGCTCTACGAGGAGTTAAAACTGCCACCTGCCTAGCGCTCGGGGCCATTGGAACACGCAAGCTTCCCAGTGCATCAAGGGGCACTGCCATGAGAAGATGAAGCTTCCCTGTGATACCATAATGCAAATAAACATGTTGACTCACTAGTTTCACAGTAGTTTCAATAAGGACAGGGTCCTACAAGCCCTCAATCATGTGACTACTCCCTACCCAACTGAGCAGTTCCACTGGGAGTACTCAAATGAGTAACAGGTTTCAGAGCGGTAGCCGTGTTAGTCTGTATCAGCAAAAACAACGAGGAGTCCTTGTGGCACCGTAGAGACTAACAAATGTATTTGGGCATAAGCTTTCGTGGGCTAAACCCCACTTCATCAGATGCATCGAGTGGAACATACAGTAGGCAGGTATAAATACACAGCATATGAAAAGATGGGAGTTGCCTTACCAAGTGGGGGGGGGGGGCAGTGCTAATGAGCCAATTAAATTAAGGTGGAAGTGGCCTATTCTCAACAGTTGACAAGAAGGGGTGAATACCAAGGGAGGGAAAATCACTTTTGTAGTGCTAATGAGGCCAATGTAATCAAGGTGGCCCATTTCAAATAGTTGACAAGAACGTGATCCCTCTGCTGATACTCATACCTGCCTACTGTATTTTCCACTCCATGCATCTGATGAACTGGGTTTTAGCCCACGAAAGCTTATGCCCAAATATATTTGTTAGTCTCTAAGGTGCCACTAGGACTCCTCGTTATTTATCAAATGAGTAAGAATCACTCCTGTTAATAATGGTTTGCAGGCTGGGCCAAAATCTTTTGCTTCTCATTGGCTTTGGGTCTGAGATGCTGAGTGCCTCTTGGGAAGAGCAGGGCTCCTTCAATTCCTGTTGCTAGTGAGAATGGAAGCTTTGCAAGTTCAGGTTCCTTTAGGGCTTGTAACGTAGTATCAGTTTGATATTGATACATCCAGTATCAGAGAACCATATCCTGTAGGTCCAGAGGGATGGACTCTGTAATCTAAAGGTCATATCTAGCTCTTATCAGCTATGATATCCTATAGAATCTTCCTCTTTTCCCTGCTGCCCCCACTTTAATGTACACTTTGCATCTTGGCAGAATTTAAGGACAAAGAAGGAGTACTTTCTTCTAACCAAATATGCTGCAATTACTTTACTTTTATGCACCCTAGTAAGAAGACCAATGTTAAACAAATGGCACGTTTTAGAGCCCTCTTCTTCAAAATGATTTACGTAATTTAAAATTAGTCCTTTAGGACCCAATCCTGCAAACCTTCCTCACCTGGGAGCTAATTCTTATCTCTTGTATAACGAGAAACTAAAAGTTACCCTAGTGGTAAAGCTGGCATGATATGGGAATAAGTTCCATTGTAGTAAATGGGGCTGCTGTCCAGGGATGTAAAGGGACTGCTGTCTACATCTATATTGGAATAGATGTGCACAATGGGTTGTATTTATTGATGGATAAAGTTCCAGGTTTGTTTTTTTAATTATTATTATTATTATTATTTATTTGGGGGGAGGAACAGGGGGCTGTGGCTAAAGATTATTTTTTTTGTTAAATTATCCCCTAAAATGTCACCAAGTCTCTCACTCTCAGCGCTTTGCTTAAAAAAACTGAATCATGATTTTTGTATTCACTGAAAACCTGCCAAGGAGGAAATTAGAGAAAATAATGGCTAGGCACACACACATAATGTGCACACACTCTCGCAGAAATAAGGGAGCAGAGATGTTTGAGAACACTACATCAGCACCTTGATGAGAGGCATAAAAGTGTAATTTCCCTCGAGACTAGAAATGCTGCAAGAACTTGCACAAATGGTAGCAATGCCCTGTAAAAACTGAACTAACAATGCAATATCCAGAGACAATTGTGGGGGTGAGGGTGGGGGTGGGGCATTGAAAGCGCCTGAGCAGAAATCTAAGTCAATCTTTGTCTTTGTCATAACTGCTGAAATTGTGCACTCCATCTAATTATAGTTACTTTTTTATTGGACTATTTAACAGGCATCCACATGAGATGACTGGCGGTTTATGTTATCCAAACAGGGTCTATTTATGGCAGAGGTTGGAAAGAGATGAGAAGCGAAAACTGGATTAAGTTTTGCTGCCCCCTTGTGTCAGACTTCATAATGGCAGATAATCAATGCGTTAGCCTCTCACTCTACTTGGTGGAAGGATTTCTGTTGACTATTTACGCAAATCCAATTTACGCAAATCCGCACTTACGGAAAAAGTTCCGTAAGTTCCGTAAGCTAGAAAGTTTTTTGGGGGGTTTTTTGGTTGTTTTGCGTAATGGTCGGGTATTCGTTCCCGACTTATGCAAAATTCGAGTTACGCAAGGCGTTCTGGAATGGAACACTTGCGTAAGTTGGGGAGCATCCGTATGTGTTTAGCTCCTGGTTTTAGTTAGTGAATATTTGTGTGCTGATCCTGATTTCTGCTAATGGATCTTTTCACTTATCTTATTCTCCCATCATCTGTTGGTTGTATCCATCTCTTCTCTTCTATAGAAAGAGATGAAGTAGATGAGGTAATATCTTTTATTGGCCCAACTTCTTTTGGTGGAAGGTACAAGCTTTCGGACGTCAAAGAGGTCTGGGGAAGGTAACCAGAGTGTAACTTCAATTGTAAGCTCTTCGGAGCAGGGCCATCTTTTCATTATATGTGTGTATAGTGCCTAGAATAATGGGACCATGATCCTTGATTGCACCCTCTAGAGGCTACTGCAATACAAATAGGTTTTTGAGCAATATTTGTTGGCCCATGAGTTGTCTGAATTATTCATTTTGTTGGAGAAAAACACAGTTCTCACTCTTTTGCTTGGGTGCAGCAAATCAGATACTTTATTTTCTCTAGCAATTGCGTGGAGGGAGAGAGCTGAACAGGTCTCTCTCCAGGTAAACAATTACAGCAGCATTTATACCTTTTGTTACAGACAATAATAAGCAACAACCACATTTTGTTTATACATAGGTCAATCCTACTAACTTATTTTTCTCACTTATTTAGACTCTAGTCCACATTCCAAACGTTATCTACAAGGTTGCAACAACTTCTCACCCAGTTCTTTCCCACTCGCCTCACACAGTCCTCGCTTCTACAAATCTCGCGTTATTAGGGTGGTTACAGTTAGCCTGACTCTTGCTAACAGAGACTGTCATGCATTGAAATCCCCTACAAATCCTTGTCAGTTCTTTCTCTGCTTCCACAACTTTAACTAGTCCTGATTTGTGACTAGTCATCTAAGTGACATGGCCTTGTTTCTGCTCCTTGGTTAGAAGAATGACCATTACTACCAGGAGGTTAATAAATAAGAAATCACTTTGGGGGTACCAATCACATATGCTAAAATTCATGGAGACTTTGTGATCTGCAAACGTTTGCACCACTACACCGTGGTAGTCTGTAAACACAATGAGTAAATGACTTGAGCCCATGAATTAAAGAGAACTGAACTTGCTACTTTTACTCATTACCCATCTCTCTTCCTGGGCAAGGGGGTGATTCAGCTTTGAAAAGTTTGTAATGCTCAGGGTTTAATTAGCAGGCAAAAGAATGGACCAAATTCTGGGCTCCAGTTCATTGGGGGGAAAGAGTTGTACCCAGGAGGAAGAATTGCCAAACCTAATTGTTCAAAAATCATGAATCAGCCCCCAAAATGTTCTTTAAAACCACAATTTTAAAATAATACATTTGAGGTCCTTTTTATTTGCCTTCTGGTCATTGAGCCTTTGGGGTTCAACATATACAAACTTCTCGCTGGAGCCACAAGTGCTAGAAACTTTTTTTTTTTTAAACGAAAGCAAAGATTCTCATATGCTCACATGACTCCAGGAGCTGGGACATTACAAACATAGCAAGTATTGTGGCACTCGCAATAAACTAGGTAGGACTGGCACTCTGGCCTGTTAATTTTCATAAACAAAACTTGTGACAGAAAAGCAGATTTCAACGCATTGCAGGATTAGATCAGCATAATACAGTGTGATACTACAGTTTGCACGTTGTACTTTGAAGTGCTGGGCTGGTGGAGCATCAAGCTGTTGGCACGTGTTTGGCTGTATGTTGATGCCAAAGGATTTGGTAATCCAGAGGTCAAGTAAGGAACACTGAGCCAAAGTCTGCATTCAGGGATTCCCATGCAACCCTAAGCCAGAGGATCTACCTTCCTGCAAAGAAGATGCCAGTTGCGCCCTGGAGAAGTGAGCATGGAGGGAATGGGTGAATCTCGTTGTGGCCATATGGCAAGATGGAAGTACCAGCCTCACTTCTTCCCTTGAGCCATACAGGGGGCTTCATAGACTTAGGGTACATGAGGAGACCTGCTAGTGCCCCTCTTTTTCTCCCCACCCTCAAGACTGCAGACCACCGCAGTGTAAGCTATTGCAGATTCTGAGCTCAGAACTTGGCCTGGAGTCTGCACTAATCTAGGAGTCTGTTCCCCTGCACACTTTGGAGGCTGAGAGAATTTCTTGGGGAAGCTGTTGATCAGGGAAACAGGCTCGGGTACCAACATACTGATTTTAACCTATATACATGGCCTTCGTATGCCACAATATTATTACAAGATGCTATATGTGTATCTAAGGTCGTAGATTACATGGGACTGTATTACTTGGGAAATAGTATGTGATCATGTAATGAAAGACTCTACCCTGGTGCATGAGCACAATGGGGCAGAGCTAAAGTTGCAGGAAGAAGCGGTCAAAAATTTTCCTGTGGATTATTTTTCCTCTCAACAAATGCCATTTCATCAACATCTAAACTTGTCGCAGGAACGCATTGACTGACATAATTACAGTTTGGAAAAAAATGTTTTCATTTGCTGGTTTGAAATATTCTGATGTCATAAAGTAAGACGAGTCAACATCAGAATGAAACATTTCATTGTTATCGACACAGAATGTGTTTATTGATCCCCATTTTTCTGAACATTCCATTGGGCAGGAAACTTAGACATTTAATTTTTGTTCTGAATTGGAATGAAAAGAAACGTCAAAAGGCTGGAATTTCCTGTGGAACGTACATTGTGAATTTCAACCCGCTTTAACTGCGGGTGCTCCCACAACCGAGACATTTCCTGTCTGAAATGGGCTGAACTATGCAACTTCAAATTCTCAACAAGATTTTCTGGATGCAAAGCATTGTGGGTACAGCCGTGGTCTTAGAAACCCAACTGACCTAATTTATTGTCGAAAACTGCCCTGTTTCACCTGCAATTTTGTGCCAATACAAATAATGACCCTGTGAAGGCTGGGCAAAACACATTAGACCCATTACGTGCATAAGTAGGATTTCTACCCTATTTAAATGTAGTCTGCCTACCGCCTCCTCTATTGCACTGATTCTGAATAAGTGCAAAGCCACTCCCCAGTGACTTTCTTTCTAGCTACAGTACATACTGGACAAGTTGTAGCATTTTCAGGGATCCTTTGTTTGAAGCATAGACTGAAAATGACGGACCAGATCATCAGCTGGTGTAAAAGAGCATATTCCCATGGAAGTCAATGGCACTAGTGCCCATTTATACCAGCTGAGGATCTAGCCCCATGTTTCAGTTGGGTTGTTTGATTCCTGTTTGGAATTACCTATCCATTCAAATATTGCAAACGCTCTTTTTGAAGAATACAGCAGCCATCAGCAGGCAGATGGTGATCCCTGTGTTTAAACTGCCGGCGGATACTAATTTAAGGCTGTAGCATATACACTCAGCGGCGTATTATCGCCTAGGCCGACAAGACCTAGGCCTAGGGCGGCAAATTTGCAGGGGCGGCAACTTTGAGCACCCCAGGAGAAGTTCCCCTGCTCCAGCTGCCTCCTCCGCGAGTGTGCCGCCGCTTCCTGTTTCTCTCCCCTCCCTCCCAGCGCTTGCGCCACGAAACAGCTGTTTCGCTGGGCAGGGAGGGAGGGGAGAGAAACAGGAAGCGGCGGTGCGTTCGCGCAGGGGAACTTCGCCGCCGCTGTTTCGCTGGTCAGAGAGGGAGGGGGGAGGAGGGGGAACGCAACGTGCTGGGGAAGAGGCGGGGCTGGGGCGGGGATTTGGGGGAAGGGATCCAATAGGGGCACGGAGGGGGTGGAGTTAGGGCGGGACTTTGGGGAAGGGGTGGAGTCGGGGCGGGGCCAGGGGCGGCAATTATTTCCGGGCCTAGGGGCGGCAAAATTATTAATCCGCCCCTGTATACACTGTGATATATACAGAGGAGAGGCAGCATGGCAGTGGGTAGGCTACTAGTCTGGGAGGCTCTAGTCCTGGTTCTGCCACTGACTTACTTTGTAACCTTGAGCAAGTCACTTCTCTGTGCCGCCATTTCCCCTGCCTCCCTGTTTCTTTAGCCTGCCTATTTTGATGATCATCTCTTTGTTGGAGGGGCCTGTCTCTCTCTCTGTATTTGCACAGCACCTACCACAATGGGATCCCCTGTTGTGTCTATTTAGATGATAGTCCCTACCTCAATGAGCCTATGTTAGTACAGATGCCCCCCCGGGTTACGCAAACCCGACTTCCTCACTTACGGAAAAAGTTCCGTAAGCTAGAAATAGGTGTTTGTTTGGTTTTTTTGCCTAATTGTCGGGTATACGTTCCCGATTTACGCAAAATTCGAGTTACGCAAGGCATTCCGGAACGGAACACTTGCGTAAGTCAGGGAGCGTCTGTATAGGATTGTGCGTGGTTTAACATAACAGTGCTTATCTCTTGTTGGGGAGCCCTAGGCCACACCATTAGATCAATCAATGAGAATACAGAACAAAGAACCACCTTTGCAGAAGTGGAATATTATCTCCTGGCTCAGTCCCCCGGCAGGAGAAACTCAAATGGCAGACCTCAGAGCGGCAAATCATCCAGAGGGATGTTCTGCTTATTTGTGCAAAAATTCTGTCAACGTGATTTGGCTGAATGTTTCGCTCTGCTTTGTAAACTATTTACATAACACATTAGCTACCAGACCCACTCCCTGTCTTGTGGAATAATTTCCCCTGGGCTTTCTCTGCAAGGTACCGGTGTTTTCTCTTCTGTGTTAAGAGTTCTCTTTGGGGTCTGGCATCTTCAGTGGTTTCTGCCATTAAAACCTGCTCATAGTGAACTCTGGGTGAAATACTAGTCGAACAGGGTTGAAAGCCCCAATTTGTTTTAACGCACTGCTGCGTTCACATGGCAATTCTGCTGAGAGGGAAACTGTTCTGTAGCTGATCCATGGAGCTGCCCCAGGGATGAATTCAGGCCCCTACATTCAGCCCCCATACAACAAAATATTTATGGTAACTCCTGGGAGGGTAATAGCAGTCAATTAACGGCAGCTCTGTAAGTACTGCAGTTAATATACTAGCACATGTAGGGAAAATTGGGTTTTTCATCNATCATCCAGAGGGATGTTCTGCTTATTTGTGCAAAAATTCTGTCAACGTGATTTGGCTGAATGTTTCGCTCTGCTTTGTAAACTATTTACATAACACATTAGCTACCAGACCCACTCCCTGTCTTGTGGAATAATTTCCCCTGGGCTTTCTCTGCAAGGTACCGGTGTTTTCTCTTCTGTGTTAAGAGTTCTCTTTGGGGTCTGGCATCTTCAGTGGTTTCTGCCATTAAAACCTGCTCATAGTGAACTCTGGGTGAAATACTAGTCGAACAGGGTTGAAAGCCCCAATTTGTTTTAACGCACTGCTGCGTTCACATGGCAATTCTGCTGAGAGGGAAACTGTTCTGTAGCTGATCCATGGAGCTGCCCCAGGGATGAATTCAGGCCCCTACATTCAGCCCCCATACAACAAAATATTTATGGTAACTCCTGGGAGGGTAATAGCAGCCAATTAACGGCAGCTCTGTAAGTACTGCAGTTAATATACTAGCACATGTAGGGAAAATTGGGTTTTTCATCATGATGTGAGAATTAGCGATGGGGCCAAACCCTGCGCCCCTAATCCAAACCCCATTGGATTCGGGGATAACCTCTGCATGGGAATCAGGGGAGCCCAGGCGGTCAGTTGTTACACAAACTTAACATGGCAGCATGGGCCAATGAATAGGGCAGCAGGATGGAAGGCAGGAGACCGAGCTGGTTCTACCACTGACCGGGTAATACCCTTCACCTCTGTTTCCCCTCCCATTCTTTATCCTGTCTAGCTTGATGATCATCTCTTTGTTGGTGGGGCCTGTCTCTCGCTATGTGTTTGTACAGCACCTAGCATTAATTGGATCCCCTTCTTCCTCATCAAAAAAAGCCTTTCCCCTGTCACCCTGCAACCCTAGCCCCCTGCCAAAGTATTTAAATACACACCTATCCCAAGCAGAGCGTTAATCCCCAAAAGGGGAAAGTACCAGAAACTCCATGAAGTCTACTAGGGACATGGCTATTGATATTTCTTGGAAGATGCTCAGATACTATGGTGATGGGCTGCAGTATAAAACCCTTAGACCGATTTTGGTCTGTAGGTGGCACTGTAATCTAATAACTCTGCCCACCTAAATTCCCCGGGTTTCACTTTCTTCACTTCCTGTCCTAAACCAAGTACAGCAGGAGGCTGAATGCCAGTACTAGGGAGTAGAATATTCCCTTGTAGCGGGGTGGTGACCCCGCTCCTGCCCTGAAGGGCTTAAAACAGCCCTGGGAGAGGGGAAAGGCTGGGCTGATTGGAAAGCAGCCACAGCTGTGGCTAGTTTAATGAGGGCCCAGCTGGCCCTTATAAGAAGGCTGTGAGCCAGAGGCCCAGGAGGAGTCTCTCTCCAGGCTGGGAGAGAGCAGGGCCTGGCTGCCTGCAGAAAGGGTACTGGAAGTGAAGCAGGGCTGGGAGTCCCAGGCTGGCAACTCCTCAGCCTGCAGGGCCTGGTCCAAGGCCCTGGAGGTACTGGGTTGCAAGGAAAGGCAGCAGGTCAAAACCTCCCTTCCCTATGATGACTGGCTTATACAGACTGCAGTCGGCCCCAGTGAAAGGGGGCTAGATGGTGACTGGCAGTAGCCCATAGGCTGAGGCAAGGTGGGGATAGAGGGTGGGGGTTCCCCGGGGAGGGGAGACCCAGATCTGTGGGGTATTGCCAGGGGGCAGCACCCCAAAGACAAGAGGCACCGGATCCGGGAGGGACACGAGGGCCAGCGGCAGTGGGACACCAGCCTGCAGGGGGCGCTCCGAAGGCTGGAAAAGAGCTGAGAGACCAGCAGGAGGCGCAGCAGCGGTGAGTCCTGCATGTTTACATCCCTGTAAGTGGAAAGGGACCCACGATCCTTTGCAACAAATGGTGCAGTAGAAACACAAAGCTGTTTCACATCCTACACACTGTCGCAAGTATGTTTTATTGCCCATTGACCGGGATCAAGTAGACATTTAGCGGGCTTTAATTCTTCAAACTTCAGGCTTCCCATAGCGGAAATGTTCCTCTTCCGCCCCTCCCCTTTTCTTTGTTAAACATGGGACATCACAGTGGGTGAGATGATTCCTGTTGTAAGTTGAAAGATCTACCACGCGCTGGAGTATGAATGAATTATTAAAGTTCTTTCCCATTGTTCTGGGTAATATATTCTGCACTTAAAGAGGTTTTGCATTTGGCTTAAAGCAGCATACATACGAGATGGTTATTCAAATAAGCTCGAGCTGATACTTGCTAACACAGGCTACCCAGGGGTTGGCAGCATTGACGCGGGTGGGCTTTGGAGCTGTCCACTGGCACCAGAGGGGTGAGAGCTAAAAAGACAAGGAGATGGCAGTGTTTCAATAGTCAGTATAACTATCCAAACATGCAATGAAGAGCTTCTCCCCAAAGACGTACTTTGTGCTTTGTGCCTAGTATTTACAAATACTAATTCTCCCACTACCCAGATGGGGGAAGTCTTACTGTACCCTTTTACCAGAGCACAGCTTGCTTGGATGACTTGCCATGGTAACAAAGTGAATCAATGACCTACCCCGCAGGGCCGGCTCTAGGCACCAGCAAAACAAGCAGGTACTTGGGGCGGCACATTTCTAGGGGCGGCTTTCTGGCGCCGGCCATCATAGGCACCGACTCCGTGGCATGGAGAAAAAGTGCCCCAGCTCGCCTCTGCTCCGCCTCCGCCTGCTCCCCTGAGCACGCCACTGCCGCTCCGCTTCTCCCCCCTCCCTCGCAGGCTTGCCGGGCGCAAAACAGCTGTTTCGCGCAGCAAGGCTGGGAGGGAGGAGAAGCCGAGCGGCGGGGCGTTCGGGGGAGGCGGCGGTGAGCTGGAGCGGGGAGCGGTTTCTCTACCCGCCCCTGTTACTTCCTGCACCCCCCACACACCCTAGCTCACCTCTACTCCGCCTGCTCCCCTGAACATGCCGCTGCTCCGCTTCTCTCCCCTCCCTCACCTGAGAGGGAGGGGGGAGAAGCGGAGCGGCGGCGCGCCCAGGGGAGCAGACGGAGCGGAGGGGAGCTAGGGCGGGAGGTCGCGGGGGGGCCACAGGAATCAATGGGGGGGGAATGCGGCACCTCCGGGGGAGGAGGCGGGGCCAGTGATTTGGGGAAGGGGTTCGGAAGGGGCGGAGTTGGGGCGGGGCTGGGGGTGGGGGGGCACAAAAAAGGGGGGGGGCGGCCAAAAAAAATTTTGCTTGGGGCGGCAAAAATCCTAGACCCGGCCCTCCTACCCCGGACTGGAACCAAGGAGTCCTGACACTCACACCCCCTAGTCAGACACCTCGACAATCCCACCTCCCGCAGCAAGAGGGTGCTCTAATAAATAGCCCTTTATTCATTACAGTGGAAGAGAAGCTGTATATGAGTCAACAGTGTGCCCTTGTTGCCAAGAAGGCTAATGGCATATTGGGCTGCATTAGTAGGAGCATTGCCAGCAGATTGAGGGACGTGATTATTCCCCTCTACTCGGCACTGGTGAGGCAACATCTGGAGTATTGCGTCCAGTTTTGGGCCCCCCACTACAGAAAGGATGTGGACAAATTGGAGAGAGGGCAATTCAAATGATCATGGGGCTGGGGCACATGACTTATGAGGAGAGGCTGAGGGAACTGGGGTTATTTAGTCTGCAGACGAGAAGAGTGAGGGGGGATTTGATAGCAGCCTTCAACTACCGGAAGGGGGGTTCCAAAGAGGATGGAGTTTGGCTGTTCTCAGTGGTAGCAGATGACAAAACAAGGAGTTATGGTCTCAAGTTGCAGGGGGGGAGGTTTAGGTTGGATATTAGGAAAAACTTTTTCACTAGGAGGGTGGTGAAGCACTGGAATGGGTTACCTAGGGAGGTGGTGGAATCTCCTTCCTTAGAGGTTGTTAAGGTCAGGCTTGACAAAGCCCTGGCTGGGATGGTTTAGTTGGGGATTGGTCCTGCTTTGAGCAGGGGGTTGGACTAGATGACCTCCTGAGGTCCCTTCCAACCCTGATATTCTATGATTCTATGATACTGTGTGGATCAGAGGCTGCTCAAGGCAACCTGTTGCCTTAGGCAAAACCTCAGTGTGCTACCCTCCCTCCTGCCCCCCTTGGAAGCTTATGGCAGACCCGCCCCCCCCCCAGTGCTTTCCATGCTGCTGCCAACCCCACCCACAAACCTCATGCAGCAGGTTGGAGGCTGATAGGGTGTCCCGGCTGCTGGGCCTCAGGGACAGATCATGCAGGATGGGAGCAGGCTGACACCTGGGTCGGCTGAGTAGGGCCAGGCCGAAAGTCCCTCTGACTTCTGCCCTGGACCCTGCAAATAGCCAGGACCCACTGCCTGTGTGGGCGAAGCCCCCAACTGGGGCCGCCCTGCACAGGCAGGTCAGCATCAGCTGCCCAGGACTGGAGAGGGGAGGGAACCCCAGCTCAGCACCCCCTGGACAGCAGCGGCTCCTTTCCCTAGAGCAGCGGTTCTCGACCCACGGCACCCAGGCCACTTGCGGCCCAATCAGCACACAGCTGCAGCCCATGTGACATCCTCAGGGCCGTAACTAGGGCGGGTCGGGGGGGCACCTGCCCCAGGCACAGAGCTGGCGGGGGGGGGGTGTATGCAAAAATGGGGTGGCGCAGGATCGGGCCCAGTGTCAGCCCTGCCCTCCACCCCCCGGCAGAATCGGGGCCAGAAGCATTGGCAGGAGGCCAGGGTACTCAGCATCCCTCTCCCCCAGCCCACCCTGCAGGATCACAGGTCCAGTGACCCCGGCGGGAGCAGGCTCCCCTGCAGTGGCAGGCAGGCAGGGCGGGCTCCACAGCTGAGCTACCTGAAGCCAAACTAGGAGACCAGTGGAAACGTGGGTGCGGGGAGTGGGGGTGCAGCTGGTGCATGGGAGACACTCTAGGTATGGAGACCAGTGGCTGGGGGCAGTCCCTGGATGGGGGGTTGAGTGCTGGGAGGGAAGTCCTTGGGGGTGGGGCCTGGGTGCAGTTGCTGGGGGCTGCTGGAGGGCAGTCCCTGGGTGGGGGACTGGATGCTGGAGGGGGCAGTCCCTCGGGGAGCTGTTCTGCCCTGGACAGGGCACCGGGTCTCTGCAGGGAAGGCATATGTGCCATCCCAGTGTTGGGGGTTCTGGATGCTGGGGGGACAGTCCCGGGGGGTTGGGTGATGGGGGGCATTCCCTGGCTGGGGGGGACAGTCTGGGAAGGGGCTGGGGGGCAGTCCCTGGGTGCGGGGGCTGGGTGCATGGTGGACAGTCCCAAGCTGGGGGGCTGGGGGCATGGGGTACATGGGGTACATGGTAGGGTGGTTCCTGCACCAGGCAGAGCTCCCCATCTCCAGATGCTCAGCCCAGCCACGGAAGTGAGGGTGGTAACACGCCACGCCACGCCACCCCGACAGGAAATTCATGAATTTGAACAGTTAATGTTTTGACTTATTTTGCTAATTTCAAATGCTCTTGGCAGACACTTGCCAGCGTTGAGATGAAAGGTTCTTGATCGCTTTGAAGCGTATTGCTGTCCTATCACACATAGTAAACCTCAGTGGTGTTTGTAGACCTACAGGCGATATATCTATTGTGTGGATCCGGCCCACATAACACATACACAGCTGCATATGGGGCCCGCATGGTAAATAGGTTGAGAATTGCTGCCCTAGAGCAACTAAGCTCAACCACAATGGGACCCGGCAGGGCCGGCTCTAGCGTTTTTGCCGCCCCAAGCAGATTTGCGATTGGCGGCAATCCGGCGGCAGCTCTACCGCTGCTTCTTCTACGGCGGCAATTTGGTGGCAGGTCCTTCGCTCCAAGAGGGAGTGACGGCCCCACTGCCGAATTGCTGCCGAACGGCCGGACGTGCCGCCCCCCCCTTCATTGGCTGCCCCAGGCACTTGCTTGCTATGCTGGTGCCCAGGGCCAGCGCTCCCATTAGGTGACCTAGGCGGTCGCCTAGGGCGCTGCTATTTTGGGGGCGCCTGTGCCCCCGCCGCCCGTAGCAATTTGGGGGCGGGACCTTCCGCCGCCACTGTTGGGGGCGGGATTTCGGGGGCGGGACCTTCCGCCGCCTAGGGCGCTGGCAAAGCTGCCGCCGCTACTGCTAGTGCCTGGAGCCGGCCCTGGGACCCAGGCACTGGCAGGGAGCAGTTCCCAGCCTGTTGGGCTCTTGTTAAAGGGCAGCAGGGAGACCCTGTTCTGCACGAAGCCACCTGAACTGCGGGTGCTGATACACACACACACACACACACACACAGGACAGCAGACTCCTTCCCACTGGACAGTCCTGTTCTCCACCCCCTGCACTCTGCACCCATAGCAAACCCCCCCATGCCCAAGCCTGGCCCCGAGCAACCCCCCCACCCACCGATGGGCTGGCCCTCCACACCCCTTGCCTACACCTTTCCCAATGAACTCCTCGCTATCGACAATGCCAGTGCCTCCAGAGTCTGGGCACAGTGGACTTGGAGTAACGATCGCACTGTGAGTCCAGGGAAGTGGCCAGGGGCTGCCAGGGAAGCAGGGCCAGCAGGGGGTGGGGTGCAGAGTGGTTGGTGCAGGCGGGGTGCTGACAAGGAGTCGGGTGGGTCACTGCATTTGTGGTCATAGCACCAGCAACACTTGTGAGAGCAGCCCTGACCAGCGGCCCAGCCACAATCGTCCCCGCACCAAGGGCAGGGAGCAGCTGGAGAGGGGGTGGGAGCGCTTCTGCAGTAGCCCAGGGGGGATTGCGTCTTGCTCCTTGGAGCCCTGGCTGGGGGCTGCTTCCACCAGCCTCATCCACCACCCATAGAGGGAACCAGAGTGAGTTTACAGAAATCTGCTGCATTAGGCAGCTGGCTAGTAGGCTCCTAGCTAGAGAAACCTCTGACTTGAATAGATATTGAATCATAAAACACTTACGCTGCTCCTGCTCCTTTGAAGTTAATGGGAGTTTTGCCACTCATTTCAATGAACCAGACGCAAACCCTGCACTGAGATCAGTGATTTTAATGAAAGTGGAATCAAGAGCAATAGTGCAAATAAGAGATTACAACAGCACGAGACTGCTGGTAAATTTCAGTCCATCCGTCTTGACTTTTGAAAACATCTTTCATACATATTTGTGTTACCAGAAAAATTGCAGTGAAATGGGATAGAAATTACACTTGATGCCCATTTAAATGCAAACAAAGATTGAAATACACACTCCTGTTGTAACCAAAGATCAGTGTCAGCAGTAAATAATAAGAGAATCTTGCACACAAATCCTTATGGAACCTAAAATATAGGCTATTGATTGTCTCTTGTTTAGTGGAAAATTCCATTTCCTTTTCCAACCTGCATTCAGACAAGATTAACTGTCTCTGTAAGTCAGGTTTCTCCACCAGTCACTAGGAAACTGGTCTCAAACTCCAAACCTATCCTTTCTCAATTCAGCCATGCATCATTCCAGCAACACTTCATTCTAATTGTGCATTAGCCAGCACTAAATTATGTTAGCTGCGGAGTACAATGGCGCAAAAGCCAGGCTCAGATGAACATGGCAGCCCCGTTCCGTTTGGATCTCTCTGCATCGGCAGCAACATGGACTGCTGTTGACACGGTGTTTATAAATAAAATACTCCCCCATTTTTCAATGTCAGATCCTGTGTTGTTGTTTCCCATCATTCACGGGTGGCAGGTAGCATAGGCAGGGGCAGGCTGTGCCTCCCCAAACAGCCTTGCGTGGCCCCACCCACGCTCCGCCCCGAAGCCCCCTCCTGCCTGCTTCCAGTTCCCAAATCCTTCCCGCTCTTCTGTGGCCGAGAGGCTGGGGCAGGCAGGCTGGGGCCGGTGCGCACAAGACCCGGGGCTGGGGCCCTTGGGGCTGGGGCCACACCGTGTTGCCCATCCATCCACAACCGCGCCACCCGCCCAGCACTCTGGGGCTGTGGGGTGCACGGTGGGGGGACAGCAGCTGTGCGGGGAAAGCGGGGCTTTGGGCTCCAGCAGGTGAGGGGGGGCAGAAGGGGAGGGGCCTCGGGAAGAGGGGGAGGAGACAGGGGCTAGCCTCCCCCAACGGCACGTTCACCCACTGCCCATGCCATCATTTCAAGCATGATTTGATCTCCTTGCCCCAACAAACAGCCCCAAGGTAAGAACATTACCAGGTGGAAAAGACCTGCATGTGTGTCTCTAAAAATGACTTTCCCCAGGTTAAATTCTCCTAAACCCTACGTGATCTGGGTTTGTGTCAGGAACTTGCAGGCAGACTGCAGTGAAGTCCACTGTCCCTCCACACCTCTTCTGCTTGAGCTCTGTAAACATGGATTCCATTTCCCCTCTCTGATCTCACCCTCATCCTGTTCTTTATGGTCCCCTCCATACCAGCCTCTTTGGAGCCAGCACTCTATGGTGCAGCACAGCTTTGCTGCCCTCCCCCACCAATCACCCCCTCCCCATACAGAGAGGCTGAAGCAGTGTAGAGGTCATTGGCAGGGTCGGCACTCCTGGGTGCATTTCAACCTAAGTACCTATCCTTGTACTGGCCTTATGTATTGGAACTGATCCAGCCATCGCAGTGAGGGAAGAAGGTTATGAATTAAAACAAATCAGCCACTTTCTGCTTTCCAAGTGTGCAGCACCATGTACATTAATGGCTTTTTATGGGTGTAGATGAGGGCGTAATTACAGGATGTGGTGCAAATAACAGTAAATCCCACCTCCATAGGAAGTCAGCAAATACGTCACTAGACTGGGGCTCAAGTGACCTGGTTTCTATGCTGGGCTGTCCCACTGGTCAGCTGGGTGTCTTCAAGTCGCTTTAGCTCTGTTTCACCTCCCACCTGCTGCCTGTCTTGTCTAGGTCAGAAGCTCATTGGGATAGAGTCTTTCTACTATGTGTCTGTCCAGCATCTAGCACAAAGCATTCCCCAATCTCAGCTGGGGCTGCTAGGTGCTACCATAATACAAATAATCTGCACTCTTGCAAACTCCGTCAGCATCTAAGGCAGGAGTCGGCAACCTTTCAGAAGTGTTGTGCCGAGACTTCATTTATTCACTCTAATGTAAGGTTTCGCGTGCCAGTCATACATTTTAAAGTTTTTAGAAGGTCTCTCTATAAGTCTATAATATATAACTAACCTATTGTTGTATGTAAAGTAAATAAGGTTTTTAAAATGTTTAAGAAGCTTCATTTAAAATTGAATTAAAATGCAGAGCCCCCCGGACCGGTGGCCAGGACCCGGGCAGTGTGAGTGCCACTGAAAATCAGCTCACGTGCCGCCTTCGGCACGCGTGCCATACGTTGCCTACCCCTGCTCTAAAGTGCTGTGTGTTTGGAAAGCAGAAACTGGCTCTGTGCAGTCAAGACTAGGCCCTGGTCTGAGACCCAAACTAGACAGGGCACATTCTATGGGGGGCATGTACTTCTTGGAATTTAGAAATGAATTTGTTTCAGCCCAGTCCACCCCATGTGTAATTCCATTTCGGAGGATTGGGTGTTACTTTGTGAGTGTTCCATCTCGCTCCGGGGTGGAAAACGGGGGTTCTCCCCTCCATCTCCCTCCTGACACAGCTGAACAATCCGGCCTGCAGCTGCAAGGAGCTGGGAGGAGCGGAGCTGGAAAGTGGAAGGCGTTAAGGAGGGAGCTCCGATCAGATTGGACAGAGGCAACTGAACTGCCACCCTTTCTCCCCTCCTGCCAACTAGTAGCCCTTGAACCAGACACTAATGGTACCACTCCCCACAGCCTGGGCTCAGGAGAGAGGATGCTTCCCCTTTCCCCATCACTGCTGAGCCCCTGCCATTCTAGACTCAGAGAGAGTCCTCCTCTCCTTTCTGGCCACAGGTGTGGGGAAGCAAACCCTGCTCCTGCTGTGCCTGCCACCTCCAGAGAACAGGAAAATCCCCAAGTGTAGGTGGGGAGGGAGCCTCAAAGGGGGGGAGAGGGAGGTGGGTATAGAAAGATGGAGGGAAAGCAGAATTCCCAAAGGAGGTGTCAGAAACAGTGGCTAAGGACAGTGATCTGCTCTGAGCTCATCCATGATCTAGCGAGCGGGGGACCAGAAACAGGGGAGTTTGTAAGAGGGAGTCATAATATAATCGTTATGGGTTAAGAAGGGCCACATCGCCAGTGCCAATGCTGCTCCTGTCTCCTCCACCTGCGCCTGTATCCAGACAGAGAACCTGACCATGGATGCCTCGACTCAGATCCTGGTGTGGATTTGCAGAGACTGTGGCCTGCATTTCCCACTCTCAGAAATCCAGGCTGGAGGGGCAGTCCAGTGTGAAAGGTGCCTGCTGGTGGAATCTCTCAGGAAGCAGGTGGGAGAGCTACAGGAGGAGGTGGCAAGGCTAAGGAGCATCCGAGCCCATGAGGAATCCCTCGAGAGTATTCATATGGGGACTCCATGGCTGAGGAAGCTAACCAGCTAGAGAGGTTGGGGAAGGAGGATATGGCTCTGTCACAGGGAGGACACTGGCTGCTGGTTACTTCTGGCAGCAGGCAGTGCTCCACCCCTACTCCCAACCCTCCCACCATTGCAATGAAGAACTGTTATACTGCTCTGGCAATGAGCAATGAAGAATCGCCTCCAAAAGTGGAGAAGGAGAAGCCATGTAGCCCCAAAGCTGGGAGGATCGCAGCCACCACTCCGAGGAGGAAATGTAGGGTAGTGGTGGCTGGTGACTCTCTTCTGAGGGGGACGCAGGCACCCATCTGTTGGCCTGGTGTAACACCGACAGACCCTGGTTGTCATCGGGCAGGATCGAACCTGGGGCCTCTGGAGCTTAGTGCATGAGTCTCTACTGCATGAGCTAAAAGTCATAGGCTCTCAAGGTCCCTTCCAGTCCTATCAGTCTATGAACAGGAAGAGAGGTTGAATAAGACAAGTGAATCATTCACTCCATTCTGCACAGGCCTGGAGGTTAAAGCACCATCATCTACTGAGCAGGATTCCCCAAAAGAGGCCCTGAAAAGCTAGGTAGTTGGTCTGGTTGTCATCCCCGTATTTTGGGGGATCTTTGCCCTTGGGTCACAACCTACGGAAAACAGAAATCAAACAAACAAAACAGGAATGGACATGCAAGCCAGCGCCTCAGCTGGTGGGAATCAGCTGGGTTCAATTGACTCCAATGGAGCTGCATTGAATCATGCCAGCTGAGCCTCTGGCCCAGGAGCAAGACGTGCCGTGTTCTAACCACGCTTCTCCCGCTGGAGAGCATACCAGCCTAGTGAGGTCATCACAACAGAACCGGTTGAAAAAGGAAACCTGAGGTGTGCGTTCTAATGACACGATATAATATTAGCTGTGCAAAGCAGGATAGCACCTGGTATCCATGCAATCTTAAATGCTTCACAGACACTGAGGGCTAAGTTATGACTCCTAAGGCCCCTTGGGTTTGCCAGCACAGAGACTTCCACCCGTTTAACTAAAGGTGTGTTTTTTAAACCAATTTAAAGCAGGTCATGTTTGCATGTAGACGCCCTTTGCTTTCAGAGTTAGGTTAAATTGATTCCTTACTAGCTTAAGCTAAATTGCAACCAGCCACTCTAAAACCATATGTGTCTATAGATGGTTTTGTATCGGTTTAGCAATCTGGTTTTGAACCAGCTTAGCAAAGTGAAACTGGTTCAACTGCCCTTAGCCACACTGAGGAGGAGGAGAAGGTTCATTGCCAAAGCAGCAGTGTCCAGAGACATTATGGTTTTCAAAAGCATAGCGCCCTCCATTGGGGGTGGATGGAGCATGCTGGGCAGAGAGGGTTGTTAGCCTTTGGAAGAGAGGTAGCTATGGTCTCCCCATAGCTCTGCTGGTGCACAGTGGAGAGCAGGGCCTTGGATTTAGCCCACCAGGACAACTCCTCTCTGGCACTGGTCAGAGATGAAGCACCATCTATTTCTAGAGCGCTGAACACCATAACTTTTGCAGTTGGCTCCTAGAAACTAACAGGTCTCTGTCATCCAGGCAGAGCTATCTTTCTCTGGCCCTGTCTCTGAGGAGATTGTGTTATACTGGTCTTTGGGAGGCAATAGAACTCAAAGGTGTTGCTTTTGTCAAAGGCCTTTGCAGTATGCTTGGAAGAATGCAAGATGTGAACTGATCCCCTTTCACAGGGAATGCCAGAGCCAGGGGCCCTTCACCAGAAAGTCTTCTCTCCAGCTCCAGGGGAGGTTTATGTTGGGTACCCATCAGTTTCATTGCACCCTCTTTACTTACAGGTGTAAGTATTTGTTGATTGGCTATGGCACACATCTGAGCACCTCAAAGTTCTTGTGGCATAGGGAGATACTATTATACACAGTTTTACACATGGGGGGGGGGGGGGGAGAGTAANGTTTTTGTTTATTGGCTTGTCTACGGCACACATCTGAGCACCTCAAAGTTCTTGTGGCATAGGGAGATACTATTATACACAGCTTTACACATGGGGGGGGTAGAGTAATTAAGTAACTTGTCTAAGGCTATCTACCCAGTCAGTGGCAGAGTTGGGCATAGAACCCAAAACTCCCAGATGCTATTCTAATGCCGTCACCACAAGACCATCGCTGAGTAGGATCATCTCAAGGGCCCAGATCAACAAGGCTCCTAACTTCCAGAGAGTTTAGTGGAAGTTAAGAGCCTAATACCTTTGTGGATCTGGGCCAAGGTGCTCAGGGCAGAATGCCCCTCACGCTTTAACACTCGACCAGTTGTCCTCCTGCCCAAAAGTCCACGCACCCTCCTTCACCCCCCACAGTATACCAATTCCCCACCACCACCACAATCCATCTGCTCTTCTCCTACACAGTGTGCTTCCCTTCCCTTCCAGAATAGCCACTCCCATCCACTACTACCCTCCCCCACTCCTCCGACAGCCCGGGCGTACCTCTCTCTGGGTCCACCCACTCCCCTTTGGTTGTGGTTGCGCTGCATGTGGACATGAGGGCAGGCAGGGTCAAAGCCATAGAACTCAGACTCAGTGCATCCTCCGAGCGAGAAATATAATCCAATGGTACCAACCAGTGTTCACATCCATTCCTTTGAATGGCTGGGCAAGTTAACACATTTCTGCCCCTTTCAGTTTTGTTGCCAACATCCATTTGACCGAACACACCCTGCACCAGAACTGTAAACGGCTGAAGCAAATCTGTGATGAACACCCCATTTCTTTGGTGAATACTTATGATTAATTCATTTGAAATCAGGATTGTGGGTGATTCCAGAAACAGGAAAAAGGGGCTAAAAATTCCTCTAACCATTTATTCACAATGAACAGATCTACTCCCGGCTCATGTTTTGTTCTTAAAGTCCCCGAGACACAGATGCAAGCTGCATAATCAGAATAGTTTCTCTGTCAGATGTTTTCTTTGCACGGGAGAAGCCTTTAGCCAGCTCATCAGATGAGCGCGGGGGAGAAAAGGTCAGAGTGTTAACCAAATATGTTCTAAGTCTTTCCCGGACCATTTTTCATTTTGAAAGTAAAACTGTTCCTGAGTGTCAGCTCTTATTTCTGCATTTGCCAGCACAATGGTGTCCCGTGGCACTGAGAGATGCTCTCCTGCAAAACCAGCCAACCTTGAAGTCGTTTAGGACAGACAGAAAAATGACACCGGGCTCTCCACAGGCAGCAGTTACCTGACCACGCAGACATGGGCGGGTGTCCCGAGAAACATGGTCTTTCTTTGGCAAAGGCGAAAATGGCTGCCTTCTGCATGTGTCGGGAAGGCCCAGCTCCTTCAGTTTTGTTAGATGAGAACAACACTAGGTGGCAGTGACTTCATTATGTGGAATATTCCAGGGCCAGACAACTGGTTGTATCAATTGAACTAAGGCAGCATGATGAGATAAAAAGTTCTGAGTCAATGAGGCTTCTTTCTTATCCACCTAGATATTTATATGCCCCCTCTCCACTGGAGTCTATGAGCACTTTGCGCACACAGAGGATTTATCCTTAATACCCTGTGAAGAAAGGAAGTATTATCCCCATTTTACAGCTAGGGAACTAAGTTAGAGAGATCAATGCCGCAATTCAACAAGACACTGAACTTATATGGAACTTTAAACACGTGAATAATCTCCTCACTGTTCAGTAAAGCACCTTAAGCACACACTTAACTTTAAATGCATGCTTAAGTTCCCTTGAAGTCAATGAACTACTTATGTGCCTAGAATTCATTATATGGTTAAGTGTTTTGCTAAATCAGACCCTCAGTTACTTGTCCCCAGCCATACAAAGAATCAGTGGCCGAACCAGGCATTAAACGCATATTTCCTGTAGGCCCGTCCAATGTTTTAGTTCCAGTGTATCTACACATAGACACTGTGTATATAGACTGTTCATAGCACAAACATCTGTTGCATATATGGCATATAACATGAACACTGACAGTATAAAAGATTCTTCCACTTCTCTGTTGATAAGAATCATGATCTCTCAAGGCTCCAAATGTTTCATCCAGATCTACCTGAACTTCAGCACATAGGACAAAAATGGAATCTGAACCTATAATACCCCTATGTTCAGTTTTGAAAGCTGTGACGGGGCAAGGCCAGATGGCTATAGTAAAGTAGTGGGAGACAGATATATTAGCCACAGGCTAAACAAATCCCTGCCACCAGGATAAGCAAATGGCAGCTGCTCCAGGTCAATTAAGACACCTGGGGCCAATTAAGATCTTTTCAGAAGGCAGAGAAGACAGTGGGTTGATTGGGACACCTGAAGCCAATCTAGTTAAAAGCCTCCCAGTTAGTCAAGTGTGTGTGTGTGTCAGGAGCTGTAGGAGGAAGCCGTGCTGTTGGAGGAACTAAGCAGTACAAACCATATCAGGTACAAGAAAGTAGGCCCTGAGGTAACGGTGAAGGAGATATTGAGTGGGGGCTGCTGTGGGGAAGTGGCCCAGGGGATTGTACACGTCCTATTTCCAAAAGGTCAGCTACCATAGCTGCTACTATTAGGGTCCCTGGGCTGGAGCCTGGAGTAGAGGGCGGGCCTGGGCTCCCCCCTCCCCTCCCCGATTAATCACTGAGACTGGGAGACAACAGAGACTGTGCAAGGGAGGGTTGCTTCTCCTCACCTCCCTTGCTGGCTTATGATGAAAATGGCTCAGTAGGCTGTGACCCTTGCCTCTAAAGAGAGAAGGGCTACGTGGAGGGTCACAGTGAGCCTCTGAGGCTAGCGAAATCCACCAAGAAGTGCGGGACCCACTGAGACAAGGCAGAGCTTTGTCACAATGGGGAAAAAAAATCAGATTTCAGCTTCCTCGCTCCAGCTGCAGTGGGAATATATTTAAATTCTAAACACTAGAGGTAAATTCTAAACACTAGAGGTGATCAGGAAATGTATTTTATTTTCCAGTAAAAAAAAATAAGAAGAAGAAAGTGAAAGCTTGTTGTTTCCATAAAAGTTTCATGAAAAATTTGGAGGTGTGGAAACCTGGAACATTTTCAGTTGGTCGATGAAAACCCAGTTAAAAACAATAAACAAACTTTTCAGCAAACAGTGTTCAGCTGTCTCTACAAAATATATAGGTTCCCACAAGAGATTTGAAGGCTGAGTTTGGTTATTATCCAAAGCTTAATTGAACCTGGGTTAGGAAATTCCTGAGAATGAACTACATTTTTGTCACAGAACCTTCCTGTAACAGGATCTTACCTTATCCAGTGTCAGACCCTGCCTCTGCCTCAGTTTCCCCATTCTGGTAGACAAATGTTTCTTAATATTTAGCCCTCTGGCCAAGTCACAAAATCATTTTCCCTTTCCAGGGAAGATAAACAGAAACTAAAGAAAATGAAACAGATATCTAATAACATACATAAGAACATAAAAATGGCCATACTGGGACAGACCAATGGTCCATCTAGCCCAGTATCCTGTCTTCCAACAGTCGCCAGAATTAGATGCTTTAGAAGGAATGAACAGAACAGGGCAATTAGTGAGTAATCCGTCCCCTGTCAATCAATCCCAGCTTCTGGCAGTCACAGGTTTAGGGACACCGAGAGCATGGGGTTACTTCCCTAACCGTCTTGGCTTGGTTTTCACAACATCCTCTGGCAGCAAGTTTCAGTGGGCAGCGGCAGTCAGAAAAGCTAAGAGAATGTTAGGAACCATTAGGGAAAAGATTGATAATTGGACAGTAAATATCAGAATCCCACTATATGCATCTATGGGATGCCCACATTGTGAATACTGCATGCAGTTCTGGTCACCCATCTCAGAAAAGATTATATTAGAACTGAAAAATGTTTAGAGATGGACAATAAAAAGGATGAGGGGTATGGAACAGCTTCCATATGAGAAGAGATTAGAGAGCCTGGGGCTGTTCATCTTGAAAAAGAGACCATTAAGGGGAAGATATGATAGAGGTCTATAAAATCATGAATGGGGTGGAGAAAGTGAATAAGGAAGTGTTATTTAACCTTTACGTAACACAAGAACCAGACGTCACCCAATTAAATTAATAGGCATCTGGTTTAAAACAAACAAAAGGAAGTACTTCTTCACACAACACAGAGGCAATCTGTGGAACTCGTTGCCAGTGGATGTTGTGAAGGCCAAAAGTATAACTGGGTTTCAAAAAATAATTATATAAGTTCATGGAGGCTAGGTCCATCAATGGCTATTAGCAACCCCATGGATGCAACCCCATGCTCTATGTGTCCCTAAACGTCTGACTGATAGATGGTGGGACTGGAAGATGGAATGGCTTGCTCAGTAATTGTCCTGTTCTGTTCATTCCCTCTGAACTAGTTTTTCTCAACCAGGGGTGTGCATACACAGAGATCTTCCAGGGGGTACATGAATTCATCTAGCTATTTGCCTAGTTTTACAACAGGCTACCTAAAAAGCACTAGTGAAGTCAGTACAAACTAAAATTTCATACAGACAATGACCTGTTTATACTGTTCTACATACTATACGCTGAAATGTAAGTACACTATTTATATTCCAATTTATTTATTTTATAATTATATTGTAAGAATTAGAAAGTCGGCAATTTGTCAGTAATCGTGTGCTGTGACACTTTTGTATTTTTAGGTCTGATTTTGTAAGCAAGTGAATTTTAAGTGAGGTGAAACTTGGGGTACGCAAGATAAATCAGACTCCTGAGAGGGGTACAGTAGTCTAATTGATAGCCTGCTGGCCAGCTGCTGCACAGGGACACTGGCCGCTATCGGAAGACAGGATACTGGGCTAGATGGACCATTGGTCGGACCCAGTATGGCCACAAACATAATAAATGACAGTCCCTGCCCCCAAAGGCTTACGGTCTAAGAGACAAGGCAGAACAGGTGGACAAGACGAACAAGTGGGCTGAGAATAACAAAGAATAACAAGGTAACAAATCTAGTAGGATGTACACAATTCTTAGCCCAACAGGAGCAGTGATCACAACCTCCCTCCTCAGCAGAGGATTTTTGCACTTGTGGATATCACTCACTGCGAGTTATTACCACGTTGCAGTTTGTGGGCATACCTATTGCCCAGAGAAATGAGCATTTGCACACACAAAACAGGCAATTGCGTGTGCAAGTGTCAGCTGTGTGTGCATTTATCCATTCTAAAATGTAAACGAGGGGCTTTTTGTGTGTGATGGACACACAAATTTGAAGGGCACTGTGTAGGAATTCATGCTTAAATACTTGGCTCTCACCATCTATATGTGTATTATATGTGCACCGTTTCCATGTCCTGTCACCTGTATTCTGAAAATGTACAGAACATTTCTATGGAGAACCTATGTGTGCAGGTCATTCAGTAACACTGCAACCCCCTTGGCTTGCGAAATTCGAATGGCCTAACATTTTTAATGGATTTATTTTAATTCTAGGGCTCTTTGTGGTTGGGCTGTAGTGTGACCACATGTCCCACCTTGTAATATGGCCTGATTTTCGGAACCACTGAGGGTAGGAACCCACAAAGGCACTTTGGCATCTAAACCCCAGATGTAGGCACCAAAGTCCCAGTTTTGGCTCCCTGGCGATGCACAAAACTCCCACCAAACCCTATAGGTGCCTAAACTCACCTGGTGCCTAAGCTTTCAGGGTGGAAGTTCCCTAGGACAGGGGTGGCCAACCTGCAGCTCCGGAGCCACATGCGGCTCTTCAGAAGTTAATATGTGGCTCCTTGTACAGGCACCGACTCCGGGGCTGGAGCTACAGGCGCCAACTTTCCAATGTGCCGGGGGGTGCTCACTGCTCAACCCCTGGCTCTGCCACAGGCCCTGCCCCCACTCCACTCCACCCCTTCCCGTGTCCTCCCCTGAGCCTGCAGTGCCCTTGCACCTCCCCCTCCCCTCCAGAGCCTCCTGCATGCCACGAAACAGATGATCGGGAGGTGTGGGGAGGGAGGGGGAGGCGCTGATCAGCAGGGCTACCGGTGGGTGGGAGGCGCTGGGAGCGGGGCAGGGGAGCAGATGAGGGGCTGCTGACGTATTACTATGGCTTTTTGGCACTGTACATTGGTAAATTCTGGCTCCTTCTCAGGCTCAGGTTGGCCACCCCTGCCCTAAGAGGTTATGTTTCTGCCTCTGAGCACACACACTGCAGCCTCACTCTGTGTGTCTAGATGCCTATCTCCTGCCTCAGCCCCAGAGCAATTCACAAACCCAGAGAAGACAGGCATTTGGCTGCCTACATTTCACATGGGGCCCAATCTAGTAAGTGTACTCAGCGGCTGCCTGCTAGACTGTGTCCCATTTAAAATCTGGCCGGAGGAAGAGGGTGGTTTCAAGCCCAGATCATGTGCAATATAGCATATTAAATTGGGGAGGGCTGTTCAAACCCCAACTTTTAGGAGCATAAACTCATATGGAATGAAACAGGAAAGAAGGAGGTTCTTACAAACTCCTTTGAACCAAGAGCTGCAAGTTTCACACAGCTACATACTTCTAGGATTCTCTGTACAGTTCTTAGTGGGAGAAAGCCATCCCTGGGGGAGTTACATTAGAGATGAACTTAGTCCACTCAGCAGGATTGTCCCCAGATACATTGTAGGCAGCTTTAAGTTACATTTAGTGATAATAGTCTTGAATGCCTACAGTAACTCCTCACTTAACGTTGTAGTTCTGTTCCTGAAAAATGCGAAACAATGTTAAGCAAATCCAATTTCCCCATAAGAATTAATGTAAATGAGGGGGTTAGGTTCCAGGGAAATTTTTTTCACCAGACAAAAGACTATATTATATATATACACACACACACAGTATAAGTTTTAAACAAACAATTTAATACTGGTACACAGTGGTGATGATTGTGAAGCTTGGTTGAGGTGGAGGAGTCAGAGGGTGGGATATTTCCCAGGGAATGCCTCACTGCTAAATGATGAACTAGCACATGGTTGAGCCCTCAAGGGTTAACTCTCACATTCTACAAGGCAGCAAGAATGGAGAGAGGGGAGACAGCATCGCAGACAGAGACAGAGACACACACCGTGTGTGTGAGAGAGAGAGATGCCCATTTCCCCTTTAAGTACGCTGCCCCTACTCTTAAGTACACTGCCTTGTTAATTAGATCAGCTTGCTGAGACCCCAGCTGCTGCCAGCAAGCTCCCTCCGTCCTGAGCCCTGCCGTGTGTCCCCCCTGCTCTATGGAAGATGGGGTAAGCGGGATGCAGGAGCAGAGGGGAGGGGGACACCCTGACATTGCCCTCCTTCCCTCCCCGCCCTGCACAGTAAGCAGGAGTCTCGGGGAGCAGCTCTGAGGCAGAGGGCAGGAGCAGCACATGGCAGTGGGGGGAGGGACAGCTGAACTGCCTGGCAATTGATAGCCTGCTGGCCAGCTGCTGCACAGGGAACTTAGGGAAGCAGGGAGCTGATAGGGGGAGCTGATAGGGGGGCTGCCGGTCCACCCTGGTTCCAAGCCCCCACCAGCTAGCTGCAATGGGCTGCTCTTCCTACAAGCAGTGGACAAAGCAGGCAGCTGCCAAATGATGTTAGAAGGGAGCATTGCACAACTGTAAACCAGCATGTTCCCTAATTGATCAGTAACATAACAATGAAACAACATTAACCGGGACGATTTTAAGTGAGGAGTTACTGTACTTGCTAATAGAACTGTGACCTGTGGCTGGAAGGCTGTTATTTACCTCTCTGTGTCCAAAGCAAACACTTACCTTTGTTGCGTGGCTATTTGTTTTATTATACTTGTTTGCTTTTCAAGCCCAAGCAGTTTGATCGTTTTTTGTCAAGTTTTCTGCTTGGGAAAACAATGCTTCTTGCCTCCCCCGCATCCCACCTACTGCATATTTTCCCAGCCACCACAACCATATCCCACTTCCACAATTCAGCCAATATTTGGCCTTGTCTACACTAAAGGGGAAAACCAATCTAAGCTACGCAATTTGAGTTACGTGAATAGCATAACTCAAATCGACGTAGCTTAGATCTACTTACCACGGGGTACACACCACGCGACCTTGACGGGAGACGCTCTCCCGTCGACTCCCCTTACTCTTTTTGATCAGGTGGAGTACAGGAGTCGACAGGAGAGTGATCGGCAGTCGATTTAGCAGGTCTAAGACCCGCTAAATCGACCGCGGCTGCATCGATCGCCGCAGCATCGATCCTCTGGTAAATGTAGACAAGCCCTTTGTTCTGTGTCAAGCAGTAAAATTCTTGCCTGATACCGTTTACACACTAATGAGAACTACAGGGCTAGGATGTGAAGTTAGTTCTGTCTTTTGCAGCTCTTTTGCCAATCAGGATAAATTAAACCATATGGCAACCAGCAAAGAGGCATCTGTATAGAACATTGTTAATGGAGCTAATCCGTTAATGACTGTATAGCATGGCCAAACAAGAGAAAACATTTGTTACTTGATGGTAGCAAGCACTTCTCAAATGCGACAGCTGGAAATTAAGCATCCCCGGAAGCATTCAGAACAAATATTGCAAGAACTGGAGAGACAACCTAGAGCAGGATTTGTTATGTAACTGAGTCTCTTCCTCATTTTTTAGACTGGTAAACAGCAAGAGTTTTTCACCACTCACTGTATCTCTACTACAAGAAGGATGTGGAAAAATTGGACAGAGTCCAGTGGAGGGCAACAAAAATGATTAGGGGGCTGGAGCACATGACTTATGAGGAGAGGGTGAGGGAACTGGAATTGTTTAGTCTGCAGAAGAAAAGAATGAGGGGGGATTTGATAGCTGCTTTCAACTACCTGAAAGGGGGTGTGATGGGTTGGATCACAGAAACCCCCTTGGGAGCTGCCAACCGATGTGCAAAGGCTACCTCTGTTCCTGTTGTCCCTGCCAGCTCCGTGGCTTCAACTCCCTGTCTTGGTGAAGCCAGATACACCCGTCTGCTCCAGCACAGACTCAGGGTCTGAATTACCTGCCCCAAGAAGTGTGCTTGCCTTTAGCACTCAGATGCCCAATTCCCAATGGTGTCTAAACCCAAATAAATCCGTTTTACCCTGTATAAAGCTTATACAGGGTAAACTCATAAATTGTTCGCCCTCCATAACACTGATAGAGAGATATGCACAGTTGTTTGCTCCCCCCAGGTATTAATACATACTCTGAGTTAATTAATAAGTAGAGAGTGATTTTATTAAATACAGAAAGTAGGATTTAAGTGATTCCAAGTAGTAACAGACAGAACAAAGTAAGTTACCCAGCAAAATAAAATAAAATGCGCAAATCTATGTCTAATCAAACATTGAATACAGATAATCTCACCCTCAGAGATGCTTCAGTAAGTTTTTTCTCAGACTGGACACCTTCCAGGCCTGGGCACAATTCTTTCCCCTGGTACAGCTCTTGTTTCAGCTCAGGTGGTAGCTAGGGGATTCTTCATGATGGCTCCTCTCCTTCTCTGTTCTCTTCCACCCCTTTATATATCTTTTGCCCAAGGCGGGAATCCTTTGTCCCTCTGGGTTCCCCCACCCCTCATTGGAAAAGCACCAGGTTAAAGATGGATTCCAGTTCAGGTGACATGATCACATGTCACTGCAAGACTTCATTACTCACTTGCCAGCACTCACATATACAGGAAGACTCACAGGTAAATACAGCCATCTGCAGACAATGGCTCTGGTTAATGGGANTGAGGAATGGATGCACTTTCCACACAAACATGTTCTATTCTGTTAAACACACGGACGCCTCTTCTCAAATTCACATTAATTTGCTGCCTGCCAATTGACTGATGAAGACCAATCAGTTCCCAGTCCTAATTTTTTTTGACACATCTGTAGTTACAATCCAAATATTTAACATGCACGACTGAATCAGAGCACAGGGCCTCAAGAAATGAGCAGAGACTATAGCTGGATTTCTCTTGGTTAATGAGTTTCCTATGGTTTTTTTTATTCAAAGTCAATTTTCTTCTTGATCATCTCTAAACAGCCTCAGTGGCCTTTAGGGCTTCTTGTTAAGTTTGCTATTATCTTCTGTAAATGACTAACTCCTTTGAGTCCTGATGCTTAACCAGGAGGGGCTGTGAGTCATCTTAACAAAACAGCTGTTTAGAAATAATTGATTCTTTCAGGCTTCTGGGATCTAGTCCCAGTTCTGGCAGTGGCACACTGTGTGACCTTGTGGAAGTCACTTCAATCTCCGTGCCTCAGTTTACCCCCTCTGTGTTCATAGATTTTTAAAGCAAGAAATAATCCTAATATTGCCATAGCTAGCAGAGGTTTCTCTTTAGCCTAATAGGAGTGTGACAGATTGGACACCTTGGGAAGTTACCTGATGTGCTGAGATACCACTGAGTCTACCTGTTCTGCCAGCACGGGCCCCCTTTAACCTGTCTTGCTGAGCCAGGCTATTTAAACCTCCTCTAACACACACACAGGCAGGGTCACACCCAGCTGCAGATCAGCTCTGGGAAGACTCCGCTTCAGGGAGTTGCTCCAGCACTCAGATGTCCACCTCCCTTGGAGTACAGACCCAAAAATAGATTATATTCGCCTCTTCCCTCAATATGGAAGAGGGTATGCACAATTTCTCGCCTCTCCAGTTAGCAATCACACAAACTGGGTTGTATTATAAACCAGAAATAAATGTATTAACTAGAACGTGTGTATTTTAAGTAGTTAAGGAGGTAGCAGACAGAACAGGGCTGATTACTAAGGCTACATCCAGACTACCCGCCCGGATCGGCGGGTAGCAATCGAATTATGGGGGATCGATCTATTGCGTCTCGTCTGGACGCGATAGATCGATCCCCGAACGCGCTCCCATCGACTCCGGAACTCCAGCAGGGCGAGCGGAGGTAGCAGAGTCGACGGGGGAGCCGCGGCCGTCGATCCCGCGCTGCGAGGACGCGAGGTAAGTGCCAGGTAATTCGAAATAAGATACTTCGACTTCAGCTACGCTATTCCTGTAGCTGAAGTCGCGTATCTTATTTCGATAGCTCCCCCTAGTGTGGACCAGGCCTAAGAAAATAAAACAGATCATGCAAACTAAACTTAATACACTAAAGAAACCGGTTGCACGTGAGTTCTCACCCTAAATGTGGTTCTAATCATCTTCTTCACAGGCCAGATGTCCTTCCAGCCTGGGCCCAGTTCTTTCCCCCTGTTCAGTCTTAGTTGTTTCCAGCAGTCATCCTGGGTGGGGTAGTAGGAGAGAACTGATGACCTCGGATTACCTCACTCCCCACCCTTAAATAGGATTTGCATAAGACAGGAGTCCTTTGTTTCCTAGTTTGACCCCCCCCTTCCCTTACAATGGAAAGTTACAAGAAGTCCCAGGTAATGTTTTAGTATCAGGGGACAAGACCACCTGACTCTGTAGGGCCCTTGTAGCCATTCTTCACAAGCTGACCCACACGTTCATAGGAAGACTAAGATTTTTTACAGTCCATTGTCCTTGTTGATGGGCCATCGGCCCTGTCTGGCTTTCCCACTGTTGTACCTGAAGTGTTGGCAGTGGGCGTCACCCAAAGTACTGTAGCATAGTTGAAATACAGATACATAGTCAATATTCCTAATTTCAGATACAGAAATGATACGTGCATACAGATAGAATAATCACATTCAGTAAATCATAACCTTTGCAATGCTATCTCACATGAGCTATCTTGCATAAAGTATATCTCAGTTATGTCATATTCATATCATAAGCATATTTTCATCAAGAATATGGAATGACACTTCACAAGGGGCATGTGTGTTTGGATCTTAAGGATCTCTTCCTGTTGATAACAATGTAGTCCATCCTGCCATGTGTTCAAGAGATGAAGGCCATCAAAGTAGTCATTATTGTTTATTATGTGGTTTACAGCAGTGCTTAGAGGCCCCAATCAGAAAGCAGGGCCCCATATTTCTTAAATATCTGTACAGTACCCAGATCCCCAGCCCCTTCCCCCAAAGAGCTTACAATTGTAGGATGTTACGGTCATCGTAGAAAAGGGGAAGTGTCATGCACCAAGCAGTGGTCATTGCTTATCACCAGCTTAGGTGTGGTCAACCAGCTGGGTCAAGGAATTGTTACACCCTCCATAGGCAAACAACCAAAAGCGATGGTGTTTATAGGTGGCTGATAGTGGAAGAGTCCGAGAAATGACTAAGGCTCCAAGTATTCTTGTCCAAAATGACTCCAAAGTCACTTGCGGCAGTTCTGTTTAAGCAGAGCCTAGTAGTATTTGGCTTGTTTGCCATATTTGTATGTGCATTTCTCAGGCACTTTAGGAGATTTTAGGAAGCTGAAGAAGTTGCTGCATAATCCAAACCAATGCAATCAAACTAAGCGACGCATTTCACAAGAGACAAGACAGACACGGAGCAACATCAGGAAGTGCAGAAACGAATTCTGATGGCATATCAAGGAATTGCTTTGTTGCAGTAGTTGGGAAATTTCACTTTGAGTGACATCTGTCAAACTTGTCTGGCATTATTTATTTTTCCTATTATGGTAGTTTCTAAAAATCCCAGAAAGGGGTTAGTGCCCCCTTGTGTTAACAGTGTTAAACAACCACCACTAAGACTCCTGGACCCAAGGAACTCACAATCACCTTCTGAGTTTGTACAGCACCTAGCACAGTGGGATCTTCTCCATGACTAGGGCTCCTGTACTCTCTGATTATACGGCTTTATACTAGGATAAGAATTCACCATGACAGCCTGAATGGCAAACAGTTAGAACCTTTTACATTAGGAGATGAAGCCCATTGTTCCCATTCCTGTTGGCTAGCAGTTGCAATCCTTGCAGCAAACGATGTGCATGGCATTGTGGGAAATAGGAAGGAACACCAGATCCCAGTTTTTGCAGATGATAATCTGTTATGTCTGAGTGAACGTGACAGCACTAGATGGTATTAGAGGAATGTGGTGTTTCTAGGTCAAGGGTCAGCAACCTTTGGCACCCGGCCCGCGCCGCTTCCCGCAGCTCCCATTGGCCGGGAACGGCGAACCGCGGCCAGTGGGAGCTGCGGGGCTCCGTGCCTGCGGACACTCCAGATAAACAAACCGGCCCGGCCTGCCAGCAGCTTTACCTTGATGGGCCGGGTGCCAAGGGTTGCTGACCCCAGTTCTAGGTAAACCTATCCAAAGCTGAAAAAATGCCTTTGGCAGCAAATTAGGAAAGCAAAGTCAAATTAACTGGTTTCTAAATGCTTTAAATATCTGGGAAGGACAGATTTCACATGCTTTACACTGACAACATTTAATCTACTCCCCCTAACCTCAATGCTAGACCCTTAAAGATGCCATGACCTCTCTCTGTCTCTGCCTGATCCCATTAGTTTAGTTAAGATTAGTTAAGTTTAGGGGTTTGGAAAGGGTCCCATACGAGGAGAGATTAAAGAGGCTAGGACTTTTCAGCTTGGAAAAGAGGAGACTTAGGGGGGGTATGATAGAGGTATATAAAATTATGAGTGATGTGGAGGAAGTAGATAAGGAAAAGTTATTTACTTATTCCCATAATACAAGAACTAGGGGTCACCAAATGAAATTAATAGGCAGCAGGTTTAAAACAAATAAAAGGAAGTTCTTCTTCACACAGCGCACAGTCAACTTGTGGAACTCCTTACCTGAGGAGGTTGTGAAGGCTAGGACTATAATAGCGTTTAAAAGAGAACTGGATAAATTCATGGAGGTTAAGTCCATTAATGGCTATTAGCCAGGATGGGTAAGGAATGGTGTCCCTAGCCTCTGTTTGTCAGAGGGTGGAGATGGATGGCAGGAGAGAGATCACTTGATCATTACCTGTTAGGTTCACTCCCTTGGGGCACCTGGCATTGGCCACTGTCGGTAGTCAGGATACTGGGCTAGATGGACCTCTGGTCTGACCCAGTACGGCCTTTCTTATGTTCTTATGTTCTTATGTAAGATGAATATCCTACCTACACTACTTCCTTCAAGTGTTACTAAAAATTCTTCCAAGCTGTAATAGGAAAGAATTGGGCCATATCTGTATTTCATTTACTAGCTTCTGATAAGCAAAACAAAAAATGTATACCAAGCAAACCTAGTATAATCTAATACAATTCCAAAGGAATAATAGTAATGGGAGATTCAAGCTTCCTTAACTGGAAATGCTCCGGTTCACCCATAAGTTATTAAGCTTAGTGCGGCAATTACTAGGTGAAATTCTCTGACCTGTGTCATCCAGAGGGCATGCAATTGTATTTGACGTTTTACAAGTGAGCAGCTATACCAAGGAGCATTTGGAACTGGCCACGCTTCAGAAAAGCACACCATACCACCCTATGATGGTTAAACATAGAAGCTTCCTATTCTACCTCCTCAAGCTTTCCAACCTAATTTACAGCAAAGGTCTTGCATCACGCCATCCTGCTAACAACCACAGCTCAGAGTGAAGATGATACAGAGCCAGCCAGACGACTTCAAAGCCTAATTCAGTCTTTAAATTGTTTCCAGTGAGGGGGGGGGGCGCATAGGGGAAGGCGCTTGCAAAGTGACTCAACTAGTCATGTTTGAAGAGTCCATAACTGTCCAAACACAAAAAGGTCAACAAATCACTCACTGATGGTCTTAAAACATGTGCCACTTAATACATGTGGAGCAGAAAGAAGCATCCTCAGACTTAAGAAATATTCTTAATAGAAGTTGATTTGCCATTGCCTTACCAATAAGAGATAGAAAACACGACCAGTAGTTACCAGCACGAAAAGGAAGAGCTGCAATACTACGGCTACTCTAGGGTTAAAGCCATTTGGCTCCGCCCTGTTTAAGGGTCAGCCCCAGCAAGGCATGCTGGGGAAAAAAATCCTATCAGGGGTAATCTTCCACTAAAACGAGTTAGTAGAGATCGGGAAAGGGAGTGTTTTGATGAACAGTGCTGTGCTATAAAAATATGTTGAGCTTTTTTTGTGTGTGTGCCTGAGGATAAAACGGTATAGCTTACGCCCATTTAAACAGAGCATACTGTGTTTTCACATTTTTGCCTAAATCGTACTAGTAAAGGTAAGTGAAAAAACATCAGGTTTGTTTTTTTTTAACTTCTATTGAAATCTTTATGAAAAGCTTTGTTAAAATTTCTGTGAATTAGACGTTGCAAGGGGTATCATGGCTGTTCAAAACATGGAGGCAAGGGGAAGGAAAGTAGTGAACATTTTGAGCAGCTGTGAGAAATATGATCAAATACACATACAGTGAAATTCATCAGCAGGTGTCAAGAGATAGGCTGTATGGTCTAGTGGCTAGTCCATTAGCCTGGGCTTCTGTAGACCCACATTCTGTTCCCTGCTCTGATGCTGGCCTGTTATGTGACTTTGGGCAAGTCACTTCAGCTCTTTGTCTTCCTTTCTTACCCTCCCACCTGTTGTCTGTTTTGTCTAGTTATACATTCCTTTAGTGTCTCTCACTAAGGGTATGTCTAGCACACTAAGCCCAGGCTCCGACTCAGGTATGAGCCTCTTCCCGTCCACACACAAAGTCTGACTCAGGTCAGCAAGCACTCAGGACCCGGTCAGAGCCCGAGTCCTGCTGGGATTTGGGTCCGAGCCCTGTCGTTTGGCTGTGTGGATGCAGCTCAAGCCGCAGATCCAAAGGTCTGCATAGCACAGAATGGACAGATTCATGTGGCTGAGCGACCCGGGTCTAGCAATTGTAAACCCAGGTTTACCATGCAGCGTGGACACTCAAGCACGGGCTTGGAAACACTGAGTCCACAAGCCCAGATCCCACAGACCCAGGCTGGATGTGCCGCGTAGCCATGCCCTATGTGTGCCTAACACAACGGGGCCCTGATGATGGAGCCCATAGGTGATGCTGCAATACAAGTAAGAGCCTCTTTGCCATGTAAGGCTTATGCTAGCCCTACCTGAGCAGTCACACATCGAGGCCACGGCATCGCTCGTCTGCTGTCAAGGCGAGGGCTGCGTGCTGGTTTGGATTAACCTGATGTTCCGAGGGCAGCCCAGGGGCACGGCCCTAGCTGTCCACTTACCTAGATGCAGGTGTTGTGATCTGGGGCCAGGCTCCGGTTGCTCTTCCAGCCCCGAGGCTGGACTACTGGCTGCAGAGAGGTTGCCTCACAACCTGCTGACTTCCAGGCCGGATGCGGTTATCTGCACGAAACCCATTTGCCCTCTCTTGGTTCTCGCGGAGGGTGAATATCACCCCCCTGGAGCGATGACCAGAGAAGTAGCCCGTGATCTGCTTTGATACAGAAACCGCAACCGTGTATGGCAGAAAATTCACAAAACCTTATTTCTCAGGGGGTTACTCTGCACATGGGCCACAACTTGCTGTTCTACACCGGGGGGTGGGGGGGGGTCACGAGTAAGGATCAGGGGATGTAAATACTGTGTCCATCCCATATTGCTGGCTGGGAAGAGAGTCCCACAATGCAAAACCGTCGCGAACTACGGCACCATCCCCTCTGCTGCCACTTATAAGCCATGTAGCTGCCTTCGGTTCCATTTCTTTCCACTCCAGACAACACGCTGGCAGGCCCAGCAGACTGGGGCTTTGCCGCAAGCTGTATTGAAGCTCACGTGATATTTTTCTTAAGGACTCGAGTACGAATGTTTGACACGTGTCTGGTTTTCTAACCACAAGAGACAACATCTTCTTCCTCTGGTTACCAGAGGGGGAGGGGGCTTCAGCCTCTCCCCCTCCCCCCACCTCTCCAAAATGCGCACACAAAGCCATGAGGAAATAAACTAGAGCAAAGGTCTCCCTCCGATCCAGGCTGGGATCTTTTAGCCAGTCAGGCTTGGCCATAAGGCCCTGATCCTGCAAAGAGGCAGGGTTAGGGAGCAGAGCCCCTCTGGAGTCTCTAGTTGGGGTTCATGTGCTCACAGAGACACCTGTGTGTTGTTCCTTGAAGCCTCGGGGCCTAAAAGAGCTCCGCACAGCAGCTCCAGTGGCGTCCTTTTGGGGCCTTCCCCATAGTTCAGGGTAGAAGGGGGCAGGGAGGAGCAAAGGGGCCCGCCTTCTGCCTCAAGGGCAAGTTTAAACATCAAACGCAGTTTAAAAGGAAATCAAAAAAATGTACGGGCACAATATTTTTTTTTTTTCACTCGACACAGGAAACAGGCATCAAAGCACCCACAGTAACTGCAGGGTGTAAACCTTGCAGCTCTTGTATCAGCTGCCCTTTGTGCTTCATGATCTTTGTTGTTCCTAGAAGGAAAAGGCAAAATGATTGCACTTAGTTTTTCAGATGGGTAAAAATGCTCAACAAGCATTTGTTTGTGCTCCAGGAGCCCTGGATGTGACTGAAAAATCCATCCCCAGCAGCAGTTTAAGGTAACCCAGAGCACATCCCTCTACCAATTCCCTCTCCGTACACCTGCAATTCGATGGAACCTCCCCAGTTTTCAAACACCAGGCTCATCGTTTTCCTAGGCAATGTGCCCTGGATTATTAGTGTCAGGCCGAAAGGGAGATGGGGAGACATTCGTCCCACTCCCTGGCACCGCCTCCCTGGCACTACGGTCAATGCCACCATAATCTTCCCTTGCCCCTGCAATGAAATTCATTCACTTCCCCGGCCACTGATCCATTGTCACTGCCACAGCTGACGCATGTGCCTGAGGACAAACGTTTTGCCATTGTGCAGTGTACGAGGCCACACCGATTGGCAAGTATCTTCACTAGCAGATCCTTGAAGGACGAAGTCCCCAGATTCCCCCTGCCCTCCCACCTCTGAAATAGTTTGATCTCCCCCTAACAAGATTGATAACAATCAAAATATTTGTGATTTAGAAAGTTTCCAAGTTTTACCTCAGACATTGTTTTTGCCAAGGAAGATTACCCAGAACGCACTGGAGTGTTCTACCTAAGAACCGGATTCTGCTCTCGCTCTGGTTTCACACTGGTGGCACTCCACTGGTGGCACTGATTGTCTCTAATGTACGTGAGATCAAAATTGGACCCTCAGTACCTGGCTCTCTTCTGAAGAGCACCTTTGTTCTGAGCCCAGATAGGCAGCTCTTTCTAGATCAGTTTCCAGAGTTCTGTCTCTGCCTTCTACTTCTCCCCCCTTCTGTTTGCCTCACCGTCTGTGTTATCAGCTCCACATCTGGCTATCAAGCCCGTGCTGACTCATTGCTAGATTCTGGTGAGCTCTGGTGTAGGTGCACGGGACAGGGGAAGGGCGTCCGGAGACTTTGCTTGAACAAGGGCCTGAACAAGGGCCAAGCGGATTTGCAGTCGTTGCACTTGAAGGAGCTCAGGGGCTGTCCCATTGCTACTTCCTGGGGGGTGCATGGTTCTGCAGATAACAAGAGGCAGAGGTTGGCCTCCTGTGTCAGCCCCAACCTGCACTCCGTAAAGGGGTGTAGCAGTGGGCAGGTAGAGCCACACTGCCCTAACGTTGGGCTTTATCTACAAGGCACAATCAAGCTCTCTGCTCCAGGCTTCCTGCTTTCTAGACCTTCTTCCCATCTCCAGCCACCTTTGGGCTCTCTCTTTTAAAATCCTTTGAAGACCATTTAGTAGGAAGGATGGTCCAGTGGGTAGGGCACAGGCCTGTGACTTGGGAGACCTGTGTGGTTTTTTTCTGGCTTTGCCACTGACCTAGAATAAGTCACTTAACCTACCCTATACCTTAGTGCCCCCTCTGTAAAATGGGCATAATACTTCCCTATCTCACAGGGATATTAAAGAGGATAAGTCCACTAATGACTGTGAGGCACTCAGTCGCTATAGTGATGAGGGCCATATTGATATACAGATAGACTCACATGGGATCTGACACCAAAGTTCAGACCAACTCCTTCCCTTGCCTCTAGAAAAACCACAGTCATTATTCTAGCCTTTTCAACAGTGAACCCAACACGTCCCCCCTCAGCAGCGCAGGGGGAAAGAAATCAAGGCCTGGCGACACCTTTGTAACTCACTGCAAATGGCTTCACATCCTGCTTAGATAGTTGGATGAAAGACGGTGCCTGGGCAGATCAAAGCCGTGCTCACTATCTTTGTGTTCTCTCTGCTGTACGTGAACACAAAGCCTGGCTTCTCCCTGACCAGTTTGACTTGATATAGTACAGAATCATCCTCCCTTCTACTGTATAATGTCATTATGGGCTATAGGATTCCTACCTGCTGCAGAGAATTAAGGCGGTAACCAAGAACGGTTTGGCAAAGGCAAAGTGATGACTTTGCAAATCAGGCATTTTTGCAATTAGGCTTTAGACCAAAGTGTCCATGGGAATGAGGGAGGGATCTGGGACAGGATGTTTCAAGGGGGTTGTAGTGGGATTAAAAACCTTTTGCTTCCAGGTTACTGGCTCAATGCTGGCAAAATAATGACTCACTGGCCTCTGCAGACTGTTTGGTATCTTCTGTGAAATGAGCTGCATGATCAGACTTCAGTTCCTACAGTATGCGTGTCCACAGCAAAAATTCATCACCAGGATTTACACTAAGTGCCAATGTCAGCAGAGAGGCCCAGGACTGAATGGGCCATGGATACTGGATTCCTCTCTCAATTCCATGCAGGTGGAGATTGAAAGACAGTATAGAAGGAAAGCTCACAAGGCCAATGGATCTTCTGTGGAAAAAAGGGGACTTAGGCTCGAAGGTTGTCAGCCTGGCACCTTTCAATCATTCAGTTCTCTACAGATAATAATGCCTCACTTTCAGATAGCATTTTTCATCAGTAGATCTCAAAGCATCTTACAAAGGAGGTCAGCCCCCTTTTAAAAATGGGAAACTGAGGCACACATAGGGGAAATGACTTGCCCGAGGTCATCCAGCAGGCCAGTGGCTAAACTGGGACTAGAACCTATAGTTCTTGAGTCACAGCCCATTGCTCCAACCCTGCCTCCTTAAAAAGGATTCCGCTCTAGTATTAAAGTCTTGTCTACATGGGAAAGTCATTCCAGACTTGGGGAGGGGTGAATTTAAAGCACTTTAGCTTTTCCAGACTAACTTCATGATTCCAGAAAAGTGTGTCTATATGGGACCTATTCTGGAATAGCTATGGAGGTCGATTTCCCCATGCAGACAGGCCCTAAGGCCAAGAATTTCAAAGTTACTAGTTTCAGAGTAGCAGCCTTGTTAGTCTGTATCCGCAAAAAGAACAGGAGTACTTGTGGCACCTTAGAGACTAACAAATTTATTTGAGCATAAGCATCCGATGAAGTGGGCTGTAGCCCACGAAAGCTTATACTCAAATAAATTTGTTAGTCTCTAAGGTGCCACAAGTACTCCTGTTCTTTTTAAAGTTACTAGTGATTCTGGGGGCCTCATTTTTGGATGCCAAAACAGAGACACCTTGAAGGAGCTTGACTTTCAGAGAGTGAGGGCTCAGCCTTTTGTACAAATCTTGTCCCCTTTAAGATGTCTCCAGGTGGACAGTGACCAAATGGAGGCAAATTCCAAATCGCTAGTTACTTTTGGCAATCTGGGCCTAAGAGTAGGGTGACCAGATAGCAAGTGTAAAAAATCAGGACAGGGGGTGGGGGGCAATAGGTGCCTATATAAGAAAAAGCCCCCAAAATCAGGACTGTCCCTATAAAACAGGACATCTGGTCACCCTACCTAAGAGTATTACTCAGGTTTCTTTCCACTCTGCTGTTTCTTTCCAGTTTTTGAACTCTGTGATTCTCAGAAGAATAATGACAATGTGTGCAGACATATTCAACCTGGGCTGCTTTGAGATCAGCTGAATATTGCCTTGAGATTTCAACGTCTCATTTATGCAAATAACTTCAATATGACCTCAGGGATGGCGAAAATGTCTATTTCATTTTGCTGTTTCTTCTCCGTTGCCCACCTTTATGAAACAGACACATGCCTGTGCTATTTAGATCAAAAGAAGAGACTCTCTTATACCATCAGGGGAAGAACTTTAGTGGCCAATATCAAAACACAGTTTATATAGTGAGACGTTAAGCAATGGGCTAACTCTGCTCCTCTTGAAGTCAACCCTTTTGAAAATCTCATCTTAAAAGTTCTTCTCATTGTAAAATTAGCATTCCAGCTCTTTCAAATGCCAGTTTTTATTTAACACTTTATTGCCTTGTAAGTCTGAATTTTTAGGTCGCTTTTAACACTCTGGATTTTCTGCACCGTGGTCACCTAGTTACTCATACACGTAATTTCCATTGACATTAATGTGGGTTGAAACACCACACTACCCGTTGAGATGTATTGTGTATTTAATTTATGTTAATTGTTCTTTATTTATAAAATGTCCATCCACTGCTCTGGCTGCTGTACAAAAATAAAAAATACTAGGCCAGATTCTCAGCTGGTATAAATTGGAGTCACTCTGACTTCAATGAGGCAACGCTGATTTACAGCAGCTGAGATTTGGTATATTTTAATAGGCCCAGAGATCATAGATATATATCCCTGCACCCTGCACAGCCCCCACACAAAAAATAACTTCCACAGCTTTATATAATTACAGAAAAAAAGGTAGGGAGGAAGTAGTATAACTTAGTGGCTAAGCTACTGGCCTAAGGTTTTGGAGACAGGGGTTCTATGCCTGGCCTGCTGTCAATGAACTTCTCTGTTATGTGCCACAGTTTCCCCATCTGTGAAATGGGTATGATACTACTGACCTCCTTTGTGATGCACTTTGAGGTCTACTCATGAAAAATGCTATATAAGAACAAGGTATTCTCATTTATGACATCGAAACTCTCAACCACAGGAGCTGGTTACATTACTGAAATTTCAATGCTTTTTGCAGAAATATTTCACACTGTTTTGTGAAAACCTTTTACTATAGTAATATCACTTTATAGAGAAGATAGTTGAAATTTTTCAAAATTCCATGATGTTGATGAAAAGTTTTGAAAAGTTTTCATGAAAAATGGGCTACATTTTTTGACCAGCTCTATCAACCACATTTCCAACCACTGCAACTTGCCCCTAGACATCCCTTTCCTGCTCTAGTGAAAGCCTAGAATAACAGGTAGGGCCTTGAAAATCATAAAATTCAGCTCTCGAGAACTAAGGGGGAAGCAAATTTCAAAGCCAGGGACCTTCACTTGAGCAATTCAGCTGACCTCTGATGCTAGTGTCATCATAATACATATGGAGAGAGAGGCTAGCTCTTGGGTAGATCGGATCCAAATTGCTTGAGGTCTGATCCAAAACCTATTGAAGTAAATGGGAATTTTAAGATTTAAAAAACAAAACCAACACTCTAACCATGGGAAATGATTGCTGAGCTGGTGCAATTTCCTTTAAATCACCAACATGTATTATATTTAAAATATACAGAAAATGGCTTATACATATAAAATAATTAAAATGAATACCCTGAGTGTTAATTGCGATCCAATGTCCTGTAATGAACAAGCTATCTGATATGTCTTGTGTCAAGAATAGCAGTGTTATCTAGTGACAAGAGCAGAAGATTTAAGAAAACATGCCTTATAGAGATAGACTCAAAGGGCTCAATCTATTTGGCTTAACAAAGAGACTGTTAAGGGCTGACTTGATTACAGTCTATAAGCATCTACATGGGGAGCAAATATTTAACAATGGACTCTTCAGTCTAGCAGAGAGGTAGAACACGGTACAATGGCTGGAAGTTGGAGCTAGACAAATTCAGACTGGCAAAAAGGTGTAACATTTTTTCACAGTGAGGGAAAATAACCATTGGAACAATTGACCAAGGACCGTGGTGGATTCTCCATCACTGACCATTTTTAAATCAACACTGGATTTTTTAAAAAGATCTGCTGGAGGAATTATTTTGGGGCCGTTTTCTGGCCTGTGTTATAGAGGAGGTCAGACGAGATGCTCACAATGGTCCCTTCTGGCCTTAGAATCTAAGAAGAATAGGAGACAGTGCTCCGGAGTTCTAGTCCTAGGTCTGCTGCTGAATGATATGTGACCTTGGCAAAGCCATGCTAGTTGCTCTGTGCTCAGCAAAGCTATCATAAAACCAACAGTATTGCACCATTTATTATTACAGTAGTTCCAACATGCCTCAACTGAGACGGAGGCCCATTTGTTCCAGACACTGGGCACACAAATAGTAAGAGACAATTCTTGCAGCTCAGCACTTCCAATCTAGGGGGAGGAGAAACTAGGGTGACCAGATGTCCTGATTTTATAGGGACAGTCCCGGTTTTTGGGTCTTTTTCTTATATAGGCTCCTATTACCCCACCCCCCCACCCCGTGTCCCGATTTTTCACATTTGCTGTCTGGTCACCCTAGGAGAAACAGAAGCACAGAGAAATAAGACAACTTGGACAAGATCATGCAACAAGTCAAGGGAATAGAACCCCACTCCCGACCCAGAGCCCTATTCACTAGACCAGTCTACCTCTGAATTCCACCCTCACCCTTCAGCATGCGCACACGAGTAAAGCTCTGTTGGTGCTTTAGTGTTTGCAGGATTGGGAGCTTCCTTCATAGAAACATCTTTCCTCTTTATTAAAGATGATGACATTTTCTATCCAGGGTTGTGTGAGAGCCAATCCTGATTAACGTGCCTACACAACATGTCTCTGCTGGGGCCATCAGTTGCTGCAGAATACACCAAGAAACAGTCTAGCACAAAACAATACTGTAGGAAAACACTACATCATTTGCATTCAGCCAAAAAATTCACATGACTAATAGGTTACCGAATTGTGCCGTTGTCTGGTAAATTCAAGGTCTGTACCACGACCAACGGTTCATATTGCCCTTCCCCCCGGCCCCCAAAGTAATCTTTCAAAGATGAACATTTTTAGTCTATTGCTAATAGAAAATAACTGTGAGCTTGTGATTTGGGGTGAAAAAACAGGGTTTAATATGTGTTGGTGAAGCTAAGGGAGTATTTAATTTTTTGATCTTTTTTTTTCTTTTTGAAAAACAGATACGGTAATAAAGACAATCTGTTTGATTTCCCTCCAGAGTGGAAAAGATGAGTCAGTCATAAACAAGCATTGTGCCTCAATCGCCAGTCCCCGATGCTGGGGGAAACCAGGAGCGACACAAGCGAGTCTAGAGAGTTACACCATGGTGACACTAGTGTGAGAAAAGACTCAGGCTGCGATCCGTGGGTTTACTTCACGGCTGCATTTGTTTACTGCTTTTGGCAGCGGAAGCCTTTTCCTATTCGACTTTATACAGAAACAATTTGTGCCTTGCTTCTCTATGGTTTGGGGCATCCTTATTCTTTACTGCCTTGCTTCAAATTGATTCCTCAAGAAAGGCTAAGAAAGGACGACTCATTTGAGGATGGTCTGTCTACTTAACTGTACATTGTGTGAGGGTGGACGTTAGGCAAAATGACCCAGCCTTTTCATTAAAGGTACAAAACGGAAGTAAATTTAAGGGTATTAGTTGCTGCAATGTTTGCCCGCACAATCATTCGAACGTATTTATCTGGCCCCCCATTACCACAGTAGCTGAGCGCCTCACTGTCTTTAACATGTTTATCCTCCCAATGCCCCACTGAGATAGGACAGTGCTCTTATATAGGGTGACCATATTTCCCTATACTGAATACAGGACACCTGGTAAAATTACTCGAGTTCAATGGCAATCAACCGTGCAAACGTTCAAAGTAACATCAAGTTGACTGAGCCCCTGTTAAAAAGAAATAGTGTAGTTGGATTCTTTTTATTTACCTTCTTATCTTTAAGGCTTTAGGGTTCACATGGGGAGGGGTGTCACACACACACTCCTGTACACCTCTCTCACCGTGACCGACCAACCCAACCCTCCCTGCCCGGTGCTCTCCGCCCTCCATGCCGGGATGGACCCGCCTCTCCTGGTACCTGGCACCACGTTGTCCCGAGGCAACACATGGGCACAGGGCACGCAGAGTCACATGCCCACCCTCCCCAGATTTCTGCCAGGGTTCACACCAGAATGTGGCCAGCAGCAGCCTTTCAGCGCTGTGCGGGAGGGAAGGGATGGGAGCTGCTTCCAGCTGCAGGGGAGGAGGAGTGGGGCAAGGGATGACCTGCCCCGTGTCTTTGCAGAACTCTTCTTCCCTCCCCTCCCCATGGCTGGAAGCAGCTTGTTCCTTCCTGTCCGCACAGTGTCGAAAGGCAGCTAACACCTCCAGGCTGGCCACCGACATAACCCAAGTTGCCTCCTGTCCCCCGGGTACAGCGCAGGCAGGAAGGGGTTAAGCCCTAAGGATGCATTGTGCACAGGGCGCAGGGAACCTGACTGCAGGGGCTTCAGCAAACCCAGCCAGAGAGGAGTGTGCCTAGGGGATGGAACAGCCCCACACTCCCTGGGAGCAGGACCCAGGCGGAGGGGCATGGGTGAAGAGGATGCTAAGCCCCCGCCCCGGGGGCTGCTGTGGATCCTGCAGGGTCAGGGTGTGAACAGGCTGGAAATCGCTTCCCCCACCCGACACTCCAGAGCTTAGCTGAAGGATGGAGAGGCTGCCTCATGCCAGCGCTGTGCGGGGCTTTGGCACATGCAGGGCTCGGCTCCTCCTGGCCAGCGCCCTCGGCCGGAGGGTCTTGGGGTTTCCCAGGGCACTGGCCCAGCCAGAAGCAATGGGGGAAGGAAGGAAGGAGGGAGGGAGGGAGGAAGGAGCCTGCTTGCCAGGCTGCTGGTGAGCTGAGTGCTCCGACCAGGGGCTGGTTCTCCACATCGCCTGGGAGCGGGATGCACCCCGCTGGGGGGGATATGGAGGAGCAGCAGGGCTGGGGCGGGGGCAAAGGACAAAGCAGGGAGAGGACGGTGAGGGGGGAGCACATAAATGGCCAGTGGGTGGGCAGCAGAGGTGACAGCTCGCAGTGCGCAGCCAGTGCCGGCTGGAAACGGGATGGGGGGGTGGGGCCCTGCTGGCCGAGAGCCGGCACACAGCGGGGGCTGCGCTGATGGACTGGCAGAGGGAGTGGCCGGCCCCACGCACTGCATCTTCGCCCTGCCACCAGCCTTGCACACCAACCCCATCGTCAGCCACTGGACCCCCCCCCCCCATCACCACTGGTGGGCGAGTGGCTGGCAAGCAGGGATCCAGCTAGCAGCAGGACCCACCAGTACTGATGGGGGGGAGACAGAAAATATAGGACAATTTGTCTGTTTTTAAGAAAAAGTCAGGACACCTGCAGGAGGGCTTAAATACGGGACTGTCCCTTTAAAAACGGGATGCCTGGTCACCCTATACAGATGGGAAACTGAGTCACAGAGAGGCTAAGTGACTTCCCCAGGGCCACACAGGAAGTCTGTGGTTGAGCATCGAATTGAAGCCAGGGCTTCTGAGTCATAGGCTAGCAACCTAATCAGTGGACCGGTATGCTAACCACTGGTGCAATAATTATTGCTAGTTCAGCTCCCAAGGGGAACTAGGTTCTTTAAAATAAAAAATTAAGACACAGGGCCAGATTGTCTGCTGTGTCCAGCACACGCAGAGCACAGGAAAGGGGTGAGGGGCTTTCAGATAGCCAGTTATAGACTCCTAATTCTCTGACTGTAGGGCACAAAGCATCCTAGGGTTACTCCAAGCCAGGCCCAGATTAGCACAGAAGGTCTATGAACCTTTTGACAAAGCCAAGGCCTGCCCCTTGACTCCCATCGACTTCAGTGGTTCAGTCCCTAAAAACAGCTCTCCTGTGCTGGTCTAATCCATTCTCCTTGTCAGTGTACAGGACACTGCCAGCTCTATGGGACAGATTTGCCCCCTACAGGCAGTGTGTGTATGTGCAAGCTGTATCCCCCTGCTCCCACAGAGGTGGCTTTACCAGAGAGAGAATTCATCCCAGGTGAAATCAGAGGCAGGGTCACCACTGCTTTCCCCAGGGGGTTCCACCAGAAGAGGGCAACTGGCTCGCCACAGGAGCTCTGCTGGAGGTGGTGGCTCAGGACAGGCACTGAATCAGCATATCTCTGAACCAGCCGGCCTCCATCCCTCCCACGCCTGCTCTTAGCTAATCATGGCTGCGCAGCCAGCTGCACTTCCCGAACACTCAGCAAATGTCTTGTGTCAAGGCAAACTCACTGCCCCAGAGGACTTCAATTTGGCTTGTGCTAGGCCAAGCTGGGAGGAAACCTGGCCCTTTCAGTACTGCATTGACTGGGCAAAATGGGTGTTTTCCCTGGTTCTGTGGTTTCCTGCTGGGCCCTCTGAGTTACCTGCACCTTATTTCATGATTTAATATATCAACAATGTTTAGAAGCACTTGTGAATCAAAGGAGATTGAAATTAATAAGCATCAGGTTTAAAACAAACAAAAGGAAGTATTTCTTCACACAACGCACAGTCAGCCTGTGGAATTCTTTGCCAGAAGATGTTGTGTAGGCCAAGACTATAACAGGGTTCAAAAAAGAACTAGATAAGTTCATGCAGGATAGGTCCATCAATGGCTCTTAGCCAGGATGAGCAGGGATGCTGTTCCTAGCCTCTGTTTGCCAGAAGCTGGGAATGGGCAACAGGGGATGGATCACTTGATGATTACCTGTTCTGCTCATTCCCTCTGAAGCATCTGTCATTGGCCACTGTCGGAAGACAGGACACTGGGCTAGATGGACCTTTGGTCTCACCCAGTATGGCCATTTTATGTTCTTATGAGATTACATCTATTCTGATGCATCTTCCATGGCAACAATTAACATCCTTGTCAATCTCACCATGCTGTTGTGATTCGCAATGTTGTGATTAAAGCGGTGTGCTGTTGTGTAGCACCTGGCTGACAATATATTCTAGTGACACAGAGTGTTTTTCTTTTCTTTTTTTTTTAAAGGAAGTCAGCTAGAATAACTAAAAGTTCATTAAGTCTCCACCATGCCACGGGCATACAAACCATTTGTTAAGGGAACCACACAACGAAATGCTGAGTATATTGAAATACAGGTACCATGCACACAACGAAATGCTGAGTATATTGAAATACAGGTACCATGGCAGTGTAATGGATCGCTGACAATCAAAGCAGGGTGGAAAGTTTAAAAGATTTATAGATTTCAAATTCAGTATTTGAAGCTTCTGCTTCTTTTTCAGAAAATGGAAAAAAGGTGTAAATTTTTAATAGACAGAGTAATTAACCATTGGAGCAACTTCCAAGGGTCATGGTGGATTACCCATTGCTGGCAATTTTTAAATTAAGATTGGATGTTTTCTCTAAAAGAGATGCCCTAGGAATTGTTTCAGGGAAGTTCTCTGGCCTGTGTTATGCAGAAGGGCAGACTAGATGATCACTATGGACCCTTCTGGCCTTGGGATCTATGAATCTATGAAAAAGTTTGCATGCAGCTGTTTAACTCCTCTATTCACCAACAAATTATGGAGCCTGTAGTAACAGAAACAGCTAGGAGGGGGTAAAATACAGCCTAGGCAGAGCCATTGGTCCCATTAGCACCCACAACTGTACAGGAGAGACCCCTCCACACATACTCACATTCTGGGGGAAGTAGGATCCAGCTGGTGCCTCTCCACCCCTTCACCATGTGACCTTGGGGGAGAACTGCCGAGAGGAGCCAGGGAAAGACTCCAGTTGGCAGGGGCAGAACCAAGGACCTTTTCCACCTTTGAACATTCTAGTCAAACCTATAGAATGTTGTGACTTTCTCTGCCCTGTGCCGATTGGCTCCTTGCTCCAACCATCTCCCTCCCTCTCTTCCACAGTCACAGACTCATAGACTTTAAGGCCAGAAGGGACCATCATGATCATCTAGTCCAGGGGTAGGCAACCTATGGCACGCGTGCCGAAGGCGGCACGCGAGCTGATTTTCAGTGGCACTCACACTGCCCAGATCCTGGCCACAATAGTTTAGTTATATATTATAGACTTATAGAAAGAGACCTTCTAAAAACGTTAAAATGTATTACTGGCACGTGAAACCTTAAATCAGAGTGAATAAATGAAGACTCGGCACACCACTTCTGAAAGGTTGCCGAACCCTGATCTAGTCTGACCTCCTGCACATTGCAGACCACAGAACCTCACCCACCCACTCCTGGAATAGACCCCTAACCTACGGCTGAGTTGCTGAAGTCCACAAATCATGATTTAAAGACGTCAAGTTATAGAGAATCTACCTTCATCTTAGCTTTACTCCACACCTGCCCCCTGACCTTCTCTTCCCCTGTCCTGTCTTCCTCCTCCTCCCCTACCTTTCCCTTTTCTTTCCATTTAGCTGATTCCCTCCTAACTAAATCCACCTAAGAAAATAATTGTGGCATTACTATGAGGTTTGCTGCCATCACCTTGTTCACTCTACCTGTGTGTTCTACCCCTTCCCACACCCTGTGTCTGTCTAGTCTATTTAGATTGTAAGCTCCTTGGGGCTGGGACAGTCTACTGCTAGCACATTCTTGGTTGGTCCTTAGGCACTACCGTAATACACATGATCAATAAGTAATGATAGTAAGGGTCTTATCCAAAGCCCATGTCCATGGTCTTCAGTGAGCTTTGCATCAGGCCCTACATTCTCTTCGACCCGCCCAAAATAATTCCCCTCTGTCCTGGATGTTAACACCTTTCAAATGTATGTGGACATTTCCCCCCTTTACTCATTGTTTAGAAGGTCTGGTGGGATGGGGGTGTGCACCCCCACACTTGCCCTGAAAGGGTTAATGCAGACGGAGAAGGGGGCTAATTAATCCAACAGGCCACAGCTCAGAGGAATCAGGTGGCTAATCAATCCCCTGATTGAATGAGGAAGCCCTGATGAGGAGGAACAAGCTGGGCTGGGATGATAAAGGTGGGAAATTGGCAGCAGAAGGGGTCTGCTGGGAAAGTCTGCAGTCACTCCCTGGGAGAGGGGAGAATTGTTCAGGCTGGCAAATCCAGAGCAGAGGGAAGCCAGCAAGGTAGGACAAGGCTCAGGGAAAGGCAGTAAGCTCTAAAAGGGAACAGACCTTGACTGCTGGCAGGAGGGTCCCTGAGCCAGAACCCGGAGTAGAGGGCAGGCCCAGGTTCCCCTGCCAGCCACTGACAGAGTGGCACTGTGAGGAAGTGAGTAGGAAGACTGCCTGAAACTGTTTGTGGTAAGAGACTTTCCAACCCAGGTCGGGGAAATCATTTAGTGACCTGGCTAGAGGGCTAAGTCACGAAGAGGTAACAGCAGCTCATGGAGTGAGAGAATTGGGCTTTCAACTGAATTTGTTTGTGAAAAATGTCTGCTTCCAATTGAAGTCAAAGGGGAGATTTTCCATTGACGCCATGGGCACTGGGTCAGACCCTAAGGCATTTGGTTTGGGCTGTATGACTTTTACCCCTCCTTAGTTAACTTTTTCTTTACCAGTTACAGTCCATTTCATCATTAGAGCTGGGTGAATAAACCTGTCCCGGGGTCACTCGCCACATTGGCGCCTCCTGCTGGGCATTTTGGGAATTAGCTCAGTCCCAGCGGGTGGTGGTGACTCTCCCGTCCTCGCCTGCGCCTGTAGACCCATTACTACTCCTTCCTCTCAGCTTCTGCTTCATGGCCCTCCAGCCGTGTCACCATCCGTTACCCCCCCACCCCCGGGGGACTCCTCCAAAAGGAGCCCAGCCTCTCCTTGCAGCAGCTTGGCAGTCCAAAGCCGGGCCACTCCTTCAGCCCGCCCACTACTCCAGGCCCCATCCCAGGGATCCTCTGAACAGCATCTTCCTGCTGCCTCTTCCTTCCAGCTCACTGTCTCTATTCCCTGGGCCACTTCCCCACAGCCTCAGTTCCTTCTGCTCCTGCCTCTGGCTCCAGCTACGTTGCCCTCTTCCCAGGGCCTCAAGCCTGCAAGTCCTGGCATCCATCAGGAGCTCACCCTAGCTCCCCCGGTCCCTGCTAGCACCTGCCCTTCCTCAGGTGCTGGTCTCTCTGTAGCCCTCTAGGACAGTGGTCTCCAAAGTGGGGTGAGCGCACCCCAAGGGGTGCACAAGAGGATCCTTCGGGGCGCACGGCAGGAGGAGCACCACCGGAGCAGCACCGCTTTTTTTTCCCCTCCTCTCTCGGCAGTTCGGCCGGGAGTCCGAGCGGCTTTTTTTGTTGTTGTTGTTGCTTCGACAGTTCGGCTGGGAGCAGGAGGTGTGGGCTCAAAAATTTTTTACTGATGGGGTGTGCGATCAAAAAAGTTTGGAGACCACTGCTCTAGGAAGCCAGTCTTCTCTCTAGGGCTCCATGCAGCAAACTAACTCACGCTGGTCTGCAGCTTCCTTTTATATGGGCCGGCTGGGCCCTGATTGGCTGGTCTTGCCGCCGCCCTAATTGTCTGCAGCCACCGCCCTAATTGGCTGTTTCCCCTGCAGCCACTCCTCTGGCTGCCTCCCTAGGCTGGCTTTAACCCTCTCAGGGCCAGTGTGGGGCAAGTGCCCCGTCACAAATCCACACCAAATAAACTACTGGTCAATTTTCGCCTCTCTTCCTGTTTGCACGTTGCTCATAGGCGGATTGTGATTTCTCAAAAATATTTGGCAAATAGTTTCTGTGAATAATTCCTCATCATCTGATTCTGGGCAAGAGGTTGCAAGCGTTCAGTAGTCCAAACTGGAATTGTTTTGACTGGATAAACAGGGCACACGGTACCTCTCTGTCCCCTGCCTGGGTGAGTGTAACTCTTAGAATTGGGTTTGTAGTCCAAATATTTATGATTATTAATTTGAAATTTGCTTTCCGTGACTATTCTGCAATATTATCTTAAAACTTGGCCCCTTTGGTGAACATTCCTGCCGGTAAATTCATTCACTAGAATATGTAGCTCAGGCCTGGCCTAAAATGTGTAATTAACACATAGAGGGGGGCCTCATTTTTAGAAGATAGGATTAGGGAAGGAAATAAATTATTAGTTTAAAAACAGAATGTTTGTGTTAAATAAGATAAGTAAACAGGTCAGTTGGATAAGAAGACTGTATGAGCCAACTAAGATAAGAGGGAGAACACCCAGGAACTATTTACTATGAACTACATAACAAGGGACATGGAAAGTAGAGATGAGGTAAAGAGGAAGTCCAATCATGGACAGTGTGTGGAGAGCACATGCTGCACAGGGATTGGTTCCTGCATAGTAACCAAGCCAATCCAAAAAGGTGTGATGCAATGTATAGTAAATTCAATGAGGTGTGTCATGTATATAAAGAGAAAGGGTTTCTTTGTAACTTTGGAGCTGTGATGTACCCTGCATCCATCCCTCCTGTGTTTGAGTCTGATCAACTCAGCATGGCATTGCTGTATGCCAAATAAAGATACCTGAATGACTACAGCTGAAGTCGAACTGAGTTCTTGGGAAACCGAATGGAAAGAGGTCTCAGAGGGAATCCCAACAATATTCATGGTCCATAACACAGCAAAGATTAATTAGCTTTACAGTTTGAAGGAATGTTTGCACAGCATCTGCCTATCTCTCAATCAATACAGTGATAAGTCCTGGGTGGGTGTAACCCACGCTAGGAAAACATGGGTCTTTGTCCCCCTCTAGTCGCTGGGAGGTATATGAGTCTGCTAATACTCTCCTCTTTGAGGCTTAGTCTTTTAACTCGAGTGGTAAATGCTTGTGCTGAAGTTGCTGGGTTCAAATGCCAATGGGATAAATTACAGTCATTCCCTTCAGCTGCTGACTTGACGCCTGGCAATTATAGATAGTTTGTGACTCACATTCTCTGTGTAGTTTGGTATTGTAGATCAAAGGAACTTAGTTTAATATACTGCGATGGAGATGACTGTGGGACTGTGTTTCTATTACAAAGTCAATTATTAAGTTCTCTCCTTTGGGTGATGATGATGGATGCGCTCTCTGGGGGTCATTCTTCAAAGGCTAAGATGAGACAGAGATGAGGAAAAAAAGTTAAGAAAAGAAATATCACCTCCGTGTGGAGAGTTGATATCTACTTTTAAAAAATCAGCACCTCCAACTGGGAATCTATCAGGCGGATTCAGCTTTGACTTATCCCAGTGTCTACCTGTAGTTATTGCCATGATTTCAACTGAGTTACCCCAGTGTAAGTGAGAGCAGACTGAGGCCCCAGGTACTCGTATACCAGATATTCATTAGTTTGCTTTATTTTGATATAGATAGATCATGCTACTAGTATGGAGCTATATTAAGGGAAGGTGCCCAGCCACGCTGCCCAAGAAGCCTCCCAGAATGCCCAGCTCTGCTGGTGGGGAGCACAGTAGGTGACACCCTTCACCACCATATCCCCTGCGAGGTGACCACTGGCTTGCACATTGGGTGTGTTGACATGGAGTCATGGCTCCATCTACTTCCCACCATCCCTGCCCTCTTTCTGGCAAGTTGCTCCTAGGCGCAGTACCTCAGTACTAGCCCCTACTCTTCCCACAATCAGGGGCTGCAATCCTGCCCACCTTAGGTTTAGACTCTAATCACTTTAGGGCAGAGGCTGTCTTTTATTTTATGTTCAGATGTTCATATATTTTAAGACCAGAAGGGACCAGTAGAATCCTCTAGAACCCAGGCTAAAAAATCTCATCCAATAATTTCCGCATCACATCCATAACTTTCCGTTTCAGCTACAGCATCTCTTGTAGAAAGGTGTCCAGTCTTGATTTAAAGATTGCAAGTGACCAAGCCTCCACCACGGTTCCCTAGGGAAGTTGTCAATGGCTGTCTTCTTCTGGTGATTAAAGAGCTGTCTGCTATCAGAAATCTCTTCCCCGCGTAGGTACTTGTAGTCCATGATCAAGCCACCTGCTAACCTTCTCTTGGATAAACTAAACAGATTAAGCTTCTTTAATCTCTCATTATAAGGCACGTTTTCCAGACCTCAAATCAGACTTTTCTGAACCCTTTAGAGTTTGTCAACATCTTGACATCCAAAGTGGACACAATAGTCCAATAATTCTCTCACTAATGCGGCATGCTGAGCTAGCACCACCTCCCTGATATTCCCCCACTTATACATCCAAGGGTCACATTCACCCTCTTCTCTTAGCCACAGCACCCCATTGGGAGCTCATGTTTAATTAGTTATCTTCCATGATCGCAAGTCCTTTTCAGTCGCTGCTTGCCAGGATACACTCCCCCATCTTATAAATGTGACCTGCCTTCTTTCTTTCTAGATGTACAACCTTGCATTTGGCTAAGCTAAAATGCATGTTTTCAAACGAAACCAGGCTACCAAACAAGCCAGATTGGCCAGTATAACGGGTGTCTGTAGTGTCTACCGCAGGGGTTGGCAACCTTTCAGAGGTGCTGTGCCGAGTCTTCATTTATTCACTCTAATTTAAGGTTTTGCATGCCAGTTATACATTTTAACGATTTTAGAAGGTCTCTTCCTATAAGTCTATAATATATAACTAAACTATTGTTGTATGTAAAGTAAACAAGGTTTTTAAAATGTTTAAGAAGCTTCATTTAAAATTAAATTAAAATGCAGAGCCCCCCGGACCGGTGGCCAGGACCGGGGCAGTGTGAGTGCCACTGAAAATCAGCTCACGTGCCGCCTTCGGCACGTGTGCCATAGGTTGCTTACCCCGGTCTACCGCAATGTAGTCCCAACCCTGATTGGGGTCAGTAAGTACTACTACAGTATAAAGAATAATGAATAAAAACTAAGTCGGTGTTTCAGTATTACCTATGAAATGTTTGTTAACAGGAGAAATAACATTGTACTTTCACTCTTGTATGTATTGCTGTGTTTTGTATCAATGCACACGAGTCCTTCCGTACTTCCATTGCTGTCAGACTCCCCAAATAGTTTCCTATATATTTGTATGTATTTCTGATTTTTATTCATTACATCAATAACTGCATTGCAAGCTCAAATAAAAGCCTGTATCATGCTTACATTTACATGTGATTAACTTTTCTCAGAGGAGTAAATGGCCTTCAACCAAGCCCCAAGATCTCCAAGCTCATCGTCAGAAGCAAGCTCCCTACAGACCAGGACACACCAAAATGGCACCAGACCCTGCAAGAACAACAAATGCAAAACCTGTAGACATAGCTCCACTGCTATGATGATCAACACCCCCGATAACAGACCTTTCAAAATCCCTGGGTCCTACACATGCCTCTCCCAACATGTGGTGTACCTCATCCAGTGCACTAAATGCCCCAATGACAACTATGTGGGTGAAACCAGACAATCACTACACTCTTGAATGAACTCACACAGGAAAATGATAAAAGACAAAAACACCTGCTCACCTTAGGGCGAACACTTTTCGCAAAGTGATCCCTCTGTATCTGACCTCTCAGTCCTCATCCTCAAAGGAAACCTGCACAACACTTTCAAAAGACGAACCTGGGAGCTTAAATTCATAACTTTGCTAGACACTAAAAATCATGGACCGAACAGAGATACTGGATTTATCACTTATTACCAGAATCTACAACACACTACCCCTCCATTTTTTTAAATTCTCCTTTCCCCCCTATGATTGGGGAGGTTTTAGTGGGCCACTTCACCTAATGGTCCCTTGAAATGTGTATCAACTACTTATTCCTTGAGGACCTGCTCCATAATTTTTCTACTTATGCTAAACAATCGGTTCCAGCTTCTAGTTAGCTGTGACACTCTGAGTACATTTCCCAGACCTGAAGAAGAGCTCTGTGTAAGCTCCAAAGCTTGTTTCTCTCACCAACAGAAGTTGGTCCAATGAAAGATATTACCTCACAGGAGTCATCTCCAGGAGAGCTGGCTGTATTTTAAAGAAGCCTTATTGAGGGCACAGGAACAAACCATCCTGATGTGCAGAAAGAATAGCAAATATGGCAGGTGACCAGCTTGGCTTAACAGAAAAATCTTCGGTGAGCTTAAAACAAAAAGGAAGCTTATAAGAAGTGGAAACTTGGACAGATGACTAGGGAGGAGTATAAAAATATTGCTCGAGCATGCAGGGGTGTAATCAGGAAGGCCAAAGCACAACTAGAGTTGCAGCTAGCAAGGGATGTGAAGGGTAACAAGAAGGGTTTCTACAGGTATGTTAGCAACAAGAAGGTCAGGGAAAGTGTGGGACCCTTACTCAATGGGGGAGGCAACCTAGTGACAGATGTGGAAAAAGCTGAAGTACTCAATGCTTTTTTTGCCTCGGTCTTCACAGAGAAGGTCAGCTCCCAGACTGTTGCACTGGGCAACACAGTATGAGGAGGAGGTGAGCAGCCCTCAGTGATGGAAGAACAGGTTAAGGACTATTTAGAAAAGCTGGACATACACAAGTCCATGAGGCTGGATGCAATGCATCCAAGGGTGGCTGATGTGATTGCAGAGCCATTGGCCATTATCTTTGAAGACTCGCGGCGATTGTGAGAGGTCCCGGATGATTGGAAAAAGGCAAATATAGTTCCCATCTTTTAAAAAGGGAAGAAGGAGAATCCGGAAAACTACAGATCAGTCAGCCTCACCTCAGTCCCCTGGAAAAATCATGGAGCAGGTCCTCAAGGAATCCATTTTCAAGCTCTTGGAGGAGAAGAAGGAGATCAGGAACAGTTAACATGGATTCAACAAGGGCAAGTCATGCCTGACCAACCTGATGGCCTTCTATGATGAGATAACTGGCTCTGTGGATATGGGGAAAGTGGTGGACGTGATATTCCTTGACATTAGCAAAGCTTTTGATATGGTCTCCCACAGTATTCTTGCCAGCAAGTTAAAAAAGTATGGATTGGATGAATGGACTATAAAGTGGATAGAAAGCTGGCTAGATTGTCAGGCTCACAGGTGATCAATGGCTCGATGTCTAGTTGGCAGCCGGTATCAAGCGGAGTGCCCCAGGGGTCGGTCCTGGGGCCAGTTTTGTTCAACATCTTCATTAATGATCTGCATGATGGGATGAATTGCATCCTCAGCAAGTTTGCGGATGACACTAAGGTGAGGGGAGAGGTAGATATGCTGGAGGGTAGGGATAGGGTCCAGAGTGACCTAGATAAATTGGAGGATTGGGCCAAAATAAATCTGATGAGGTTCAACAAGGACAAGTGCAGAGTCCTACACTTAGGACAGAAGAATCCCATGCACTGTTACAGGCTAGGGACCAACTGTCTAAGTGGCAGTTCTGCAGAAAAGGACCTGGGGATTACAGTGGACGAGAAGCTGGATATGAGTCAGCAGTGTTCCCTTGTTGCCAAGAAGGCTAATGGCATATTGGGCTGCATTAGTAGGAGCATTGCCAGCAGATCGAGGGAAGTGATTATTCCTCTCTATTTGGCACTGGTGAGGCCACATCTGGAGTATTGCATCCAGTTTTGGGCCCCCCACTACAGAAAGGATGTGGACAAATTGGGGAGAGTCCAGCAGAGGGCAATGAAAATGATTAGGAGGCTGGGGCACATGACTTATGAGGAGAGGCTGAGGGAACTGGGCTTATTTAGTCTGCAAAAGAGAAGAGTGAGGGGGGATTTGATAGCAGCCTTCAACTACCTGAAAGGGGGTTCCAAAGAGGATGGAGCTTGTCTGTTCTCAGTGGTGGCAGAGGACAGAACGAGGAGCAATGGTCTCAAGTTGCAGTGGGGGAGGTCTAGGTTGGATATTAGGAAAAACTTTTTCACTAGGAGGGTGGTGAAGCACTGGAATGGGTTACCTAGGGAGATGGTGGAATCTCCATCCTTGGAGGTTTTTAAGGCCCAACTTGACAAAGCCCTGGCTGGGATGATTTAGTTGGGGATTGGTCCTGCTTTGAGCAGGGGGTTGGACTAGATGGCCTCCTGAGGTCTCTTCCAACCCTAATCTTCTATGATTCTATAATTCTATGATCTTCCTTTCCTCAGGAGATGGGCTAGTCATTTGGGTTTTTTGCATATCATGACAGAGAAATGCCTCAATGAAAACACAAGGGAAGATAGAATATTCTTGCCACCAGAGTTTATTAAGAACAGGACCCTGTCTACACCGCAGTTCTGAGGTCACAGAACTTACTGCCCCTTGCAGCCATAGGCACCAACTCCATGTGGAGCACCCATGGAAAAAAAATAGTGGGTGCTTAGCACCCACCGGCATCTGTGCCAATCAGCTCCTCCCCCTCCCCCCAGCGCCTCCTGCCTGCCAAGGATCAGCTGTTCAGTGGTGGGCCATAGGCATTGGGGGAGAGAGGAGGAGTGGGAGCAGGAAAAGGCGGAGTGAGGGCAGGGCGCACTCAGGGGAGGGGGTGGAACAGGGCAGGAAGAGGCGGGGCGGGAAGGGGAAGGAGCAGAGCAGGGTGGGAAAAGGCGGGGTAAGGGTGGGGCCTTGTGGGCAGCAGTGGAGGGGTGGTGTGGGGGCGGGGCCTGTGGCGGAGCAGGGGTCGAGCAGCCCCCGGGAAATCAGAAAGTTGGCGCCTCTGCTTGCAGCATGACTGTGCTCCAGCATTCCAGCTGACATTACAGAAACACATTTCTAGGCCTCATGGTTATGAAGAAAAGTGGGAGCTGAGTGTAAACCAATGCAGGGTAGTTTTCCTGCATCTTCAGTGAGCCTGAAATCATAGCTGAGATGTAGGACCTGCCCTGTTCATCTTAATAAGCGGTTGACTCTGAAGGCTACTATGATGATGTGTGGCAGTTTGAAAACTAAAAATGTTGTCATATCCAATGAATTTAATCTCATACTAAGTAACCTAAGGAGGTATTGGACTGACCATTATTTGTTTTTGTATTTAATTCAATAAATCCCTCCTACATTCATCTAAAGCTGCCACAGAATCCTCATTAGGGTGGCACAGAATTTTTAGGGCTATTTAGGATGATCAAAGGAACGAAAAACCTACCTTAGGAGAGGAGACTCAAAGAGCTCGGCTTGTTTAGCCTAACCAAAAGAAGGCTGAGGGGAGATATGATTGCTCTCTACAAATACATCAGAAGGATAAAGATCAGGGAGGGAGAGGAGTTATTTAAGTTAAAGGCCAATGCTGGCACAAGAACGAATGGCTATAAACTGGACATCAGCAAGTTTAGGCTTGAAATTAGGCAAAGGTTTCTAACCATCAGAGGAGTGACGTTCTGGAACAGCCTTCCCAGGGGAGCAGTGGGGGCAAAAAACCTAACTGGCTTCAAGACTGAGCTTGATAAGTTTCTGGAGGGGATGAGTTATGAGACTGTCTACAGTGGCATATGGCCCATCCGCATGGCGAGTGGCAAATATCCCCATTGGCCAGAGATGGGACATTGGCTGGGGAGGGCTCCGAGTTACTACTGAGAATTCCTTCCTAGGTGTCTGCCTGCTGGGTCTTGCTAATATGCTCAGGGTGTAACTGATCGCCATATTTGGGGTTGGGAAGGAATTTCCCCCCAGGTCAGATTGGCATAAACCCTGGGCAGGGTTTCACCTTCTTCTGCAGCATGGGGCATGGGTCACTTGCCGGTTTAAACTAGTGTAAATGGTGAATTCTCTGTCACTTGAAGTCTTTAAACTATGATTTGAGGACTTCAGTAACTCAGTCAGAGGTTAGGAGTCTATTTCAGGAGTGGGTGGGTGAGGTTCTGTGATCTGCGATGTTCAGGAAGTCAGATTGGATGATCACAATGGTCCCTTCTGGCCTTAAAGTTTGAGTCTATGAGAATCTAAAGATTCTGCTACAGAATCTCTGTCCAGTTTGCTGCATAGAATGTGGCATTTTAGTTAATCCCGAGATTGCTGAACATGGCATCTAATGGAAAAGTTAGTCAGAAGTTCCATGCTTGGCACCAGTCAGTATCAGACCCAAAATAACATATTTTCACCAACTTTTATTCTTAAACTTGGCTTTTACAAATACACCATCTCCCAACACAAATTATTGTAGAGATCAAGATGTTCAGATTTTAAAATAACTAAAATGCCTCATGACAATTGTCTTTTTTAACCTTTGCATATTCTCTCTCTCTCTCTCTCTTCTTATAACCACATTCTACCCTCTATTGGATTTTAAAAGCATGAAAAGTCTATGCTGCTATAAAGGATATTTGTTAAAACAGAATACCTGCTTACAATGCATTTGGAAATGATTAGAAAAGGTCCTGGAATAAATTATCTTCATTTCAGCTATGCTAATTTAGAGAGGATCATATTATTTTGGAGCAAAAATAAACTGCAAAACCACTGTAAAATAACTCGATAGACTCCCAAGCCTTAAAGTTCAGTTCTGGGTCTAGAGCTGAATTTTTACAAAGGGGTTGAGTTCCTGGCTTTTTTGAGTTAGGCACATCTCCAAATAAAACACTGCAACAAGTTACAATTATTCTGAGTAGCAGCGGTAGGAGAGCACTGAGAGATCCCAACTGAGATTGAGGCTCCGTACAAACACACAGGAAGAGGCACCTCCCGCCTTGAAGAGCTTGCAGTCAAAACAGATGAGACAGGTAGAAGTATTAGTAGCCTCCTTTCCCAGATGAGGAACAGAGAGATGAAGTGTCTTGCAGGAAGTCTGTGACAGAGCCAATCTTCTTTATTTCAGCCAGCGTCTTATCCAATGGGTTATCCTTTCTCGGTCTGCACAGCAGCTAAAAGCTATGCCAGACATATTTCATCTGGGCAGGCAGTTTACATGGCAAGAAGTAATAGGAGAGGACACCCATGTATTGGGGGAAATTTCAAAACCAAAATCTCCATGTGAAACTCAGGAGGTGCAAACACGCTTGCGGGGAAACTGAAGGAAACGTTTGTATCAGCCCTTGCTAATACAAACCCACGGCTCTATCTAACAGCTACTGACATGCTATGAAACAGCTCCAAACCCCTGCCTGCAAAGGCTTCCTTTTCCAGTCATACTCCATAAAAGACTTGTATACCATGTACATATTGGCACCAGGCCAGTCTTCATAGACTCCTCAGACATTTGAAGACTATGTAATGAAGCTACAAACGAGTGCCGGTAATCACCCTTCCATGCATAATTCTATTATGGCTGCAAAGCCATGGCCACCTTTGATTTCATGGTTGTCACTACACCGCACACCGGATCCATTAAGAACTGCGCAGGGCCATCAAGAATAGACCTCAGACCCTTCCGCTCCTTCTGCCCTACTGCTCGAGTTACAATAGATCTCAGCTGACTCCTTCCTGGTCAAATCTCAGCCTCTACTCCATTCTCATCCATCCCTCCTTATTTCTCAGCTGCTTTTGTCACTGAGTAGCATACTCTCCTTGTCATCTTGCCCTCTTTTGGCTTTTGTGGTCCTCTCCTCTCTTTGTTCTTCTCCTGCCCCTCTGGGGATTCCCCCAGCACCTCTTTTTCCTCAAGTAAGGACTGGAGAATGTAGCCATCAATCCTTACTCAGCTCTGGATCACAATGCACTGAAGTCAAGGGAAAGACTCCCATTGATTTCAGTGATCAGTTGAAATGGCTTCAATGGGAGCTTTGACTGAGGATTTGAGCTTTGAGTGGCTTCACCGGCACAGCAAGGACAATTGTTCTCAGCACCACGAATATATTTAGGATATTAGAAAATGGAACCTGCCTCCATTCACAGTCACTGGCATTCCTCCCTTGCCAGTCATCATCCAGTTTACTCCCGATCTCTCTCTTCCTTCCTTTCCTGGCTGCCTCTAGTTGGCTGCTACTAAATAAATGCTAAATAAAAATCATGGTGAATAATGACCCCACTCTTAAACCCTTGTACCATAATAATGGCAATTTATTTGAACAGCCCGTTTAGAAAGCTACTGTATCGAGCTCAGCACAAGACCAATTGGCATGCAAGAGCCTTTTATAACCTTGTTCTCCATGCACTCTCATCAATTATCTCCTAATTAAACAACAAGGTTCCCTCGAAAGGCCTCCGGTTAGACATCATTACTAAGCATTTTCCCATCATTTACTGGATTAATGTCACTAATTAAACAACCTGAAGCCCGGAGTCAAACCCGTCACACAGCAGCTGAACGGAAGTCTACGAATCTATACATTGTTTTAAGTCAGAGCCTGTTCATCCTTTATTGACACAAAGGATTACTCAGCAAGTCAATGTCTTTCTTTTATTTTGTCCACCATGGGGTAGAAGAGGGGTACAATGGACGGATGACTAATTGTTATTGGAAATGCAGCACTTTTCCCAGTGAGTCAGACAGATTGCATACCCGGTGCATGGGGGCGGGGGCGGGGCGAGAAGTGACTTTCTGTTCTGATTTTGCAACAAGGCCTGGGACACTGGGATGGATCAAAGAACCACAATTAAATACTTGAATCAGCTCTTAAGCATTCATCTTCATCTGCAGAGTAACTGGGATGTCTACACGGAGACCACAGCCTATCATGCTGACCAATGCTTTGTCTCATTGTTTACCTGCACTCCCCAGTTTGTCTGTATCCATCTGTTGTCTCTTGTCCTATGCTTAGGTTGTGAGCCCCTCGGGGTGGGGATTATCTTTTTGTTCTGTATGTATACAGCCCCTAGCGCAATGGGGTCCTGGTCTACTACCAGGGCTCCTAGGTGCTACAGTAATATAAATAATAACAGACGCTGGATCAGGACACAGCATAACCATACAATCGGGGGCTCCATCCAGCTCCTGTTGAAACCAGCGGTATCCCATTAACTCCAGTAGAAAGAGGTATTGGACTATGGTGTCAACAGGTACGCCTGCGACTTAACGTGACTGTGATGTATTTCCATTAACAGAGCTCCAATTAGTTAAGGATTTTCCTTTTGACTAAAAGGGCAATGCCACAATAAAGGTATTTCTATGAAACATGTGGGTTCCGTGAGTTCAGTTACGCCAGCAGCTGGCCGTAAAGGTCATTATTCAGCTGCAGAGACTCAGTTTTGGTCCTTCCAGGATCAGGCTTTAAGTTCTGCAGGATTGCGAGAGGAGAGCTCGGGATGCCTGACTCGAGGGCCCGTGAGGAGAAAGATTTCGGGGACCAATATCTACTTAAATACAGCCAAGGCCCCTAGCCTCCCATACTGTGTCACACAGAGGCTTGGCAGGATTCGATTGAAATCAGTCATCATCGGCAAACGTCAGTTTCACTTGACACACAGAAACTGATGGAAAAAATATCCACCACGATCAGTCAGCAAGTGCAGTCTCCCCCGCACCAGCTCCCCGGCCCACACTGCCATGGCCCTGCTCACTTACTCATCAGCCAGGAGCGCAGAGGCCATCCCAGGGTAGGAGCTGTTCACCAGCCAGGTGCCCTCCCCTGCATCCAGGGGCTCATCCTCCTCCTTGGAGTCCTGGCTGGGGGTCCACCAGGACCACAGCCTTCCCCGCCCCTTGCTCCTGCAGTGATCCAGCGTCACTAAATAATTCCTGGCTGACACCCCTCCCCCTTTATTTCCTGAAATCATCAACATTGAAAAAGATAAAAATAAAAACGAAAGAAGTGAAAACCCCTAATTTCACACAACCACGAACATTGAAATCAATCAAACCTAAAAAAAATGGCTGAAAAATAAAAATCGATGTTAACCGTCAAACTGACAACCAAATAAAAATTGAATTCTGCCCAGGTTAGTCAGACACCTTACACCTATTGCTGTGAAAAGAGCCACTGGACAGTCATCAAGAACCTGGGTTTTAACCTGGATGGATATTGAAGAAATGGTTTGTCCGGAGATGGCCGTCTGTGTTTGCACTGCGCTTTTTAAACGGCTCCTGGGGAGCAAGGAGAATGACTACAAATCACAAACTTTTCAGGACTCAGAGAGAGAGGTGCTTTATTTTTAACTTGCCCCAGACAGAACAAGAATCTGGGCTGGTAACCAGCACTAAACCTTCCCCAGCACACCATTGCTTAATTTTAGCTCATTAATTGGAAGCTGATACCCAAGCCTGATGCTTACAGTAATTTACTCATATTACAAGCAGCAGATGTCCAGGAATCCCTGCTGAACCTCTCACTGTATCCAGAACAGAGCTGCAGCAATCAGAACATGCAGACGATTAACCCCAAACACTGAAACACCCAGGGCTGTAATTACCACTAGCCAGGAGCCCCTAGCCCCACTCCACCAAATCCTCATATCATCCAACATAATTTTCTCGATCAAAATGAAATGCCAGTGATTGAATGATTTATAAAAGGCACCTGGGGGAAAACTCTGCCCAAGTGCTGTGTTTTATGGCTCAGGCTCATCTCTGTGGGCTAGACTGTGGCAGTCAGCTACAAGCCCTGAGTAGGGAACGGTAGGGACGAGAAACACCGGGGCAGATTGTACTTCAGGCAGGCTCAGTCTCCTCCAGCTCTGGGGAGGAGCACATTTCAGATCAACCTTTAGGCTGCCACAGAACAGTCCCCCCCCACAGGCTGAAGCAGGCTATGACCCCGCCTCCTCCCCGCCCCCTTTTCACAGTCCTGCCCCCTGGATGCTCCCCAGAGTGCAGAGACTGCTACTGTGAGTGGCACTGGCGCAAGCCATGCAAGATGGGGGGGGGGGGAATTTCTTGCATGCCCCCATCTCCCCAGCACAGCCCCACTCCGTGTGGTCTTTGCTGCATGCGAAGGAACTGGCTGCTGCAGGAGTGGCCATGAGTACTGCTGGACTTTCCCATGTGCAGGCTGCCTGGTGGGGAGAGCGCATTACTGGTGGTTAATGTTTTACAGCAATTGTTATGGGGACCTGCGAATCCTTTGCAACACAAAGCGCCTCATTCCCATTCACAAAGCCAGGTAGGGTCAAGAATCATGAGGCAGGTGAAAGACAAAGGGGGGTACCCTCATGGAATCCTATACATTTATATCGCACTAAAAGCCATTGGGTTATCTGTGCTCTGATCTGCAGCTGCTGGCTACATCCAAGTGACCGTGGTACTGGCGGGCAATGTGTCCTGCTTGCTCTTGGAGGTCAACACCGGGCATTTAGGTACAGCTTTGTAATCTGGGGGTCATAAAGTAGCACGCAAAGCAAAAAACGCCAGAGTACATCATCGAAGGATACACCAAGGATGCATTATTCCAATCCCGTTCTGGATGAGCCGTGAACTAGTGTCCGGTGTTGAGGTTTCAGGCTGAAACGGGGTTGACGTTTGGGGTTCAGATTGGAAAGTGTTCAAAATCTGGCGAGTTTTTCTTGTGTTAGAAAAAAAAATGACCCCTCGGGCACCAAGCTACATAATTAGCTAGCCCGAGAAATGAGGGCCCTATATAAACTAGAGCTGGGCGAGGATTGGAATATCAAATATGAACTTCTAGGGGGGAAAGTTTGGGTTTGAGTCCTTGGCTCACAATCCACCCATATGGATTAGTCCCGTACCATGGATTATTCCATTGCCATGGAATTCACCATAAATTTTGCTCCTTGCTGCAAAACTGTGCTCCAGAATCCAAGTTTACTAACGCCTGGTTTACACCTGAAATGTAGGTCAAACGAGCTACATCTCTGAGGGCTGTGAAAAATTTCATACCCTGCGCAATGCTTGTAGGTCGACCTAACCCCCATTGTAGACTCAGGTAGGTTGACCTAGCTACCACCTCTCAGAGAGGTGGGTTTACTACAGCAGTTGAAAAACCCCTTCTGTTGCTGTCGTGTCTACACTACAGCAGTGTGGCTGCAGCACTGTAGCTGTGGGGGTTTTAGTGTAGACGTGCCCTTAGATTCTTCTCCGGGATAGGGCATTGGGCTGGGAGTCAGGAGACCTGGGTTCCATTCTTGGATCTGACACTGACCAGCTGTGTGACCTCAGGCAAATCACTTGAACTCTGTTTCCCCTCTCCTACTTTGTCTGTCTTGCCCAGTTTGTCTGGAAGCTCTTCAGAGCTGGGATTATATGTTTGTACAGAACCTAGCACAATGGGGTCCCAGTCCCTAATGGGGCACCTAGACCCCATTCTGATAGTAATAATAACTCTTAAGGCAAATCAGTGTAGCTCCATTCACGCCAATGTAGCTATGTTGATCTACACCAGCTGAAGATCTGTCCCATAAGGTACATCTACCCAGCAGAAAAAACCCACCACAGTGAGTCTCAAAGCCCAGGTCAACTGACTTGGGCTTGAGATGCAGGGCTAAAAATAGCAGTGTAGACATTTAGGCTTGGGCTGGGCCAAGCGAGGAGGGAATGTCTTGTCTACACTGCTATTTTTAGCCCCACAGTGCAAACCCCACAAGCCTGAGTCAGTTGACCAGGGCTCTGTGGGTCTTTTTTTTTTTTTGCTGTGTAGACATACCCTTAGACTCATTCACATGTGCAAAAACTGTTTCAGGATTTAGAAAGAGCTAGAAGAGAGATCACATTACTGAAATTCTATCCATGCTATCTAAATATTACTAATGTAAAGGACAGTGATTAGGATGCACCATTTGTAGTCATTTGCATATGCAAACATCCCCAAAAACGGCTCAGGAAAAATAGCTGACTTATTAACGGTCCATCATCAGTCTTTATATTAGATGGCTTAATCATGCAAAATTAAATGAATTTTCATTTGCAAATGAAATACCTTTCATTTCTGTATTTACCTTTGGTACCTTGAACTGCTCCATTAGTAGGATGTCCATGGGAATCTTTATTTAGCGTAAAATTAAGTAATGAAGGATTCAAACTGAAACCAACGTGGTCATGAAAATTGACACAATGGCTCCATGGTCTCTTACAACTTCTTGATCATGGAATTCTTGCTTTCTGCTCTCTAATTATGCCACCCTCTTCGACTCAGGTGCTTATTCTGGGCCCATCGTTGTGGTATCTGACCGCCTTGCAGTAGTGCATTGTTATGTGACTGCCATCTGTCATGTGTCACGTGAATGAAATGAATTCATACTCCACCACAATTGGCCCGTGTTGGCAGCTTTTTTATAAAGTATTAATATCATAGTGCCTAAGTGCCGACTATGATCAGGGCCGCATTGTGCCAGGCACTATACGAACACAGAGTGAGAGACAGCCTCAGCCCTGGAGAATTTATATATATATTATATATATTGACAAGACAGACAAAGGGTGGGTGAAAGATATATTACACACCATTGTGCGGGGTGCCATGTAAACATACATAAAATGACAGCCCCTGCCCCAAAGAGTGTATGATCTAGAGCATTAAGATTGGGATGGGGGAGGGAAGGACAGTTAATATAAGGATATGTCAAAATCAGCTGACAGTCTTCTTCAATAATAAGTGTATCGACATGCCAAAAAATCAGCGCTACGTACATTGCGCGAGCTGCCGATTGCAGTGTGGAGCTGCATACGCAGTGGCATAAGAAATCACATAGAGCAAGAGTTTGTGCCCTGACTTTAAGGGAAACACACACTGAATATCACCCACGCCCCTCAAGTTCCCAGGGGGCACTCCCTGCTTCCTGTGTTATTGTAGCTACCCTCACGCTGAGAACTTAAGGCTTTTCATTCAAATTGTTTTGCTGATGAGAAAGGGCGCCCTGGGTTCCCTCCTCTTCTGGAAAGGGGCTGTGACTAATGCTACAGGGGAGTGGAAGACTGGGCAACCACTATAAAGGGACAATAGGCAGCGTAGGTGCTGTGTGCACGGACTAAAAGAATCTGGTCCCCATTTTAATTTTTGAACCAGATTCAGTGTTACCATGTCTTGATGGCTTAGAAGAAAAGGAATCAATCCTCCACACCCTTATTTAAAGATGAAACCCGGGGTCATTACTTAAGCCTTCAAAAGAGTGTTGCAGTGGGAGTGAAATGGTGAGTTAGCTTCCTGCACCGGGATCTATTATAATGTTTTCAGAGTACGGTCAGGCTTTTCTTTATATACACCCAGTTTGGATCAGACACCAGGGAACTGATTTCAGGTTTGTCCTTTGGACTAGGAGGCAATACTGAACATGCTTCCGGCAAGCTGGACCTCTACAAGAACTCTCGGTAAGAATCGAATGAACCAGAAGCTAGAAATGATTCATGTGTTTCTCTTCCTGTTTAACACCATCTGGGAAGCAGAACGCTCTCACCACTAACACCAGAGTCAAGAGATCATCAGCCTTGATTTCAGTGACCTTTTAACATTTAGTGAGCACTCAGGAGCCAGTGTGGCTGGGGTGAAGGCACCGTGGGTGAGGGTCTGGACTGCGCAGAAAGCACAGAACTCAGCGTCTAGGGAGAGCTATGGTGGCTTTAAGCCACTTTTTCACTTTCCCAATCCTGGGCTCCTCTGTATTAAAGTTACGGCATCCGGCCCAGTCTGTCCCGTGGACCACAGCACTGCCCACAATCTCTGCAGGCTGCTGCCTTACCTCCAACAGGCTCCTCCTATTCTCCCCCCCCCCCACATCGGGTCTTTTGAGGGGGTGCTTTAAGGCAGCCCGTGGCCTCCTCACTTCCTTTTCCCCAGCCGACTCTAGAGCCCCTTTATACCGCTCCGGCTCAGGGTAAAGGGGACAGAGCAGGGGTCAGACTCTCCCCTAGTATTGTTATTAACCTCAGAAGCATTCAGCTCAGACTGACTCTGCTCAGTCTTCTGGAAACATCTAGGTCACACTAAGCAATCACTGTGGCTTACCAGAGTCATTAGTGTAGTTTCTGCTGCAAGGCCAGCGTATCCTCTCATTAGCTTATTCACTCCCTTCCTAGTACCTATGACAATCATTGTCATTAGTGGTCTCTAATGTTGAGTGTCAAAAGGTTGACCTGGAGACCTATCCTCGCCCAGTGAATATGAGATAAGTCAACATCTGGAGAGTCCTCATCTCGAGACTTTTGTGGCTGTTGTGGAAAGGACGTGACATCTGTTCTCTTTACCACAGCTTGACATGTTTCCATTGGTTAGAGGTGACGGTAAACACACAGAGAATTGCACTTTTCACAAACAACTGCAGAGCATCGGAAAAATCCTTTGACCTTCCACCCTGTCCTCCAAAAGAAATGAAGCCAGCAAGCCTGTCCCTTGCCCCCACATAAACCAAGATGGCCAGGTCTGTTATTTTCCAGTGGACTTTCGTACATTGTAATTAAACAACAAAGCTGAGATGACAAAGTCCATGAACTTTGCTGTGGCACATACCACATTTTACTCATAATTATCCAATTACTCGGGAGATCTCAGCACACTGGCAATTTTCATCTGGAAACAGAATACCATCTACTGCCACCTGAGTTCTCCTAAATCAAGCTGCCAGTGGATGGGAAATTTTCAGGGAGTATTAAAAGATTCTATGACACCAATAGACCGTCATAGTCTATCATCATCCCAGTCTCCTCCAGGGTTAGGGAGATGTTACAGCATTAATGCAGAGAACTGAAAATATGGGAAGAAAAATTCTAACAAGTATTTACCACGGTCTTGTTGGCCCAGACTGGCTGAGCTGTGCTTTGGCTGCAGGTCCAGCTAAGGGAGGGTCAATACCACCTGGCACCAGAGGACAGCAGCTGAGCCTCCAGTGCAAGATTGATCTATGGGCGTGGGCTGCTCTATCACCTGAGAAATGGGAGATTCCTGTTCAAATCCTCTCTCCCACTCTTGTAGAGAAGGGGGGATTGAACCTGGGTTGTCCACATTCTGGGTGAGTGCTCTAACCACTGGGCTAAAGGGTATAAAGTGGGCATTATTGCCTCCTCTGGCTGGATTTTGAATGGGACCCAGTCCGACAAGCATGCTCAGAGGCCGCCTACTGGATTGGGCCCCCCATGTGAGTTAGGTGGCCGGTGTCTTCCCCGGGGCTTAAGCAGGTGATAGGCATCCAGACATCCAGAGGGAATCATAGAATCATAGACGATTAGGGTTGGAAAAGACCTCAGGAGGTCATCTAGTCCAACCCTCTGCTCAAAGCAGGAACCAACCCCAACTAAATCATCCCAGCCAGGGCTTGCCAGGAAGCAGCAGTGCGCATGCTCAGAGCCTGAAACATAGGCACCTAGGAAGCTTATACCCTAAAAACTCAGGCACTGAGTGAGTTTAGGTGCCTAAAGGGTTTGGCAGCAGTTTTGTGGAGCGTCTACACTGCAAATCAAAAAACCTGCAGCAGCAAATCTCAGAGCCTGGGTCAACTGGTTTGGGCTTGTGAGGCTCATGCTATGGGACTAAAACTAGCAGTGTAGACATTCCCACCCGGGCTGGAGCCCAGGCTCTGAGACTCACCCCCCTCGCCGGATTTCAGAGCCCGAGGTGGCACATCCACCCTGATATTTTTATCACCACAGCACGAGCCCTGCAAGCCCAAGTGAGTTGACCAGGTTCAGTGATTCGCTACCGCATGGGGTTACTTGCAGTGTAGATGTACTCTTAGAGGCCTACGTCTGGGGTTTAGCAACCAAAAGTGCCTTTGTGGATCTGGGCTTGAGCGTGTCAGTTCCCCCAAAGGGGAGAATAGCGCTGCCCTCCCTCGCAGGGGTGTCGTGACGCTAAATATGTTAGAGTGCCCTGTGCTCAGCTGCTATACTAATGATCTTAGCTAGAGAGGCGGACTCAGTTCGAGGCCAGCAGAGAGTGAGGGCGTGACAAAGTGCAGGGACTCAGCCACTGACCCAGCTCGCTGGTCACTGTTTAACCAATTGGGGCCCCAGGAAGGGCCTGATTAAGGAGAAGAGTTCCCAATCAGGTTGGGGCTGGGCAGCTACTGAGCTAATTCGCCCATTCACAAGGAGACTGGCTAAAAGAACACAGGGAGGGAGTGCAAGAGGAAGAAGCAGAAGAGCGAGACTGGCTGGTAGGGCCTGACAAAAGCGCGTTGTCCGGGAAGAGACACCTTTTCTTCCCCCACCTTTGGAGAAGGGGTAGTACCACCGGAGGACATTGTAAAAGTTGTGATTGCGTCAGTATGCAGAAGGTGGTGGAGTGAAGCACTGTAAACTGCACTATGGTAGCTACACAAGAAGTCTCTGAGCCGTCTGGGCAAAGCAAAGTGTGACAGTCTATACCAATATGTTCACCACTTTTACAGAATTATGACAAATTTTGTACAAAGTATGCCTTGTGAGGGATCATTTGAAAATTCATCATCTGCTTAACATTTTTGTCCTGGTACAGGATGCATACCAACATCTTGTGTAAAATTGTAAGATTTTACTGTGGGGATGGATAGCTCACTGGTTTGAGCATTGGCCTGCTAAACCCAGGGTTGTGAGTTCAATCCTTGAGGGGGCTACTTAGGGATCTTGGGCAAAATAGTACTTGGTCCTGCTAGTGAAGGCAGTGGGCTGGACTCAGTGACAGTCCCTTCCAGTTCTATGAGATAGGTATATATTTATTTATATTTTAACATTGCTGTAATATATTCCAAGTTAGAAAAACAGGCTTAAAGCAGTTTTTCAGAGACAAGATACACTGGCATCCCAGACAGGTATCAAAGAAGTCAAGTGAACTATCACGTAGGTGAGCGACCATTCTCTGGCAGGGGGAGGCGTGAACAAGAAATTTGCATTTCATCACAAGAACGGTTCAAACCTCACGTTCACAGAAGTGACTGTTTGTCACCAAGACTCAGCAAGGATGTTTCTAGCACAAGAAATTGAATTATAAAGAGGGGAGAAAAACACTTGACTTCAGTCTCCTTCATCTCTGCTCAGGCCATCAACGTCTCTTAAAGTACTGAACTTCGGGGGTGGAGGGGTGAGTCCTGGCTGGAAGACTTTTCAGCCAGTACGGACTGCTGTAAGCTTATGGCGAGAAAAAAACCTTTTGCTTTTAAGTTCACTTGGCTTGTTAGTTAGGCATTTAGCTTGCATTTTATTTATTTTTTATTTATTTTATAACCAATCTTGACTTCTATGCCTCATTACCTGTAGTCACTTAAAATCTTTCTTTTCTTTCTGTAGTTAATAAACTTGTTTCACTGCTTTATCTCACCAGTGTGTTTGGATTAAAGTGTGTGGGGAAACTCCATCTGGGGTAAGAAGACTAGTGCATATCATTTTCCACTGATGAAATGATGGACTTCAGATGAGCTTGTTTTGTCCAGTAGTGTGCTGGACAGTACAAGACACACATTTCTGGGGGAAAGTCTTGGACTAGAGAATCTGCTGGTGTTCTTCTGCAGCATAATTCATGAGTGTCTAGCTAGTAGCACTCAATACTGGGTAGCTGGGAGCAGGTTACATGCTGGAGGCTGTGTTACCTGGCCAGGAGTGGCAGTTCATTGGTAAAGCAGTGTAAAAGGCAGCCCAGGTTGGAGAACTGAAGAGACACAGCTATTCAGCAGTCATACCCTGAGGAGTGTCACCCAGAGAGGATGGGAGCAGAGGGTGTCCTGCCACGGGAGGGCTTGGCTCGCACCTTGCACAACGGGGCCCTGTTTTAGTTGGGGCCCCTCAGCGCTACCGTCAGACAAGTAACAAAGCTATGTGAGTTACTTTGGTGTCAAACCGACATGAGATTGGAACCCAGCCCCGAATGTCTTCCACTGACCGATGGCTGTTGAAATGAGTCCATGATCCCTGCCCAGATTCCAGGAGACAGCTGTCCAGTGTCCGCAGCACAAAACCCCCACCACATTTGGCCTTAAGCAGCATCTTCATTTGCTGTCTCGGTAAGCTAGGGTGACCAGACGTCCCGATTTTATCGGGACCGTCCCGATATTTCGGTCTCTGTCGGTCGGGACGCGGGACAGAGATATCCGCAGGCAGCACTTTTTTTTTTTTCCCCTCAGCCGGGACTCGCTCGTCTTTTTTTTTTTTTTTTTCTCAGCACCCCCCTTGTGTCCCGATATTTTATTCCCCTCATCTGGTCACCCTACGGTAAGCAGAAAGGGTATCAAGCAGTGCAGGACCGTAGATTCCTAAACTACAAGGCTGGGAGCTGGGCGGATTTGGCTGGTGTCTTTCTCTGTGTGATACATGAGTGGCTCTGGGAGCATTCATGCAATCCAGCTGGGTGTGGGGCACCATATGCGTTTGTACTGATTGGTAACAGCACCTGGAAGGGTTTGCTGCTTGCCACCAGTAAGGCATTGTGAGAGACAACCCAGTATAGTGAGAAAAGGGGGCACAGAAGTCCCACAGTCCCAGGTTGCACCCCGGGGATCCTGTCACAGCCTCTCAACTCTTCTTTAGTACATGAGACATCATTTGTTTGGGACACAAATTTGCCTTTTCCCTGGTGTTATCTTACGGCTTTTTCCTGTCAGTTGTTTTACATCAGTGTAGAGGAGCGGACTCACCCCTGCGGCGCCTCCTGCTGGTGACTCCTGGGAATTAGCTCATTCCAGCTCCAGAGCGCCCTCTGCAGGCCCCCAGTACCTTTTAGCCCAATGCTAGGCCGCACCCTGGGGCTTTCCAGGCTGGAGCTCCCCGGATCCTCTGCCTTTCCCCAGCCCTGCTCCACTCAGGTACCTGTCTCTACATCCCTGCAGCCAGGCCCTTCTCTCTCTGAACGCAGAGAGAGACTGAACCTGAGCCTCTGGCTCACAGCCTTTTTATACAGGCCAGCTGAGGCCTGATTGGGGCATGGCCCAGCTGCTGCCACTTCCCCAATCAGCCCAGCTTTTCCCCTGACACAGCCCTGTCCCAGGGCTGTCTTAAGCCCTTCAGGGCAGGAGCGGGGGACCACCCCGCTACAATCAGAAATATTAAATCTTGAATATGAAACTATCGGAAGTGCAAACGTAATGCAACCCCCCCGGCTGAGGTGTTGGGAGCAGGTATCGAACCCAGAATGAACCTGAGATCTCTGGATCAACAGCCAGGAGTCTCTTCTGTCTGAGCTAAAAGACCCAGGCAGCTCTTTGCTCAAAAGCTGTACAGCCTCATACAACTCCATGTGGGCCAGCCACTAGAGGGGGACAGAGAGCTACACTCTATAAGCCTGATATGATGCACACTCCCCCTGCAAGCAAAAGTCATCCTGACATTCCGAGTTCCACTGCAGCTCAGATCCTGGTACAGGCCACCACTTCAATAACACAATACTCGTAGGTGGATTGTCACTAGTAGGGCTCAAACCCAGACCTTCTGCATCTACAGTCTATAAACCTTTACCGTCTCAGCTAAAACCCCAGCCCTGTTATCTCAAAGGCAATAGCAAACTCATAAACATCTATGCAGTCCAGTCACTAGGAGGGGACAGAGAACCATGTTCTACCAGCATAAGGTTACAAAAAATAAACATCAACATTAAAAACCCTACTAAGTTCTTGGCCTTCATGATTTCTGGTGGCAATGAGTTCCACGGGCTAAAATTGTGTGGTTCATAAGAAACGTAGACTAAACCTCATTGAATTGGGTAGAGGATAGATATGGACATAACACGTGTTAAATAAAAGAACCCAACATTATTTGTTTTTTTGTTGCCTACTTCCCTTGGGGTATACATCACATATGTAAAAGGGGCTGAAGCATGCTGGCAAGGTAGCATGAGTACCCTGTTCTATGTGTCAACAGTAGATGTTAATCTCCAGTAGTTCAGGACCATCCATTAGCACCACATTCATTTTCCAGCATTTTCAAATATATATTAAAAAACACACCTACCCAGCCCAGTCAGGCATGGTCTACATTTCTCATTTACTTATTTAAATGGGTCAAGCGTTTTAAGCACAATTGGCCTGTGGAACTCATTGCCACAATGGTCACTGAGGCCAAGAGCTTAGCAGGATTTAGAAAAGGTACTGAACATTCAAATGAAAACGATTTGTTAAGCTCTCTGGGGCAGGGACCATTGTTTTTTGCTCTGTTTGTCCAGCACCTCTCACAGTGAGATACTGGTCCGTGACTGGTCCGTGAGCTGTTAGTGTAATAATTAATAATGATAATAACCACAGCTATACTGATAGAATTTCTGTTTAAAGTTTGGAAGGGATATAAATCCACATGCCTCAGGGTATAATCCAACCTGTAACTCATGGAGGCTAGGAAGGAACTTTCCCTGTGGGTTGGTTATTCCATAATTGGCCACTATGGGGCTTTTCCCAATTCACTTGCAGCATCTGTTATTGGGCATTGTCGCAGGCTAGATGGGCAAATGGTATGAGCTAGTATTGCATCTCCAATATTCCTACTATAAGAAAAGCATTAGCATTGAAAATACCCACAGTAATGACTCGTGTTCCTTTTTTTATGGCAAGTGCACTGACTACTTACTGCTTAAACCCAACTAACTGAACGCAGAGAGGGAGAAAATGTTTTAGGCTTCTTCCATGGCATCTACTGGATTTGGGTCTCATGGCCATTTAATATCCCCTTATGGCTAATAAATAGCTGTACATAACCAGTCATTAAAAGAAAAGAAAAAAATAACACTGGCAAATATTTTGAGGTGAGATACTGCAAAAAGGCCCTTTGCTTGGGTAAAAATGCTTGATCAGTTGCATTTTTTACTAAAAAATGTGGGTGGTTTTCAAATACAGGAAAGAAAACACAACGGCTTGTGGTGATATTTTCCACCAGAAAGATGCAGCTTTAAGGGCTTTTGGTTTCCAAATGCCTACACCCACTTTGAAGGGCCTCCTGTGCTGTAGAAGGTAATGCCCAATTAGCTGTGCATGTAGAGTGAAGTAGCAGCAGTAAGACACACCAGTCACACGGGTTGCAATGGAAGCTCTGCATCAGCGGCCACCAAAGCTTCAGTGTCATGCAGCCCAATGTGATCCGCTCTGATGGGAAACCATGCAAGCTGCATTATTCCTCCAGTTCATAGACACAGAGCCCACGGGTCCTTTCTTTCTATAACACCCACCCTCCTCTGGACCATGACCATGGATCTCAAGAGCTAAAGCCAGGAGCATGTACAGATTGAGCTGGAGAACTACATCCCAAGGCTGGTAGCAGTAGCAGACTCACTGCCTCAGTGGGTCAGGCACAGAGGGGGACCCACAACACACACTGACAAGTGAGTTAGACTTGCGCATTGAAATCTCCCATTGACCCCATTGTGAGTTTTGCCCTAATATAAAATGTAGCTTTGGGCCTGAAGAACTCTGCTGCTAACTATCACCTCCACCGCAGCACCTGCTGATTTAAGGTCAGTTTTGGGTCTTTCCTTTCAGCTAAATAGTGACAGCTCTGTGATCCCTTCCATTTCCAGATCAGGAATAATCTGCAGATTTAGAAGGCTGAGTCCCCCTGGCTTATTCTATGTGGGGTGCCAGGGGCGGATCAGTGACAATGTGGGTGCTATTGAAAAGAAATAATAAAATGGTAATGATTATATCAACCACTGCAAACACTTCAGGGCCGGGACAGTGTTGTATAAAGCACCAGGCACGTGTCCAGCGCCATATAAAACTCACAATTTAGTTTTCTGCAGCTCTCCTTTGGTTTTGGATGCCAAGGAAACCTTTATGTCCTGACCGCTTATGATCCCAAAAGCAAATATAATACACCCTGATGTGGACAAGAAGGCGGAATACGTAACTTAATGGAATGAGCGCAGCTTAAATGCGAGATTGTCCGTCTCATGAAATGCCATTTGCGTTCCCTGAGTTGATCTTTGTTTCAATAACAAGAAAATGTATTGTACTTGATTGAAATTGGTCTAGTGTATGTCAGAGGAGGGGGGCAGTTGGAAGGTTGTACATTTATTTACTCCCTGACTTCCAAAAGCCAAATAGTCTTTTCTTTTCCTCGAGATCCCTTTTGGCCTTGCCGGGATGATATTTTAGGAAACCTCAGTTTAGGGTGATACAATAGCATCTTGCTTTGCTACAGCAGCATTCAAGCAACCATCCCAGAGTGTTTTAAACTTAGCACTAAAGCTGCCGAATGATTCATTTTGAAAATGCTGACGAGCACATTGTCCCTTCTCAGGCCGGATTTGGGAGATCTGACAGACAATTGCTCCTTATGTCAAATGTCAATGATTCGCCCCAGCAAAAGTGCAAAGGGATTTAGGCCTTGCAGCACCTCACCCTTAGACACCCTGTCAGCTAGTGGAATCCTCTGGCCCAAGGCCGGTGCCCCGGCTCCCTGTACCATGCATCAGGAGAGACAGATGCCTAAGGAAGGTGTTCTCAGAAGCCAGTAAACTAAGTGAAGAACTGCCTAAGCTACCCGGGAGTGAAATGCAGAGGAAAGGGGCAGGGCCTAAACCCCACCCCTGGGATATATTTAGGCACCCAATTCCCATTCATCTGGGGTTCCAAACATCTGATGGATGGGCCAGAGGGATGCATCCCCTGGTGTCCAGTCCCAGCTTCTGGCACTCAGAGGCTTAGGGACACCCAGAGCATGGGTTGCGTCCCTGACCATTTTGGCTAATAGCCACTGATGGACCTACCCTCCATGAACTTATCTAATTCCTTTTTGAACCCAGTTATACGTTTGGTCTTTTCAACATCCCTTGGTAACTAGTTCCACAGGTTGACCATGCATAGTGTGAAGAAGTCCTTCCTTTTGTTTGTTTTAAACCTGATGCCTATTAATTTCATCACGTGACCCCTGGTTCTTTTGTTATGTGAAGGGGTAAATCATTCTTCCATATTCACTTTCTTCACACTATTCATGCTTTTATAGACCTCTATCATATCCCCCCTTAGTTGTTTCTTTTCTAATCTCAACAGTCTCTGTCTTTTTAATCTCTCCTTTTATGTAAGCTGTTTTCCTAATCATTTATGTTGCCCTTTTCTGTGTCTTTTACAATTCTAATGTATCTTTTCTGGGATGGGGCAACCAGAACTGCACACAGTATTTAAGGTGTGCGTGTACCATGGATTTATATAGTGGCATTATGATATTTATTGTCTTATTATCTATACCTTTCCTAATGATTCCTCATATGCTGTTTGCTTTTTTGACTGATGCTAGACATTGAGCAGATATTTTCAGAGAACTATCTATGATGACGCCAAGATTTCTTTCTTGAGTGGTAACAGCTAATTTTGACCCCAGCATTTTGTCTGTATAGTTAGGATTATGTTTTCCAATGTGCATTACTTTGTATTTATAAACATTGAATTTCATTTACCATTTTGTTGCCCAGTCACCCAGTTTTGCGTAATCCCTTTGTAACTCTTTGCAGTCTGCTTTGGACTTAACTATCCTAAGTAATTTTGAATCATCTGCAAACTACTACCTCACTGTTTACCCCTTTTTCCAGATCATTTATGAGTATGTTGAACAGCATTCATCCCAGTTCAGATCTTTGGGGGACACTGCTATTTATCTCTCTCCACTGTGAAAACTGACCATTTATTCCTACCCTGTGTTTCCTATCTTTTAAACAGTGAGAAGACCTTCCCTCTTATACCACGACTGCTTACTTTGCATAAGAGCCTTTTGTGGCAGACCTTGTCAAAGGCCTTCTAAAAGTTCAAGTACACAATATCCACTGGATCACCCTTGTCCACATGTTTGCTGACCCTCTCAAAGAATTCTAATAGATTGGTGAGGCATGATTTCCCCTTACAGAAGCCATATTGACTCTTCCCCAACATATTGTGTTCATCTATGTGTCTGATAATTGTGTTCTTTACTATAGTTACACCCAATTGGCCTGGCACTGAAGTTAGGTTTACTGGCCTGTAATTGCCAGGATCATCTCTGGAGCTTTTTTTAAAAATTGGCATTACATTAGCTATCTTCCAGTCATCTAGTACAGACGCTGATTTAAGTGATAGATTACTTATCACAGTCAGTAGTTCTGCAGTTTCATATCTGAGTTTCTTCAGAATTCTTGGGTGAATACCATCTGATCCTGGTGACTTATTACTATTTAATTTATCAGTTTGTTGTAACACTTCCTCTGTTGACATCTCAGTCTGGGACAGTTCTTCATATCTGTCAAGTAAAAAGAATGGCTCAGATGTGGGCCCTCCCTCATATCCTCTGCAGTGAAGACTGATGCAAAGAATTCATTTAGTTTTTCCTCAACAGCCTTTTGTCTTCCTTGAGTGCTCCTTTAGCACCTTGATCGTCCAGTATCCCCGCTGATTGTTTGGCAGGCTTCTGCTTCTGATGTACTTAAAAAAAAATTGCTGTTAGATTTTCTGTCTTTTGCTAGTTGCTCTTCAAATTTTCTTTCGGCCTGTCTAATTATACTTTTACACTTTTATCTTCCAAAGTTTAGAGAATGCCTTTTTGTCTCTGCTTCGTTTACTCTGTTGTTTAGCCATGGTGGCATTTTTTTGGTCCTCTTCATTTTATTTATTATTATTATTATTATTATTATTATTATTATTATTATTATTAGGGACATACATTTAGTTTGAGCCTATATTATGGTGTTTTTAAAAAGTTTCCATGCAGCTTTCAGGCATTTCACTCTTGTGGCTATTCCATTTCATTGAGCTAGCTTCCTCATTTTTGTATAGTTCCTCTTTTTGAAGTTAAATGGTTCTATGGTGGGTTTATTTGGTGTTTGCCCTCCTATAAGGATGTTAAATTTAATTGCATTATGGTCTCTATTACTGAGAGGTTCAGCTATATTCACCTCTTGGACCAGATGCTTTGTGCCATTTAGGACTAAATAAAGAATTGCCTCTCCCCTTGTGGATTCCAGGAATACCTGCTCCAAAAAGCAGTCATTAATGGTGTCTAGAAATTTTGTTTTTGCATCCTGTCCTGAGATGACATGTATCCAGTCAACATGGGTACAGTAGAAATCCCCCAATATTATTGGGGTTCCTGTTTTGGTAGCCTCTCTAATATGCCTGAGCATTTCATAATCCTAGAATATCAGGGCTGGAAGGGACCTCAGGAGGTTATCTAGTCCAACCCCCTGCTTAAAGGAGAACCAATCCCTAGACAGATTTTTGCCCCAGATCCCTAAATGGCTCCCTCAAGGATTGAACTCATAACCCTGGCTTTAGCAGGCGAATGCTCAAACCACTGAGCTATCCCTCCCTGTCATCATCCTAGTCAGGTGGTCGGTAATATATTCCTACTGTTATACTTTTATTATTCAAGCATGACATTTTTGTACACAGAGATTCTGTGGTACCATTTGATTCATTTAAGATTTGTATTATATTTGACTCTGTGTTTGCTTTCACGTATATATTGCCAATCCCTCACCAGCACGATCTACGCTGTCATTCCTATATATTTTGTACCCTGGTAGTACTATGTTCCATCGATTATCATCATTCCAACAACTTTCTGCCTTCTGATGTTCTGTGATGCCCATAATATCAGTATCTTCATTTGATACCAGGCACTCAAGTTCACCCATCTTAGTTTTTAGACTTCGAGCATTTGTCTACAAGCATTTTATCAAATTTGTCAATATTTAGTTGTCTGCCTTCATGTGATGTAACGGAATGAGACTCTGTTTCTCTTCAGCTCCTACCTGTACTTTATCGACTTCTATCCTCTCCTCTTTACTAGGATATAGAATATCCCCTTTATTAAACCTCCCCTAAGTGATGTCTCTGTCTGAACTGTGTGCTCCTCCGCATCAGTTGGCTTTCCCCCAGTTTAAAAACGTCTCTACAACCTTTTTAATTTTGCATGCCAGCAATCTGGTTCTGTTTTGGTTTAGGTGGAGCCTATCCTTCCTGTATAGTCTTCCCAACAGGTTCCCCAGTTCCTAATACATTGAAATCCCTCCTCCAAACACCATTGCCTCATCCACCCATTGAAACCCTGCAGTTCTGCCTGTCTCACAGTCCCTGCACATGGAACTGGAAGCATTTTGGAGAATGCTACCATGAAGGGACTGAAGTTTAATCTCTGACCTAATAGCTTAAATTTGGCCTCCAGGATCTCTCTCCTACCTTTCCCTACCTAGGTACCATGACCATTGGCTCCTTCCCAGAACTGCACATAAGTCTATCTACAGGTTTTGAGAGGTCCACAACCTTCACCCCCAGCAGGCAATTCACCATGCAGTTCTCCCGGTCATCACAAACCCAACTATGTATATTTCTAATAATGGAATCCCCCATTACCATTACCTCTCTCTTCTTAATAACAAAGGTTCCCTCCCCCAGAGGGATCTCTTCAGTGCAAAAGGACACCATGGCATCATTTGGAAGGAAGGTCCCAATCATGGGATGGTTTCCTTCCACTCCAGTTTGCTATTCTCCTTCTCTGAGACTTCCATCCTCCTCAACAGCACAGAGACCATCAGACTGGGAACGGGAACGGTGTCCTGAAAGTCTCATCTGTGTACATCTCTTTCTCCCTTAGCACCTCCAGTTCAGGCACTCTGATCTCAAGAGTTCATATTCAGTCTCTGAGGCCCATGAGTTGCTTTCCCTAAATGCACACATACACCACCTGCCCACAAGGTAGGTAATCCTACATGCAGCATTCAGTGAAATAAACTGGGCAGCCTCCCCTCTGCTTATGGACTTCTGCCTGAATTATTTTTATTCTTGCTGCGGGGGTGGGGGTTTGTTTGTTCTTTGTTTTGTTGTTATTGTTTGGGTTTGGGGAGGTTGTTATTGGACTACATTTACAGAGCATTAAGTGTATCTGGCTTTCATGCTTTCTCTCTAAACTTCCTCTCCCTGTTTGCTGCTCCTGTTCACTAGCTCCTCCTAACTTGCACCCAAGAGTTTTAAAAGAGTTGGCTGAGGAGCTCCCTGGACTGTTAATGCTGGTTTTCCATAAGTCTTGGAATACTGGGGAAGTTCCAGAAGATAGGAAGAATGCTAATATTGTCCAATATTTATAAAAGGGTAAACAGGATGATCTGGGTAATTATAAGCCTGTGAGTCTGACATCAGTCATAGGCAAGATAATGGAGCAGCTGATAAGGGACTTGATGAATAAAGAATTGTGGGATGGTAATATAATTAATGCCAATCAACGTGGGTTTATGAAAAATAGATGTTGGCAAACTAATTTGATATTTTTATGAGATTATAAATTTGGTTGACAAAGGCATGGTGTTGATGTCATAGATTTAGACTTCCTTAAAGCATTTGACTTTGTACTGCACACCATTTTGATTAAAAAAACAGAAAGATCTAAAATGAACATGGCACATATTACATGGATTAACAGCTGGCTTGCTGATTGGCCTCAAAATGTAATTGTAANCCTGGACTGTTAATGCTGGTTTTCCATAAGTCTTGGAATACTGGGGAAGTTCCAGAAGATAGGAAGAATGCTAATATTGTCCAATATTTATAAAAGGGTAAACAGGATGATCTGGGTAATTATAAGCCTGTGAGTCTGACATCAGTCATAGGCAAGATAATGGAGCAGCTGATAAGGGACTTGATGAATAAAGAATTGTGGGATGGTAATATAATTAATGCCAATCAACGTGGGTTTATGAAAAATAGATGGCAAACTAATTTGATATTTTTATGAGATTATAAATTTGGTTGACAAAGGAATGGTGTTGATGTCATAGATTTAGACTTCCTTAAAGCATTTGACTTTGTACTGCACCCCATTTTGATTAAAAAACCAGAAAGATCTAAAATGAAGATGGCACATATTACATGGATTAACAGCTGGCTTGCTGATTGGCCTCAAAATGTAATTGTAACCAGAGAATCATCATCAAATGGCTGTGCTTCTAGTGGGGTCCTTCAGGAATCAATGCTTGGCCATACCTTATTTAATATTTGTATTAATGACCTGGAAGGAAACATAAAATTGTCACTGATAAAGTTTGCAGATGACACAAAAATTGGGGGAGTGGTGATGAGAAGAACTGCTCACTAAACTAGAGTGATATGGATCTCTTGGTATGCTGGGTGCAAGCAAACAATAGGCATTTTCATACAGCTAATGCATGTATTAGCTTACAGGATGGGGGGCTTTATCCTTTTAATGATTGGAAAAGATTTGGGATAATCAGCTGAAGGTGAGCTCCCAGTCCACTGCTGTGGCCAAAAGTGCTAATGTGATCCTGGAATGCATAAACAGGGGAATCTTGAATAGGAGTAGAGAGGTTATTTTTAGGGCTGTCAAGCGATTAAAAAAATTAATCGCGATTAATCACATGATTAAAATAATTAATCGTGATTAATCACACTGTTAAACAATAATAGAATACCATTTATTTAAATTTTTTTGAATGTTTGCTGCATTTTCAAATATATTGATTTCAAGTACAACACAGAATACAAAGTGTACAGTGCTCCCTTTATATTTATTTTTGATTACAAGTATTTGCTCTGTAAAAGAACAAACGAAATAGTATTTTTCAATTTACCTAATACAAGTACTGTAGTGCAATCTCTTTATCATGAAAGTTGAACTTACAAATATAGAATTATGTCCAAAAATCTGCATTAAAAATAATGTAAAATTTTAGAGCCTGCAAGTCCACTCAGTCCTATTTCTTGTTCAGCCAATCTCTCAGACAAACACGTTTGTTTACATTTGCAGGAGATAATGCTGCCCGCTTCTTGTTTACAATGTCACCTGAAAGTGAGAACAGGCGTTCTCATGGCACTGTTGTAGCTGGCATCGCAAGATATTTACATGCCAGATGCACTAAAGATTCATATTCATAGATTAATAGATTCTAGGACTGGAAGGGACCTCGAGAGGTCATCGAGTCCAGTCCCCTGCCCTCATGGCAGGACCAAATACTGTCTAGACCATCCCTGATAGACATTTATCTAACCTACTCTTAAATATCTCCAGAGATGGAGATTCCACAACCTCCCTAGGCAATTTATTCCAGTGTTTAACCACCCTGACAGTTAGGAACTTTTTCCTAATGTCCAACCTAAACCTCCCTTGCTGCAGTTTAAGCCCATTGCTTCTTGTTCTATCCTTAGAGGCTAAGGTGAACAAGTTTTCTCCCTCCTCCTTATGACACCCTTTTAGATACCTGAAAACTGCTATCATGTCCCCTCTCAGTCTTCTCTTTTCCAAACTAAACAAACCCAATTCTTTCAGCCTTCCTTCATAGGTCATGTTCTCAAGACCTTTAATCATTCTTGTTGCTCTTCTCTGGACCCTCTCCAATTTCTCCACATCTTTCTTGAAATGCGGTGCCCAGAACTGGACACAATACTCCAGTTGAGGCCTAACCAGCGCAGAGTAGAGCGGAAGAATGACTTCTCGTGTCTTGCTCACAACACACCTGTTAATACATCCCAGAATCATGTTTGCTTTTTTTGCAACAGCATCACACTGTTGACTCATATTTAGCTTGTGGTCCACTATAACCCCTAGATCCCTTTCTGCCGTACTCCTTCCTAGACAGTCTCTTCCCATTCTGTATGTGTGAAACTGATTGTTCCTTCCTAAGTGGAGCACTTTGCATTTGTCTTTGTTAAACTTCATCCTGTTTACCTCAGACCATTTCTCCAATTTGTCCAGATCATTTTGAATTATGACCCTGTCCTCCAAAGCAGTTGCAATCCCTCCCAGTTTGGTATAATCTGCAAACTTAATAAGCGTACTTTCTATGCCAATATCTAGATATGTCCCTTCATGCTTCAACCACCATTCCAGGGGACAAGCATCCATGCTGATGATGGGTTCTGCTCGATTACTATCCAAAACAGTGCAGACCAACACATGTTCATTTTCATTATCTGAGTCAGATGCCACCAGCAGAAAGTTGATTTTCTTTTTTGGTAGTAGTTTCCGTAGTTTCCGCATCAGAGTGTTGCTCTTTTAAGACTTCTGAAAGCATGCTCCATACCTCGCCCCTCTCAGATTTTGGAAGGCACTTCAGATTCTTAAACCTTGGGTCGAGTGCTGTAGCTATCTTTAGAAATCTCACATTGGTACCTTCTTTGTGTTTTGTCAAATCTGCAGTGAAAGTGTTCTTAAAATGAACAACATGTACTGGGTCATCATCCGAGACTGCTATAACATGAAATATATGGCAAAATGCTGGTAAAATAGAGCAGGGGACATACAATTCTCCCCCAAGGAGTTCAGTCACAAATTTAATTAACGCATTATTTTTTTAACAAGCGTCATCAGCATGGAAGCATGTCCTCTGGAATGGTGGCCGAAGCATGAAGGGGCATACGAATGGTTAGCATATCTGGCACGTAAATACCTTGCAATGCCAGCTACAGAAGTGCCAGGCAAATGCCTGTTCTCACTTTCTGGTGACATTGTAATAAGAAGTGGGCAGCCTTATCTCCTGTAAATGTAAACAAACTTGTTTGTCTTAGCGATTGGCTGAACAAGAAGTAGGACTGAGTGGACTTGTAGACGCTGAAGTTTTACATTGTTTTGTTTTATGTAACAAAAAAAATCTACATTTGTAAATTGCACTTTCATGATAAAGAGACTGCACTACAGTATTTGTCTGAGGTGAATTGAAAAAAACAATTTTTTTTGTTTATCATTTTTACAGTGCAAATATTTGTAATCAAAAATAATATACACTTTGATTTCAATTACACCACAGAATACAATATATATGAAAAAGTAGAAAAACATCCAAAAATTGTAATAACTTTCAATTGGTATTCTATTATTTAACAGTGAGATTAAAACTGTGATTAATCACGATTAATTTTTTTTAGTGTGATTATTTATTTATTTTAGTTAATCGCGTGAACTAACTGTGATTAATCGACAGCCCTCGTTATTTTACCTCTGTATTTGGCACTGGTGCGACTGCTGCTGGCATACTATGTCTAGTTCTGGTGTCCACAATTCAAGGATGATGTTGATAAATTGGAAAGGGTTCAGAGAAGAGCCAGGAGAATGATTAAAGGAATAGAAAACCTGCCTTAGGCTGATAGACCCAAGAAGCTTGATCTATTTAGCTTAACAAAGGGGCAGTTAAGGGGTGAGTTGATTATAGTCTATAAATATCTGCATGGGAAACAAATATTGAATAACTGGCTCTTCATTCTAGCAGAGACAGGGAGATCAGGATCCAAGGGCTGGAAGTTGAAGCCAGACAAATTCAAATGTAAAGGGTCCGTTTTTAACCTTGACGGTAATTAAGCACAGGAACAATTTCCCAAGGGTCCTGAAGGAGTCTCCACCACGGATCATTTTTCAATCAAGACTGGCTGTTTCGCTAGAAGATCTGCTCTAGGAATTCCCATGGGGAAGTTGTCTTTGCTATATAGGAAGTCCCCTAGAGGGTCACAACAGTCCCCTGCTTTCTAGCCTCCTCCGGATCTGTGAATCTCTAGTCACACACTTAGCGCATGATGCTGCCACGCGCAGGAAATCCACAGAGTGGGGACTGTGTCCCGGGGCTGGGAGGTTACTGAGTCTCCAGGAGAGGGGTGGGGCGGGGGATTCCTTGCCCGGGGGGGGGAGGGGTCTGCGAGAGGGGCGGGGAGGTGAGGGGAGTCCCAGGGTGGCAGCCAGCCAGGCTGAGCTCCCCACTCACTTCCCCCCCGGCAGCGGAGGCGGTGGGTGGATGCAGCCGCTGGGGCACGGCGCGGAGCTCCGACGGGGCAGCCGCTGGGATCGCTGAGCCCCGCTCCAGGCGGCCGAGAACAGGTGGGTCCGCGGCGCGTTGCGGAGTTTGGGGTGGGGTCCCGGTCTGGGGTCCGGAGCGCAGAGCGGAGTGAGATGCGCGGCAGGGGCTGGCGCTGAGCGGGGAGTGGCGGCTGTGTGTGTATGTGTGTGTGTGTGTGTGTGTGTAATGGTGAGAGAGACATACGGGGTGTGTAATTGTGAGTTACAAACGTGTGTATGTGTAGAGGTAAGAGACACGCAGGGAGGTGTGTGTGTGTGTAATGGTGAGAGAGACATACGGGGTGTGTAATTGTGAGTTACAAACGTGTGTATATGTAGTGGTGAGAGACACGCAGGGAGGTGTGTGTGTGTGATTGTGAGAGATACACACTGGATGAATGTGAGAAAGAGAGAAACACAGGGGGTGTAATTGTGCGTTACACACATGGGTGTGTAATGGTGAGAGGTACACATGGGGGTGTACCTGTGAGAGATACACATGGTGGTGTAACTGTGAGAGAGACACACAGGGGTGTGTGTATGTACAATGGTCAGAGATACACATGGGTGTGTGTGAGAGAGAGAGATACACACAGGTGTGTGTAATTGTGAGCGATACACACACAGGGATGGGTGTGTGGGTAATGGTGAGAACTACACACATGGGTGTGTGAGAGAGAGACACACAGGGCCGTGTGTGGGGGTAAGGTCAGAGATACATCCGGGGTGTTTGTGTGTGTTATGGTGAGAGATCCACACAGGCAAGAGTGAGAGAGTTTGTGTAGGTGAGAGTGAATGCAATTGTGTGAAGGGGTCTCAGTGTGTTATTGTGAGAGAAGCATATAGAGGTGTGAGAGAAAGAGGATGTGTGTGATTGTGAAAGATGGCTGAAGGTGTGAGTGTGAACATCAGAGGAGAGTGGAAGCGTCTGACAGAGAGACACGGATGTGTAACAGTGGGAGCGATTGTGTGTATGTACAAGCGATGTGATGTTGGAGGGAGAGTGTGTTGGAGAACACATTTGTGTGTGAGGGAGCATATACGTGTGCGTGCAAGTGAGAGTGCGACACATGAGAATGGGCATCCATGTACATGACAGCATGTTGAAGGGTGATGGTGTATGTATGTGACCGTGTGTTGATATGTGAAAGTGTGCGGCTGTGTGTATAAGTGCCAGAGCGTGTGTGTGTGTGTGTGTGACCTAGAGTGTTTGTGCCTATAAAATGTGCATGAGAAAACGAAGTCTGAAGTTCCAGGAAATTTTAGTGTTTGAATGAGCAGGAACTGAAAAAAAGAAAGTTTTGAGACTCTGGGTGTTTTTGTTGTCATTTTATTAAACTTGGGTGACATTAAACATGCCATTTCTACCTTAATTTCTCTCTCATTTTGTTCTCATTTTAAAGTGCCCTGCTCAACCCGAAACCTACTCATTTTTTAAAAAAGAGCTTAAATTAGTTTCAAGTCCTACATCTGAGGCTCCCCACAAGTTTCTGTGGTTTCATAATCACATTTTCCTGTCTTTAAAAATTGTTTTTCTCTCCCCTTTTGCTGTATGCAATACATAGAATAGGGGGAAATGACTGGCTGTACATGGGGAACAGAGAAAATGGCTATAAACAGAGTGCTATGGAATGTCCAAAGTAAACAAACTGGAAAAAATAGAGAAAACACTTTCCCCCTTCTCTAACCTCTTTCATATATAGTCATTTGAGTGCCTCTTTGTGACAATGGCAGGCAACAGATTTTCAGGCAAAAAGTGGGGTTTTGAAGTTGATGGTGTATCTCTGTAAATCATTTTGGCATCCAGCATGTAAGGAGAGGCACTACAAAATAATATTGTGATAGATTTGAAAGTTTATTTGAGAGGCCTAGAGAAACTAACCAACTCACACCTGGAGGCTTAGTGTAGTGAGCTGCATTTCCTTTCTAGGGGTGGGATTTGAAAACTCAGCCTCTGTCCACTCAATCATGTGACCTTGGTTATACTGTAACCTTAGAGTGTTGAATGCTAATGAAGTACAGTTAGACTCCTGGACATAGTCAGATCCTTTTGGTCATTGCTTTTGATTGGTGGATACAATACAGTAACTTTTCAATGATACTTTCCTTCATTACAGAGCCTATTGACATGCTTTGCAGGGAGGGAGTTACATTCTTTTTCCACCAGTGAAATGCTCATTGCAGTAAAAATAACTTGACCAGCTGACAGCCACCCAACTGAGTCATGCTAATAAAAGAGTACTTAATAAGGTTACTAAGGCAGAAAGAGATAAAGTTTCACTGAATTGCTATTTTAAAAACGAGAAATAGAAATGTTTGCAGTTCAGGGGGGTTGTATTTTGACTTCCATCTTGTTGAATTGCCAAACTTGGGTTCCTGTATTAGTATCATGACATTTCTTATTTCAGAAAAATCCTCTTAAGTGTCCACCAAGACAATGGTATATTTTCTGCACATTCCCTTTAACAGTGGAATGTGTCCTAAGATACCAATCGAGACACTAACAGAAATTGATTGCTCAATGGAGTTGACCATCTAATCTGATAAATGTGGAGCAGACTTGTACTCACTACATATGGTGGTAATTTGAATGGTCCCTTAAAACAGGAGGCTGCCCTAATAATCTCTTCTATGAGGTTAACTCTATTTCCCACCCTCAAGAGTACTTCCTTTCAAGGAAAGTCGCCTATTCCCAAAGTTCTATGGTCCACACAAATTTAGTCTCCTCTGTTCTGCTGTTGTTGAGAATATTTAAATCAGAAATAAAGAACCATGAAACTGCAGCTATGGAAAAAGTCATCAACACTAAAGAAAGAATCTCCAGCATTTTAGCTTCCCATCATGAAACATTTTTAGTTTTCCTCATTTTGGGTCTTTGTCATATATCACATCTGCACGTTGGCAGGTTAAAAGAGATATTTTCCACATTTACCCTTATGTCAAAAGTAGGTTTTAACCTTTGATGAGTGCTTTTTAATTTCTTCTCTTGTTGGTTGGATTTTGATCATAAAAAGCTATATTCCTGGCAGAGTATTATATGATGTCGTAGTAACCATCCCCCATAATTTGATCTGCTTTGTTGCTGTTGGCTTTTTGTGTTAATTTTAATGGATTTAAGTTTGTATCAGTTTAAAAGCTCTGCTCCTGATTCCGCTGTTGTTGACGTTTCTGCAAACCTGTTAAAGCAAGAATTTGTGAAAGTGGACTGCAGTTTTTTGTGCGGGCTTTGAAGATTGATTTTGAAAAACATAAAATAAAAAGAAAGTAAACACATTTGTATTAAGATCTAAAAACTACACATGTGAATGTATTGCATAGTGCTAACTAGGACCTTGGTCCCACAATCACACATGAGTAACTTTCTGCCTGTGATTAGTACCATTGAACATGAGGGACTTCTTGCCTTAGTTACTCATGTGCATAAGGGTTTGCAGGATCTGGTCCTTGATTCAAATCAGGATGTGGCCTGAGTTTAGCAGAAATCATGACCACTTATTTCAATTCTAGTGTATTGTTCTCCTGTAGCCTATACTCACATCCTGACCAGAGTGTCTGATTTCTGATCATAGGGCTTTTTGGAAAGAAAACACTAGCAGAATAACGGCAGATTCTTATTGGTAGCTGGCTTCAAGTGATTATCCATATTATTGTCAGTTTAGGTTAATTTTTGTAATTTTCCTGGCCTGTTGGAGATTTTTAATTTGACACAGACCATGCTGCATCCAGAGGAAAAGTTTATTAGTTTTTTGGTACATTTAGAATGAGACCAGGTTGCTCTTGAAATTACACGCAGCTGTCCTAGCAGTGGATAACCTCTCCCTTTTTAGTGTTGTCAGATATTAGAGCTATTGTTTTCAAGCAGCTGGTTAGTACAGAATTGTGCTGTCGCATTACTTGACTCTTTTGGTATCATATATATTAAAACACAGTCATGCATTTTGGCCCATATCCTGCTGCTTGCTCATCAGGGCACATGTGGCCTGAAAGGCTGCATACAGGAAGTGTTAAGGGTATGGAATATCTGTGCAGGGACAGGGTGAAGGGAATACCCATGTACTGTATACTGTACCACGAAGCTGCCACTTTTCTCCAGGGTAATTAGTCAGTGTGGTCCAGTGGGTAATACACTGGACTAGAACTCAGGAGATTTGGCTTCTATTTCCAGCTCTATTACAAACCCACTGGGGTTACTTTAGGCAAATGGCTTCTGTTTTCAGTGTCCTTGTCTGTAAACTGAAATTACTGATACCTTCTTTGTAAAGTGCTTTGAATCTACAGATGAGAAGAGCTAGGTAGTATTTTTATTATTTTCAGGAAGGGTTCTTTCTAAGTCACATTGCAACTCCTTTTCGACCATACAGGTGTTCAAATAAATGAATGCATGAATTTTTATTTTATTTTTACTTTATTTTGCAATGGGAAAAGTGTATCTTTTTTTCCCCACGCTCCTTATGCTTAAGAACAACTGAGCCCCTTTTTCTTCAAGCCTTCAGAACAAATCTACCATTGAAGAGAGCCCCCAAGCATGGAAAATTTTAGTCCAAGAAATGAAAGTTTCCAAATGACTAGGGGGTAAGAGGGGAAATCATTATGAATCCTTAATCATTGCAGCCTGCTCTATAATTAGCAGAGAGGTTAACTAAGAATCAGGCCTAATAAGGCACCTTTTCGCAATTCAAGCAGTATAGTAAAGGGAGGGAGAAGGAGCCTTAATATTTCTACCTGCTTTAAGACACCTTAACACTGCTAAAGCAGGGAGGAAGGATGGTCTAGTGGATAGCACACGGATAGCACATTGGTACTAAGATGGGGGAGGGCTAGCTCAGTGGTTTGAGTATTGGCCTGCTAAACCCAGGGTTGTGAGTTCAATCCTTAAGGGGGCCACTTAGGGATCTGGGGCAAAATCAGTACTTGGTCCTGCTAGTGAAGGCAGGGGCTGGACTCAATGACCTTTCAGGGTCCCTTCCAGCTCTATGAGATAGGTATATCTCCATATATTAAAGATCAGTGGGCTCAATTTCCCCCTCAGTTACAGACTTCCTGCGTGGTCTTAAACAAATCATTCAATCATCCCCTAGCTGCATATTTCCTTAGTTTACAGGAAAGCTATGAATGTTTGTAAGGTGCTTGGATACTTTGGTGAAGGAAAGAAGGCCAAGTGAGCCTTCCGGTTTCAAACAGCCTTTGGAAACCTGAGAATTAAGGCTGTCACTTTTACGAAGGAGTCTCAATGGGACTGCTCATGAATTTAAAGTGAAGTCTGGGTGTAAGTGTTTTGCTGTATCAGGGCCAGAATGAACCTCGCGTGTTCCTCGCATGATTGAGCCCTTACATCAGGAGAGATGGAGAGCAAAAGGGGGAAAGAGACTCTTAATGAAGAAACTGTCTTGTATAATTGTTAACATGATCTTTGCTAGGTCACATCCCTACTGTTGTGTGAGACCCTGCTCATAAAAGACCAATGTCCTATTCTGCCACAGATTATTTTATCCTAAAATGAACACTTATAAAATGTGTCATCTTTGTAATGATTAATGAAAAATACGTTAATTTACCAATAACTCATTGGTCCTTTAATGTTCATTCCACCAGAACGACCCTTCTATACTTAACCTATTGTAAACCTCAGCGATTGTGACAATGAAATGAACTGTTAATTATTATTATTCCAGGAGCACCCATAGGCCCTAATCCGGATTAGAGCTAGATCCAGTGTTGTGCAACTATGCAATAAAAGACACTCCCTGACCTAAAAAGCTTACAATGTAAAGAGGTGCCAGGTGGCTCAGAGGGATGAAAAACATAATTGGGATGGAAAAGGGAAAAGAAGAAAAAGGAGGATGACAACAGTAGGAATGTAAGGCTGCATATATTTTTAACTAAGGTCCTGACCCTGCAACTCCTTGTGCGTGGGTAGGCTGTGACTCCACATGGGCATAGCAGTCTGCTCAGATGTAAGATGATGCATGATCAGGACCTAAGTGTACAAATGTCATTTGTTTATTTGTTTTTAATAAGATGAGTGAATAAGAGACATTAAATAATAGAGCAAAGTGGAAAGTGGGATTTTCAGCATGGAAAATTTTGACTCGGCAAAACAAATATCAAAAACTGAAATATTTTGATTCTGAAGTGCTGCCACAGTGCCTCATGGGAGTTGTAGTTCACTGCCTCATGCTATCATTCTCCTCTAAAACGGGCTCCCTACGTGAGGGGAGGCAGTTGCATCATGGAAGTCCCAGGCTGTAGTGCATCCTGGAAGATGTAGTCCAACTGGAGAGCCTGCCCCAAAAAGGAGAATGGGGAAATGAGGAAGCCGAACAACAACTCCCATGAGGCACCATGATGGGATATCTTGAAATATTTTTATTTCCAGGCATTTGTTTTTTCAATTAAAAATGTAAATTTTCCATAGAAGAAAGGCACTTTTCAGGAAAAAAATGTGTAGAGTTGGGTCTCAGAAAGGGATTTGAAGGACAGGGCAATAGCCATGGGAGGCCATATGATCCAAGCATATGGGGCAGCATGGGAGGTGTGAGAATGCTCATGGGAGAAATGGGTGAAAGAGGCTGCCATAATTGAGTACGATCACCAGGTCATTACTATGGTGATGGGTGGCAGTATTAAACCCAAAGAGAGAGAGGGGAAACTGGTATAATGCTCCCCCAGGGTTCCCAGGGTTATGAGGCACCTCACCACCACCTGCCCTTGTGAAGGGGTCGTGTCTATGCCTGCTGCGGATCAGCTCCCTAAAACCAACAGCTTTTGGCAGCACAAGCACTGCCTTCCCTGCCTCCACAGGCCTCGCTCTCTCTGGGCAGGTATTAAAAGGCACTCACCAACCCCCAAGTCCTCGGAGCATTGCCTGCAGCGTCCAGCCCCCTTTCCACTGAACACTCACAGAATTACCCGGCCTGTTGTTCCCAAAGGAATAGCACACACCAGCTTGTAAGATTCAACTCAGGGTCATCACTTTGCTTAACACCACAGCACTGAGGTATATTTGTAGTGAAAACAAGAATAAATTTATTATCAAAGAACAGCGATTCAAGTGAAAGTGGATACGAATATTGGAAACAAATGTTTACATATGAAATGAAATCGTAACACCCTTTCTAAAGACTACATTTAACTAACAGGTTAACATCCTGTCTAAAGAAGTCTATCGCTTCCAAAGTTCTCTTCAGCGTGTTTGACCAAGCCTGATTGAGACCTCTTTTTCATGAAGCAAAACTGCTGCCCTTTTAGTCCTCAGTCAAGGGTGCCCATGTGTCTTCTCTGCCCCCCAAATATAGTCAAGAAAATCTTTGATGTGCATCTCCAGACAGAGTTCCCTCCACTCTGCTGTGCTACTCTTCCTGAGAGAGGACAGGTCTACACTAATGCTTATTTTGATATAACTTATGACATAACTTATGCCAACCTAAGTGCCAGTGTGGACAATGCTGTGTCGGTGGGAGATGCTTTCCCGCTGACATAGCTACCACCGTTTGGGGTGGTGGAGTAATTATGCCGCTGTAGTGATTCTAGGGTAGACTAGCCCTTAGAGTCTTTCCACAATCTTTCATTTGCCTTCAGTTCAGACTGGTGATGGGAAATCCATTGTGAACGAGACAATACTCAGTTTATATGTAAACGCATAGGTAGAGCTAGAGCTCTTGTCTGACAGGAAACCTGTTTTTTAACCTTTGCCAGTGACCCGTGCCTTGAGATAGACTTTAAGAACGTATTTTAAGTGTATATACATAACTCCTTAACCAGTTTCTGTACATACATTTCACAATGATACTGATGACCAGTGTGATGCCGGCTTTTATTTGAGACCTCACATGCCATTCTTTGGTACATATCCGACCCAGGAGATCCCTGCACTGCCCATTGCACTCCCTTGTCAGTGGACATTAAGAGGTTCTTGGGTCACAGCTGGTCATAATGCAGTGAGATTAGAGACTGGATAAGTATATTGTCAATGGATACTCTGGTATTGAGGACCATCCAAGTACCTACATAGATGGTATATCTCCTTTGTGCTGAAAGGTAAAAGACCACCCATAGCCTAGTTATTCTGTTCCAGAGTAAACAAACATGGAGGTGCAGCAGAATGTGCTTTTTCAGGCCATGAAGCTCAGTTCTTTCCATGTTTGTGTTATAGCACCAGGCACTGTCTGTAGAGAAAAATAAACCAAGTCCAGTCGACATAAGCCTCTCAGCCAGTAAGTGCAAGACCTATATGGCATTTGATTATTTTGACCATTTCTGCATCATTCTCAGCATGCACGTTAGCTCAGAGCGCATATGTAATGTTGTACTTCTCCACCATGGGGAGCCGGGGCAGTTTAATGTGTGCGTGTACAGATCACAGCACCTTCATTGAATTGCTGATGCCTGCTTAAGACACCTGGGGGTTTTTAAGGGTCAGGTAATAAAGTAGTCTGATGATTTATGGGGAAATATAAACCAGCTAAGAAACTTGCCCAAAGTTTAGGCCAGATCCTAAGATCCTTCCTCAGATTTTACTCACTCCTTATTCAAGTGTAATGCTGATCATTGGCAGGCAGGATTGAACCGGGGACCTCTGGAGCTTAGTGCGTGAGCGTCTACTGCATGAGCTAAAAGCCAACTGGCTGTTAGCTAAGGCTGTAGAGCAGACTCGTTTTATCTCTCACTCTAAGTGGTCTTGGTGCCACTAGATGGGACAGAACACCACACCCAGGAGGTGTGTGGGTTACACAAGCAAACTTCCAGTGGTTTCCTTCCTGAATAATGACCACAGGATTTAGCCCCTTTATTAATTATAACCATATATCACTACCTATCCACAGTGCAGCTCTTTCTAATGTCAAATCATGGTCCCACTGAAGTCTCCCAGATTCTATGCTCAGATACTACAGTGATGAGCACAGTATAAGAACCTATGTAGAACAGAATAGAATATTAAACCTCCCACCGATTCAATGGGACCAGGCTTTGGCTCACGGAGAATTGCACATGTGGGTAGATCATGTAACCTTTACTCAGCTGTGCATATAGATTTAAGGCCCAATGGGCCTGATTCTGGTCTCAGAATGACTTGTTGGCTTTGGTGGAGTTGCTTCTAACTTAGACCAGTGTAAAAAAGATCACAGTGAAGCTCAACATGCAGTGTGACTTTTGCCCTAATCCAAATGTCGGGTCAAATTCTGCTGTCAGAAACACACATGTAACTCCCGTCAACCTCAATGGAAAGTTGTGTGTCCATGGCTGCGAAGCCAAATTTGGCTCTTAGACTGGTTTCTAAATAGCCTGCCCAGCAAGATGTTTTTCATTTTTAACCTATTAAAAATATAAATTTTGCTAACAGTTTGCCTGGTGTAAATCTATAGGGACGCCACTGAAATCAACAGGCTNGTAACCTATTAAAAATATAAATGGTACCAGGCCAAATTTTGCTAACAGTTTGCCTGGTGTAAATCTATAGGGACGCCACTGAAATCAACAGGCTTGCTCTGAATTTATACAGCTGTGACAGAACTCAGAATTTGGCCTCTTCCTTTAAAGAGCACCACATGTGATGAAACAATGCATAACAATCAAGGGTGAAATCTGGGCCTGTTACAGTCAGTGGCAAAACTCCTCTTGACTTACTCCAGTGTAAATCAGAGGAGAATCAGGCCCATTTACACCAATGTAAATCAGGAATAACTCTGTTGAAGTCAATGATGGGGGAGAATCGGGGCCAGTCGGAGGAGAGTCAGGTACAATACTTTTAGTGCAAAAAGAACAGCTTGAGGCGTATGCAGATTTGTATTGGTGTGTGAATGGAATATAGGCAAGGCCATACTGTGGCTGCCTGTAAAAATCAAATAAAGGCCCAAGTACTACTATGGGAAACACCATTATTTGCCCAGAAGGGTGAAAAAGAGCCAGAGCTGGAATTTAGCCAGGCCTAGGTTTTCCCTTTCCTTCCCCTCCTGCACTAAAGCAGTAACGAGCACTGTTTCTCTTTAGATCTATCACATTAGTAAACTAGCGAACACCCACCCTCCAGCTTCCTTTTTCAGCCACTTCCACCCACCCATCTCCCTCATTTTTTCCCGTGTTTAAAAATACAGAAAGGGAAAGAAAAAAAAGTGCTGGCCATAGGAGTGAAAACTGTAACAATTAGTAAAGACACCACCTAAGCCAATATGCTTAGAATCCTCAAAGTCCGAGGGGCGAAAAAGACCCGTTCAGTTATGTACCCCATGCTCCTGCCTAAGCAGAATTGTTCCCTATGATATATTTTCTAGTGTATTGTCCCGTCTGTATTTAAACGTGTTGGTGCTTCCATCACTCTAATAGATCTGACTGTCAGGAAATTCATTCTTAGAGTCAGCCTAAATTTTCTGTTTCCCAGTTATAACCTCCTATGTGTTCTTACACTTCCTTGATGTTTATGATTCTGAAATAAATAGAAACAATGAGGAGTCCTTGTGGCACCTTAGAGACTAACAAATTATTTGGGCATAAGCTTTTGTGGGCTAAAACCGACTTCGTCAGATACATGGAGTGAAAAATACAGTAAGCAGTATATATATACAGCACGTGAAAAAATGGGAGTTGCCTTACCAAGTGGGGGGTCAGTGCTAACGAGACAATTCAATTAAGGTGGAAGTGGCCTATTCTCAACAGTTGATAAGAAGGTGTGAGGAAAATTACTTTTTGTAGTTACCCATCCACTCCCAGTCTTTATTCAGGCCTAATTTGATGGTGTCCAGTTTGCAAATTAATTCCAGTTCTGCAGTTTCTCATTGAAGTCTGTTTTTGAAGTTTTTTTGTTGAAGAATTGCCACTTTTAAGTCTGTTACTGGGTGTCCAGGGAGATTGAAGTGCTCTCCGACTGCTTTTTAATGTTACAATTCTTGATGTCTGATTTATGTTCATTTATTCTTTTGAATAGAGACTACCCGGTTTTGCCAATGTTCATAGCAGAGGGGCATTGCTGGCACATGGTGGCATATATCACATTGGTAGATGTGCAGGTGAACGAGCCCTTGATGGTGTGGCTGATGTGGTTAGGTCCCTATGATGGTGTCCCTTGAATAGATATGTGGACAGTGTTGGCAATGGGGTTTGTTGCAGGGATTGGTTCCTGGGTTAGTGTTTTTGTTGTGTTGTGTGTAGTTGGTGGTGAGTATTTGCTTCAGGTTGCGGGGCTGTCTGTAAGTGAGGACTGGCCTGTCTCCCAAGGTCTGTGAGAGTGAGGGATCGTCCTTCAGGATAGATTGTAGATCCTTGATGATGCGCTGGAGAGGTTTTAGTTGGCGGCTGTAGATGTTTCTTCACTTCACCAGGTGGGTGTTGTAGTTTTAAGAAGGCTTGATAGAGATCCTGTAGGTGTTTGTCTCTGTCTGAGGGATTGGAGCAAATGCGGTTGTATCTGAGGGCTTGGCTGTAGACAATGGATCATGTGATGTGGTCTGGATGAAAGCTGGAGGCATGTAGCTAAGTATAGCGGTCAGTAGGTTTCCGGCATAAGGTGGTGTTTATGTGACCATCGCTTATTTGCACTGTAATAATAAATAAATAAATAAATAAGCGATGTATAGAGCCGGAAGAGAAGCAATGCAACCCTGAAGCTACTCATGCTTTCTGGATTGCCTGAGTGCATCACGATCACCCGTGCAATTACCATCAGAGGTTCTAGTGAGTAACCACAGATGCTATTTGGACAATTCATTGTACAGTAAGAATGGGATTATACTATACAAGTAAAGTAAGTTTGTGCTGCTAAGGTGAAATGTACCCCATGATGAATCCTGAAGATCCTGGGCAAGGCCCTTCGTGCCACATAATCCTGAGATATGCTGTGTAGGGGTGGGGTGGATGTGCCCTACATAGGCCAACATAGAGAGGGGTGCAGGAAGAAGGCCAGAAGAGAAGCCACTGCATGTGTGACAGCCTGGATCCGGTGCCTCCAAGGGGCACAGAAGGGCAGTGGAAGCTGTTCGAGCCCATGGACTGACACAGCTGTGCTGTGACCCCCCTGCGACTTGGCAGTAGGATGTAGCTGCTTGATCTTTGCTTAGTTCTTCACAGAGGATGAAACTTACCTGCAGAAAGCTCACACTTTTAGGAGGGAATGTGACAAAGTGCCTAATTCTCGCCATTCTGGACTGAATGTAATACCCTAGAACTTATCCCACCATACTCAGTTCAGATCACAGAGGAAAATAAGGGCAAAAGGAGAGAGAGAGACATTCGTGGGTATGGATAAAGGAGAAGAGATATCTCTTCAGCTGAGATGAGCTGGAAAATGGGCAAAGCTGAGAGCTACAGGGAGGTTGTACTGAAGGATCTGCCATGATCAGATGTGACACTGTGCGAGGGGAAAGAAAGGAGGCCAGTGTTAACTAGACAGAGAACTGTGAATCGGGCTACAAAAGGGTTTCATAGACAATGAATGCCATTTTTAACCGGACCCTGGAATGAGTGGGGAACCAATGGAGTTGTTGGTGGATGGGATTGATGTGTTAAGAATGTAAGAAAGCAGACAGAATTCTAGAGTCTGGAGAGCTTGGGAGCTGGAAAGCCAGAGAGAAGGGCGTTGCAATAGTAATGACAAGAGGAGATGCAGATACAGGTGAGGACCTCAACAGGACCTCAACATCATGGCAGCGATGCAGCCAGGAAACTTTGTGGAGGTGGTTTGTAGATATAGGAGGAGAGCTCAGAGTCAAGGCTATGGGCAATAGAGACCTATGGGAGACCTTAGCTGAGGGTGGAGATAGAGGGTGTGGAGTTCTGCGAAAGGTTGCTCCTCTTGCCCAAGAGAAATGCATCTGCCTTTAAGATAATTAGCTGAAGGGAGTAGAGATGAAACCACAAGGTACCTGGTCAAGTGAAAGTGGACAAGGATGAATGACTAAAAGTACCAAATGATAGTATAATTGAGTCTCAGCAATGCAAAAGTGTTCAGTAATACTGGGCTAGATGCTCAGCTGGTTCAAGGACTCTTGTACAGAGGATACAGGTTTCCTGGAAGGTGTGGGGTGGGGAAAGGGTAGAACATGACAGTCCCAGGGGATGTTCTTGAGGTGACCCTGTGTTCTGTCAGTCTGCCTTCAATTTGATCAGCTAGCTGGTCGGCAGCACCTTGAGGTGTCCACTTTGCAGGGGCATTACAAAAACTGGGACAAAACACTGGGGACAGGTCGTGAAAACAGGGACATTCCCAGACTAAAACAGGGCCTAAAATTAGGCTCTTTAATCCTAGTTTAGGCTCCTAAATAAGCATACTTGAGTACTAAAATATGGATTTCAGCTCCTCTGTGTGATAATCTTGGTCCCACTTTTCAGGAATACATGGTCACCCTAAGCATGTCCATTATCTAACTACTGTGCCTGATTTGTGGGCGAGATCAGGGAGCTAGAGGTCCATATTTCTGTTCAGAATTAAGTGTGGGTTCAAAATTGGGCCTGCAAAATGGAGGACTTTTAAACATCAAGCCCATCTTATTTTTTTTCCCCCTCTTGCATTTTCTTTTGCTTTTGATTGAGAGTAAAAAAAAAAATACAGAAGCCGATGTGGGCAGGAAGTGCTATGAAATAGATGCCACTCTGACTTAAGGTGGTTAGATATTGGTTGAGGCAAAACTCCAGCTGTGTCATTTTTTTTAAAAGTAAACACAGCAGGAAGTCTGTTAACCAATACCAAACTCTTATAGAAATACAGGAACCACCAGGCTAACGAACAAGACAACAAAAGGGTGAAAGGTACTACAGTTGTATCTCAGTGTAAGAGATTTCCCTCATCACTATATGGAATGCAACTGCTGTTAAAAAGCCTTATGAAAAGATCCACCATCCGGTCAAATTTTCTTAGAAGAAAACTAAGACCATGAGAAATATTTTCATGAAATAAAAAAAAAAATGCAGTGGAAATAGTTGTTTTTAGACAATTAAATATTCCCCTGTGGTTTTTGCCACCCAGATGTTGCAGCACTGGGGTAATGCAAAACTAGGAACAAAAGCAAAACTGACCAGTCAATTTTTGTTATGCATAGCTGAGAAAAAGGCAAAAAGTAAACAAGCAGCAGGAATAGAGGAAAGTAAATCTAGTGTTTGTACATCTTTCTGTTTGAATAGGTAAGGATGTGTTTGTGTTTAGGGCATCAGAGGTGGCAGTGCATGGAATGATGGCAAGAGAAATGGTTATACAATTGCTTAGTAGACAGGGAATTCGGCAAGGTTTTAGTCACTGAATATCTGTGAAATTCCCCTATTGGTGTTCCTGGTTTGCCTCTCCCTGGTGTCTGCAGAAGTAGGAGAGGATTCAAACCAGCCCATAAAAATTACTGGTCTCCAAAGGTAGATTAATTGCTAGAGATGTTCCCATTGCCTATTAGGGAACAAGGCAAGTACCCAGCATCTAGGAAAGATCCCTTTTGCATGGAATCATCCTTATCTTGCTGGAAGTCCATCTCTTGGGGATGAAGAGTATTAATCCTTCCCTTAACATTTCAGTGTCTCTTTAAGGCTGCCAAACACCATTAGACATGTCTCCAGCTGTCCATTGTTCAACCCCTGAGATCTGTCTCTCCTTCACCTGTCGTGTGGGCTGAAGCCACGGGTCAGATCCTCAACTGCAGTATCTGCCTAGTTACATTAACGTCACTGGACCTAATTTAAACCGGCTGGGGATTTGGCTCAGTCTAGGTGCTGTGTCTTTTCTTTTTCACACAACAAGCATAAGATGAATAGGACGTCACACTGGGTGACCTAACGAACCTTCTGGCCTTAAACTCTATGACATCACATGAGCATGGTGGAGTCTAAATAACCCTGAGTACTAGCCTTATATAGCATGCAAGGCCAAGCTACCTTCATACCCTGCTGCTCTGGCAGATCTCTAAACATAGAACACAGAGACCATCACTAGATGCTCCACAAACTATTTAAAGGGAAATGACCCATCTCCTGAATGCTGCAATGGGCTGCTCTGAACCCTGTACCATCTTTTCCACGTGGCAGAAGCATTCAATGCATTTTCTGGCTGAACTGTATACAGATCAGTGGGGGTGTTGGCCTGGTGCTGAGTTAGGAATCCTCTAGGTGTGGGAATCAAATTTGATTGTAAACTTTTTGGAGGTCTTCACCACATAGAATCTCATTCTGTAACATTCCAGCTTCCCTCCACTCCCTCTCACTCCTCCTCCACCCCGTCTAAGCCACTGGCTGCAAATTCTATGGCTGGCTATGGAGAAAAGGGAAATTAAATAGCTATTCCAATTCCCTTTCGGCCCTCCTCCCACGGCCCAAGGCAGTCTGAAAAAGGGACTGTCCCACCCAAAATGCTTTCAGATGTTCTCTTTATAAAAAAAATTTTGTTTTTAGCTCTTTTGCACTACCGGTCGATGTATACCCCTAAAATTAAAATGACAAAAGGGAATTATTTACATATGTTCTCTCCTGAATTTCAGGACAGAGAGAGAGAAAATTTGGCCCTGATCCTGCAAGGATTTATGCATGTACTCATAGGCTCCGACTTTTCAAAGTGCTGGGGTGTGCTCGACCCCCTGGCTCTACCCCAGGCCTCGCCCCCACTCCACCCCTTTCCCCAAGGCCCCACCCCTGCCCCTCGCTCCTCCCCCCTCCCTCCCAGCCTCCTTGCACACTGCGAAATAGCTGATTGCGATGGGCGGGAGGCGCGGGAAGGGAAGGGGAGGTGCTGATCGGCAGGACCTGCCAGTGGGTGGGAGGCGCTGGGGGGTGGGGGGGAGCTGACAGGGGGGCTGCCAGTGGGTGCTCAGTACCCACTATTTTTTCTCCATGGGTGCTCCAATCCCGGAGCACCTACGGAGTCCGCGTCTATGCTCATGTGCTCATCTTTATTCACTGGAAGTAATCCCGTTGAACTCAGTTTGGGAGCCCAGAAGTCACGGGACTGCTCCTGGTGTGTAAAGTTATGCATGTGTCCAAGTGTCTTTCAGCTGGGAAGCCTCCCTTTGAGGGTTACATTTTTCACCTACAATACCGGCTCCTCCATGTGTTTGTGGTCACAGATGAGAAAGCTAAAGGCACAAACACTCAGATTTTCGCAGCTGTCATTTTGCCAGCAAGCGGGAGCTAATTTATGCCATATCAATATGGCTGGAAATAGATCCCATCCTCTCCACAAACTGTGAGTTTAGCTACTGAAAAAAGAGCTGAAATGTTTAAAATCTCCCCTCGGGTAGACCTTGATTCAGCAAAACACTTCAGCACATGCTTAAGCCCCTCTGAAGTCAACCACGCTAAGCGTGTGATTACGTGCTTTGCTGAATAAGGGCCTTGGTCTGTACATTCCACGCTCTTCACGTTCATTTTGCTTAAGACCATTAAGTGTATTGCTTCCTAATATAGTCAGGAAAGAGTTGCCCTTCCTATTTTCCCAGGTGTGAGGATTGCACTGGGGCTGCGGTAGGCGATAGGGGCCAAGGCACCTGCCCCAAGCAGCAGTGCATATGCCCAGAAGCAGAAACTTAGGCACCAACGCAACTTTGACAGCAAAACTTTAGGTGCCCAGTGAGTTTTGGCACCCATCGGATTAGGCAGCAGCTGACGGGGGGTTTGTGGATTGCAGTGGTCCCTAAAACTGGGACTTAGATGCCAAAGTTCCTTTGTGGATCTGGCCCTTAGTCTCTCTGTAACTCAATCCCCTTCTGTAAAATGGGGGTAATAGCACTGCCTTAGTTCACCAGGGTGCTGGGAGGATAAATTTGTTAAAGGCTGTGAGGTGCTCAGGTAGCATCTTGATAGGCGCCGTATAAGTGTCTTAGATACGTCGCCTTACTATGAGACCTGGGTTTAAATCCCAACTCCGCCACAGACTTCCTGTGTAATGTTGGGTGAGTCACTGAATCCCTTTGTGCTTAGTTCCCCATCTGTGAAATGGAGACTATGGTGCTTCCTTCCCTCTGTCTTCCTTGTTAGCTTAGAGGGTAAGCTCTTCAGGGGCAGGAGCTGCATCTTAATATCGCAGCGGGGGCCATTAGATGCACCTGTCATCTGCCACCGCTACTGCTCTCCTGCACCACGCCACGATATCTGCCAGAGGTCCAGTCCCGTCCAGCTTCAAGCTTTCTGAGTAGTTAATAAAGAAGTGTTTTTGTATAGGCATTTAGCTACAGAAAATAGGAGGATGTTACAAATTGGAGATGAAGCAAAGGATTAGATCATCCAGCCCTCCCCTACGCCAGGACTGGGTATGTACTATATGCCCTCTGCTTTCATCAAGTAATCAGGTGCCCGCTCTCTGTCTCCCCCCAGACGCTTCTGTGGGGACTTCACACATTTCTATGAGTCTTACTGGGGAGAAAAAGTGAGCCTGCAGTTATTGTTCTTTGTAAAGAAATGGAATAGAAAGTTAGTGCACACATCACCAAAGACTCACGCAGATCCCTGATGAACCCTTCCGCAGATACGATCTGTTTCCTTCAGCTGCAAAGGGCCCACACAGCCGTGTAAAATATCCTCTCTCCTTTGCTGATGGCTGCTTGATTGCCATGACATTTCAATTTCTAGAACCTCTGAGTGATAGATCAGCTTATGGGAAGTTCCCTGAATATCCCCAATCCAGGGCTCCAGTTCTTTATAACTAATATGTGGTAAGAGTCTCTAAAATTGATTTTCAATAGAATATAGTGACATGCTGTTGAGGTCAGTTACTGCGCAGCCAACCAGGGCTACAATAAATGCTGTTTTCCATTGGAACAGAGGGTTTTCGACTCTCCAGGGGAATACAGACTTTGCTCCTAACACTGATGGTGTACGAGGGGTGGGCCCTAAGTCTGGTACTGATTTGAGATCTGATAACTCTTCAAAATTGATTTTTTTTTAAACTTTGACTTTTGCTGTCAACATGATGGACCATGTTCATTGCTAAAGTAATTGCATCACTTCAGTGGATTACACTAGTGATGAATTTAGCCCAATACTTTTCACCTAAGTGAAGTTTCTCTAAATATTTGAGAAAATGATTTAGTTGCATTTGGGGTATTTCTGTGCCAAGAAGATATAGAACAATTTTTAGATTGCTTTGTTGATTTTCATGCTCAAAGATTCCCAAAGTGCTGTATTATACTTTTTACTCATAAGAACGCCCATCCTGGGTCAGACCAAAGGTCCATCTAGCCCAGTAGCCTGTCATCTGACAGTGGCCAATGCCAGGTGCTTCAGAGGGAATGAACAGAACAGGGAATCATCAAGTGATCCATCCCCTGCCATCCAGAAGCGGTGCCAACTTTTCCGCCGCCCTAGGCGGCGGAAGGTCCCGCCCCCAAAATGCGCTGACGACCGGGGCGGCTGGCGCCCCCCAAAGCTTAGCGCCCTAGGCGACTGCCTAGGTCGCCTAATGGGTTGCGCCGGCCCTACTGCCATCATGCAGTGACATGCAGTAAGCCAGTGCTGCTCAGCATGGGGTCAGTGGACCACTTAATGGTGATCACGGCCCTTCCTGAGGGTCCACAAAGTGGATTGTTTTGAGAGTCAAACAGTTGGGAAATAGGGTGTTGGGACATGTATCCATTAAGGGATCTTTCTCTTGCCAGGTCATTAGCAGAATGAAAAAAATGGAGAACTGATGGTATAAACCAGGGGTAGGCAACCTATGGCACGTGTGCCGAAGACGGCACGCAAGCTGATTTTCAGTGACACTCACACTGCCCGGGTCCTGGCCACCGGTCTGAGGGGCTCTGCATTTTAATTTAATTTTAAATGAAGCTTCTTAAACATTTTACAACCCTTATTTACTTTACATACAACAATAGTTTAGTTCTATATTATAGACTTTTAGAAAGAGACCTTCTAAAAACGTTAAAATGTATTACTGGCACGCGAAACCTTAAATTAGAGTGAATAAATGAAGACTCGGCACACCACTTCTGAAAGGTTGCCGACCCCTGGTATAAACAAATGCAAAGTGGAACCAAACTCCTACTGTGCTATTTATACAACAGACTCATCTCCTCACTCCAAGTGGGCAGGGTCAGCCTCTAAGAAGATGGGTTTCTACTTACTTCATATTTGAACAGGCATGAGCAGAAGATTGCAGACATCTTGAGTGTCAGTCCCAGGCTGTCTTCAGGATCCTGTTAGCTTGCCCTGATGCCCATTACTTGGCACAGGCATTTATATTTAAATCTTGCTGCCAGAATGCCTCAGGTTAATTTTTTCCCCTCCCAGTTTAGCTAGGCCTCTTATTTCAGGGGGGGTAGGAAATGTTCGAATAGTTGAAGGCAAAGAAAGAAGAACAATGCATTTGTTTCTTGTGGGGAGTCTACTATCTATTTGGATTGGGTTTTTCCATCAGTCCAGGCTAAGTCACTCCTCTTCCTGATGCCCCATCTTCTTTAATATCATGGACCCCTCTCCTAACAAGTAACTTTGGAGGGGGTTTCTACTCACCAGGTGCTGCTCTTGGTGCTGCTCCATATCTGTTCCCATCCTGTTTGTTGCCATGCAAACCTATCCAAGCCTGGGTCGATAATGAGGATGGCCTCACCAGCTTCCCTCAAGGACCTATCTTTCTAATACTGATGTATCTCCAAGCTGCTGAAGCTAAGTCCAGAGATATATCACCCAAGACCTGAGGAGAGATGGATGATGCTAATTCCCTGTACAGGTCTGTCTCATCTTACGCTGGGGTTACGTTCTGCGGTCAGCACCTAAAGCGAAAACCGCATATAATCAAAATTACATTGAGTGTAATGGCGGGCAGAATCGCCCGCACTACAGAAACAGTATTTAAATTGTTATTTTTCTCTTGTTTTTTGTTTTTTTTCTTGTTTTTGCCGACCGCGTAAAGCTGAAATCGCACATGTTAAATGCGCCTAAGATGCGACAGACCTGTATTATCCTGCAGTACAGAAACTAATTTCAGATACTCCAGCCTGTGATTTGCCCTCCCCGGCAATTCCTGGGAAAGCTACAAATCACAGATGCTTCCGAAAATATTTTCTCCTACTTGCGGGCAACATCACACACTGAGATCTTATAGAGAAGCATGTGGGTAGTCTTTTGAGGTGACCCTAGGAGCTTTCAGATTTTCACCTGGCATAGTCTGACCATCCTCGGTACATTGCCTGGGGTCGTATGAAGAGCTCATGGAGTTTTCTTTCTCCTAGGCATAAGGCCCCTCTCAAGGTATCCAAAGGCTTTCCACTTTATTAGACATAGTACCTAAGTGCCTGGGTGAGTCCTCATAGAGGTCAATCTGTGTCTCAGCCAGATTAGCAGCTACCCAAGCTGCCGATCACAGGGCACTTCAGCTAAAATTGGAAGGAGAACCTTCACAATAATGCCAAGCTTGTGGATCGTCCCTATCCTGGTGCAACTTATCTGAGAAATCCCTTGACGAACCCCTTAAAAGATCTAGCAGCGAATAAACACGCCCTATTGCCTGTGCAAGAAAAGCGCAGGTGTCCCAGCCTTCGAAGGTGCTGAGCTGTGAGTCTTAAGCGCCTTTGAAAAATCAGGCCCGAAGCGTTTGCCCCAAATCTTGTTTCAATCCCAATCCTAATTGTAGATGTTTGTCTTTATTTTCCAAACCAGGAAGAAGAGGGTTTTACCATATTTAGATGGCAAGAGGATCTGCCAGAGGCTAGGGTTGCGGGGCACAGTCATGCATTTACAGAGACTCCTTCTGAGTGTTGCAATCACCCACTACTTCTGCACAGCGCGGGGGGATGGACTCTCATCTCTCCAAATTGCCTGGTAAGACGGTCGCCATTCTGGCAAGTGGCTGCGGCACGGTTTTGCTCCGACTCCCTCCATTCATTCTCCTTTCTCCCACCTCCTTAAACAGAGAGTCCAGAGTTTTAAAGGCAGCCCAGCCCCAGGAGCAGTGACAATGAGAGACAGCCATGACATTGCTCCATGTTTTCTACAGATGTGATGAAAAGGAAAACCCATCTAGTTAGAGACTGACCTTGTCTATCAGTAAAATTCCATTTAGAGGTAAGAAAAATGGCTTTATTTACCCTATCCTCCTTCGCGTGACCTTTGAGGTCAGCTGGGTTGGTTTTGCTCCATAGGAGCACTGGTGGCTGGGTGATCTCAGCTGTCCGTTCTGCACTGTGAGATTTATTTCCACTCATAGTCCCTGAAAGGCCAGGTTTGGCTTTCAGAGCACAGTGCAAGGTGTATTCTTTTAATCAACCTGTTGACTGATGCTGGAACTAAGCAGTTCAAAAGGCAGCAAGAGGTTACAGACAGGGTTTGCCATTTGTGGGCCGTGCGCATGTGTCAATTCTGTTTATTTTAGGCGTTTGTACTGCTGCCCATGACCATATCTGAGCACTTTCTGGGCAAAAATAGATTAGCAATACCAAAATCCCTGCCAGTGAATTTCATACAGTCTCTGGCACGTCTTACTTTTCAGCTTATAAAATCGTCTGCTCGGGAGAGGGTGTTTGTGTGTGTGTATAAGTGAGATGTGGTGGTTGGTCTTGTGAATGTTGTTCTGGTTAGGGTGGGGAAACTTTTCTAACGTGAGAAAGTTTTTCAGTGTTTTCTAAAATTGGTCAGACTCTGGATTCAGCTAATCTCTTCTGGAAGTTCAGATCCCCTTAACTGGGAATGCTTTGCCTCCAGCTCTCACACACTTATTTCTGGGCTTTGTGACCTTCATTGTCCCAGAGAATCACACTGTTTTAGGAGGTTCATAGATGGAAATTCACTCTCTTATGTTGGTAGGACCTGAGCCATAAATGCACAGGTGCCGACTTTTCAAACTGCCGGGGAGGGGGGGGAGGGGCAGGCCCCTCCTCCACTCCACCCCTTCCCCCAAGCCCCCACCCCTGCCCCGCCTCTTCCCAGCCAGTTCTGCCCTCTCCCCTGAGTGTGCCACATCCTCGCTTCTCCCCTCTCCCTCCCAGCCTTCCTGCATGCCACAAAACAGCTGATTGCTGTGGGCGGGAGGTGCGGGGAGCGAGGGGGAGGTGCTGATCCGTGGGGCCCACCAGCGGGCTGGAGGCACTGGGAGGGGTGGGGGAGGTGCTGATAGGGGGCACCCACCATTTTTTCCCCATGGGTGCTCTAGGCCCAGAGCACCCACGGAGTCAGCGCCTATGCATTAATGGCTCTGACAACTAGATGCAAGGTCTTAAACTGGCAGCTGTAGTGGACTGGGAGACATTGGAGGGGCCAGACCAGAGTCTTGAGCTTTTATACTTTGTATGGGACCTAGATATGACTATGGTGGGCACCCAATAATCTGTAAATAAAGAGTTCTTCTGTTGACATGATTATCACTTTGCTATATCTTTTCACTGCAAGCTGTAGAAGAGCTACAAGAGGAGAACAAATAAGTTGCTCTTCGGCTGTGTGGTATTTCTTAGTGGCTTAACGTATCTTAGGCCACATCTACACAACCTAACTTACATCAGCATGCAGCCGCCTCAGGAACCGCATCGCTTGTGCGCGTCTACACTTGGCTCCTTGTGTCAGTGCGCATCCTCACCAGGAGCACTTGTGTTGATTGTACTGTCAGTGTGGGGCATTGTGGGACCGCTCCTGAAAGCCAGTAACAGTGGACATAAGCAACGCAGTGTCTATACTGACACTGCGTCGACCTACCTACATTGGCCTTGACTCTACGCCGCCTTTGGAGGCGGAGTTATTACGTCGGCATAGCAGGGCGGTTACGTCAGCGGAGGTGAAATTTAAATGTAGTTAGGTTGGCGTAAGCTGCCTTGCATCGACCTAACTCTGTAGTGTAGACCAGGCTTTAGATCTCTATGCATAAATGGAAGGAGCATGGGGAATAAACAGGAAGAACTGGAAGTATTGTACGTAAGCTAAATTCTGATTTAATTGGCATCACAAAGACTTGGTGGGATAAATCTCATGACTGGAATATCGGTATAGAGGGGTGTAGCTTGTTCCGGAAGACCATATTCAAAGAATAGTTATCCATGGCTTGCTGTCAAACTGAGAGGTCATAACTAGTGGGGATCTGCAGGGGTCTGTCCTGGATCTGGTAATATTTGATGTTTTCATTAATTACTCTGGATAACTGAGTGGAGAGTGTGCTTATAAAATGTGTAGATGGCACCAAGCTGGGAGGGGTTCCTAGCACTTTGAAGGATAGGATTGAAATTCAAAAAGACCTTGACAAATTGGAGAATTGTTCTGAAATCAACAAAACTCAATTCAGTAAAGACAAATGCAAAGTACTACATTTAGGGAGCAAAATCAATTGCACAGCTACGAAATGGGGAATAACTGCTGAAAAGGATCTGGGGGGGTTATAGTGGATCACAAATTCAGTATGAGTCAACAGTATGGTGCAGTTCCAAAAAAAGGCTAATATCATTCTCAGATGTATTAACAGGAGTGTTATATGTAAGACATAGGAGGTAATTGTCCTGCTCTGCTTGGCACTGGTGAGACCTCAGCTGGAGTATTGTGTCCAATTCTGGGCACCACATGTTATGAAAGATGTGGACAAATTGAAGAGAATCCAGAGGAGAGCAACAAAAATGATAAATGATTTAGAAAACCTGACCTATAAGGAAAGGTTAAAAAAACTGAGCATGTTTAATCTTGAGAAAAGAAGACCAAGAGGGGGGGACTTGATACCAGTCTTTGAATATGTTAGGGGCTGTTATAAAGAGGTTGGTAATCAATTGTTCTCTATGTCCACCGAAAGTAGGAAAAGAAGTAATGACTTGTTGTGCAGCAAAGGAGATTTAGGTTAGATATTAGGAAAATCTTTCTAACTATGCAGATAATTAAGCATTGGAATAGGGTTCCAAGGGAGCTTGTGAAATCCCTGTCACTGGAGGATTTTTAAGAACAAGTTAGACAAACATATGTCAGGTCTAGGTTTGCTTGGTCCTGCCTCAGTGCAGGGGGTGGATTAGAGGTTCCTTCCAGCCCTACATTTCTGTGGATCTATGATTCCATACGTGTTCTTCTCCCTGGCCCTCCAAAAAGATCTGGATCCAATTAGCAGAATTTTCACTTCAAAAGTTAATAAATTGCCAATAAATAAGTGTCAGCTACCCAGTGATGCCTGGATGCCTGGCATCATTTCCATGTTGCATATAAATAGCACTTCAATTTTTCACAGCGTCATGTTTCACTTTCAGGTTTCCAATAGACTGGTGTTCCCAAAACTCAGTGTTTCCCCACAATGTTCTGTTTTGCGAGCGTGTGACTGCACATGAACTACAGGAGAGGTTATCCCATGAATATGACTTGGTTTCACTATTGCTGTAGTTCCAATGTGTGGTTATATGTGAGCTGGTGTTGAATCAGTGGTACTCTGAAGCCAGCTGAGTGCATTTCCAGCAAATGCCTTGTGACCGGTTAAGTCACACCTTGAAATCAACACATCTGGTTACATTACCTCACTCATGCGTAGCCTCATGACAGTTTTGTGCTAGTCCAGCATCTTGCTAGGCAGAAGAGGAAATCATAGAGCCCCTGTTTGGATAGATAAGTAGCTGGTAGTTTGCCCCCTGATTACCAGTGACGCTAGTTAAAACAAAGGGAATTTTTCGACTACCCCAAATATCATTTCTCTTTTCCTTGACACAGGATCTGTCATGTCACCCTTTCTTCGGATTGGCTTATCAAACTATGACAGTGGCCCCTACCTGCCATCACAAGGGGAGGTGATTAATCCTTATTGTGCGGTGATGGTCAAAGAAGCAGAGGAATCAGGTAAGCATATACATCCTAAGATATACGTGTTATGTGGCTGTTATAGATGTGTGCCTCTCTGCATTGCTACTTGTGCGTAAAACGTGTGCTGAGATCCTTATAAGCATTCATAGCATCTTTTAATAACAAATTTTAAAAAACGATAGTATTCCATAGAATAATTCCTCCATCATGCACGGCTTGGCTGGGCTGACTGGGGCCTTCAAGACCATGACGTTTTTAAAATGTAGCCTAGAAAAGCCCTCATCTTTACTGTGGGCTCATAGGTGCTGAGGCTATAGATCCCAGCATGCATTGCTCCAGAATTAGCTGAGCCAAGTCAAATTAGGTGCAAATTGCCTGGGTGTCTCTGAGATACAGCGGTATAACTTAAAACGTTCATTCCATTTTTAGAGATACAGCCAGGTACAGCCGTTTCTCTGTTTGAAGAAGCCTGGGAAATCTCTCTCAAACAGGCAGAATCGTTCAAAACTGAATGAACTGTTTAGCATAATCACTGCCCTGTATAAGATATATTTTTGAGGGGATTTTACACTTAGGTATGAAGAGAAAATACTAGAGTAGCCGGTTTTCCAGCTCCAAATGCACGCATTCTTACAGTTTTGATAGTGGAATGACTAATTGGAGAGAGTCCAGCGGCGGGCAACGAAAATGATCAGGGGGCTGGGGCACATGACTTATGAGGAGAGGCTGAGGGAACTGGGATTCTTTAGTCTGCAGAAGAGAAGAGTGAGGGGGGATTTGATAGCAGCCTTCAACTACCTGGAGGGGGGTTCCAAAGAGGATGGAGCTAGGCTGTGCTCAGTGGTGGCAGATGACAGAACAAGGAGTAATGGTCTCAAGTTGGAGTGGGAGAGGTCTAGGTTGGATATTAGGAAAAACTATTTCACTAGGAGGGTGGTGAAGCACTGGAATGGGTTACCTAGGGAGGTGGTGGAATCTCCATCCTTAGAGGGTTTTTAAGGCCCAGCTTGACAAAGCCTTGGCTGGGATGATTTAGTTGGTGTTGGTCCTGCTTTGAGCAGGGGATTGGACTAGATGACCTCCTGAGGTCTCTTCCAACCCTAATATTCTATAATTCTATGATTCTATGATTTATATAGGCCATAGTCCTGAAACCATTTTCACACATGTCTTTAAGCATGAGAACAGTCCCAATGAGATTACTCACATGTGTAAAGTTACTTGCATCCATAAGTATTTGCAAAATCAGGTCATAATTATTGTTCAAGAATTTCTTGTATTTACTGTTGCGTTTGACCATTATTTATTTTAATAATTAGACTAATTGCTGGCCACTGCCTACCATGCTGACCATTGTCTCATTATTTCCTTGTATTCCCCCATCTGCCATCCATCTGTGGTCTTTTGCCTTATACTTAGATTGCAAGCTTTTGAGGGTAGGAACCATCTTTTTGAGTTCTGTTTGTACAGCACCTAGCACAATGGGATCCTGGTCCATGACGCGGGCTCTGAGATGCTAGAATAATAAATAATAATAATTCAGGTGACTGTCTTAGAAATCAACCTGCCTGAGGAGTCTCTTTATATCACAAGCCCTGCAGGGTGTTACAGCAGTTAGTAAAACAAGATTTTTATATTTTTAAAACAATTAATTCAACAGTTGACTGTGGGTTGTTGTTTTTTAAGAAAATGTGGACTATGTTTGTTTATACAGTGTTAAAATGGACCCTTTCATAATATATTTTAAATGATTTTGGAAAATGTAGGGATATCAATCCATGTAGGTGGAAAACAATGGATGCCACCAGATCCTTAGGATCTTAAAACTCACAGCCTTGATTGAAAGCAATACTTTCTCATTCAGCTTTATTCATAGCCGGGGTGTCTTCTTCAGTGAATCCTTTAAAGGAGCCACAACTCAGATTGAAGCCTCTGTCAGTTCAGAAGGGAATAAAATTAATTTGGGGAATCTTGGTTTATTCCATTAGAGAAGACTCTGAACTTCAGTTCATTTGCAAATTTGACACCATCAGCTCAGGATTAAAGAAAGACTGTGAATGGCTTGCCAACTACAAAAGCAGTTTCTCCTCCCTTGGTTTTCACACCTCAACTGCTAGAAGAGGGCCTCATCCTCCCTGATTGAACTGACCTCGTTATCTCCAGACTGATTCTGGCCTGCATATTTATACCTGCCTCTGGAAATTTCCACCACATGCGTCTGACGAAGTGGGTATTCACCCACGAAAGCTTATGCTCCAATATGTCTGTTAGTCTATAAGGTGCCACAGGACTCTTTGTCGCTTTTTACAGATCCAGACTAACACGGCTACCCCTCTGATACTTGAAGTTATGTCCCTCGCTTAACAGATTATTGTTCATTAAGTCCCGACAATGTTCTCAGCTCTGTGCCGGACACAAATAGTGACAGACTGTGATTGAGGGATCACTTGGTGCCAACTGGCAGAGGGTTGCCCAGGGCTTTCCAGGGATTCCCTGGGTCAAATATGTGCATTATTGTTCACCAAAGAGTGGCATGTGAAGTCTCAACTAAGAGCCAGTAGCCCACTGGTTGGCATAATGATTGCAAAATGTATACACGGACAATATTGACGAAGGTATATATCCATACTGAAAATTATGTTCTGAAGATCTGGGAGTTAAGGTAGGTCACCAGGAGATGACAAACCTTGGACATGTTCCTTTCAGGCAGGCAGAAACAGATGCTCATCTCTGTGTCTGGCCATATGTATATTGCATGTCTTACAATGGATGCCTATTTGCAGACAACCCAGATACCAGTGGAAAGATTGTGAAATCTACAAGAAAGAAAACGTACAGGGGAAAAAACAACAGCAGGGTGTGTCCTGATTCTGACTAAAGACAAAGGGCTGCTAGGGATACAAGGAAGCACGCAGGATTGTTCACGGAGGAGGCAAGCTGACACCATGTTTGTTGTAGGAAAGTGGGGTCACAGTCAGCCTGGCTGGCAAACGCTGAAAGGACTTGGGGTGAGCATTGCTCTACAAGGCAGGCGCGTATCTCGTTAACGAAGTCTAGGTTCTAGAATGCGTGCGATGATTTTACTTTTCTGTAACCATTTGTTTCCAATACTGCTGTTACTTGACTCTCTCTGCTTTGTTAAATATACTTACACTTAATTTCACTGCAAACATACCTAAGTGCTGTGTGTTAAGCGGTGCAGTAATCTGAGGTGGAACTGGTAAGCTGAGGCGAATTGTTCCTTTGCATGCAGCGGATCTGTGAACCCTGCGAGCGTCCAGTGGAACAGGGGGATGCTCGGTGGGCTCCAGGACCTGAGTGTACCTTTCGCTAGTCTGCAGAGTGACAGTAGGGCCTGTGTAGGCCTAGAAGGGAGCACTTGTGTTGCCCGTGGCTGGTGGGGCTGGGGAGCTGACCCCCCGGCAGGCACAGACAAGACTTCCTCACACTAAGAGCAGGCAGAAGCAGGTGCCTCACAGCCCTGGGTACCCGGGGAAATGTCACACAGACCCTGCCCAGAAGAGCTTGCAATCCAAAAATAGGCACAGATAAGGCAAAATGCACTGGGTGACTTGATGGAAGGTGTTTATTTAATGGAGTTAAGCACCGAGGCCCAGATCCCTAAAGATATTTAGGCAACTAACTTTCACTGATTTCAATGGGAGTTAGGTTCCTAAATATCTTTGAGGAGCTGGGCTCCAATTACCATTGAATTTCAGTGGGATTTGGGCACATTACTCCCTTAGGCCCCTTTGAAAATCTCAGTTTGTATATTTCCTATACAACCTCTCTTCCAAAATGTTAGGGCATCTGTTAGTTGGCTAGTGTCTCTGATCCTTGCTGAAGATATGGGGTTTTAGGAGAGAGATGAAGAAGGAGAAGACGGTCTAATGCCCTGTGACCTGGCAGCATGGAAGAAGGAATGAAGCCAGGAGTGGGAGAAGGAAATAAAGGGGCATTAAGGATAGACAGCATCAATGGCAGAGCAAAGGAGGCAAGAGAAGACATGATAAGAGGCAAGATCTGAGATGTAGGCAGGAGTAAAGTTGTACAGGCCCTTCAAGCATATACATGTTGGAATGGGAAACAAACCAAAAAATCTTAAGTTCCCATTTCCTTTGACCCGGTAGATTTCTGAGCCCTGGATATCTTCTGATGCCGTTTAGACTCAGTTCCCTCCTGAAAGTTTCATGGAGCTGCTGCTGTTGCTCATAGACTCATAGACTTTAAGGTCAGACGGGACCATTATGATTATCTAGTCTGACCTCCTGCACAATGCAGGCCACAGAATCTCACCCACCCACTCCTATAATAAACCCCTAACCTATGTCTGAGCTACTGAAGTCCTCAAATCGTGGTTTAAAGACTTCAAGGTGCAGAGAATCCTCCAGCAAGTGACCCGTGCCCCACGCTGCAGAGGAAGGCGAAAAACCCCCAGGGCCTCTGCCAATCTGCCCTGGAGGAAAATTCCTTCCCGACTGCAAATATGGCGATCAGCTAAACCTTGGGCATGTGGGCAAGACTCACCAGCCAGACACCCAGGAAAGAATTCTCTGTAGTAACTCAGATCCCACCCCATCTAACATCCCATCACAGACCATTGGTCATATTTACCGCTAATAGTCAAAGATCAATTAATTGCCAAAATTAGGCTATCTCATCATACCATCCCCTCCATAAACTTATCAAGCTTAGTCTTGAAGCCAGATTTGTCTTTTGCCCCCACTGCTCCCCTTGGAAGGCTGTTCCAGAACTTCACTCCTCTGATGAAACCTTCGTCTAATTTCAAGTCTAAACTTCCTGATGTCCAGTTTATATCCATTTGTTCTTGTGTCCACTTTGGTACTGAGCTTAAATAATTCCTCTCCCTCACTGGTACTTATCCCTCTGATATATTTATAGAGAGCAATCATATCTCCACTCAGCCTTCTTTTGGTTAGGCTAAACAAGCCAAGCTCTTTGAGTCTCCTTTCATAAGACAGGTTTTCCATTCCTCGGATCATCCTAGTAGCCCTTCTCTGTACCTGTTCCAGTTTGAATTCATCCTTCTTAAACATGGGAGACCAGAACTGCACACAGTATTACAGATGAGGTCTCACCAGTGCCTTGTATAACGCTACTAACACCTCCTTATCTCTACTGGAAATACCTTGCCTGATGCATCCCAAGACCGCATTAGCTTTTTTCACGGCCATATCACATTGGCGGCTCATAGTCATCCTGTGATCAACCAATACTCCGAGGTCCTTCTTCTCCTCTGTTACTTCCAACTGATGAGTCCCCAGCTTATAACCAAAATTCTTGTTATTAATCCCTAAATGCTGATCTTGCACTTTTCACAACCTATTACTAGTACTCCAGTTTACAAGGTCATCCAGATCTTCCTGGATAATATCCCGGTCCTTCTCTGTATTGGCAATACCTCCCAGCTTTGTGTCATCCGCAGACTTTATTAGCACACTCCCACTTTTTGTGCCAAGGTCAGTAATAAAAAGATTAAATAAGATTGGTCCCAAAACTGATACCTGAGGAACTCCACTAGTAATCTCCCTCCAGCCTGACAGTTCACTTTTCAGTATGACCCATTGTAGTTTCCCCTTTAACCAGTTCCTTATCCACCTTTCAATTTTCATATTGATCCCCATCTTTTCCAATTTAATTAATAATTCCCCATGTGGAACCATCAAATGCCTTACTGAAATCGAGGTAAATTAGATCCACTCAATACTTGAGATCCTGCTCAATACCTGTGAAGATCAGGCTGTTTTTAGGTGCCCAAATGTGATATCCAAGCATGAAAATATTGGGCTCGGTGAAATGCTCAAGGAGATTCAGTTAATTAGTTGCGAAGTTGGTAATAAAATCCAGGAATCCTGGCTCTGAGCCTTATGCTCTGACCATGCTACCTCCAAGGCTTTTATGGGGAAAAGATGCTAAATTCCCACTATAGGACAGGGAATGCTCAATGAACTTTTGGCTATTGTTGGTTTCTTTTATAAACTTAAATTATTTAAATGGATTTGTTTTTGTTAGTTGGGTCCAATGATATATCAGGATGGAATGAGCCTGTGATGGAATACACCCCTGTGTTCACACCCTACACGCTATTGTAATAGTCTTTGTGCAAAGTATGCCTTGTGAGGTATAATTTGAAAACTCATCATTTGCTGATCAGTAATAGCATGGCAAAGTCCATATAGCCACATTATATGTAAAGTTAAGAACAGAAGCTGAAATCATGACTGAAATAGGTTTCCCAGATAAGTCTAGAGAGTGATTATACCAGTTTCCCAAAGACAAAGAGCAAGCTGATGCCCCAGCCAGGTCTTAACAAAGCCGATCGGCCGTTACCTACCAAGTGACCATTCTTTGGCAAGAAAGGGGACAGGGACGAAGAGATCTGCATCTCAGCGAAAAACAGCCTGGAGTCGCTTTCCTCCAGCAGACTGCCTGTCTCCTGGTTCTCAGCTGGAAATGCTTTCCAAAGAGGGGTTAAAAAACTATAAAAAGGAGGGGCAAACACCGCAAGACATCCCTGTCTCTCCCTGTCTGTCTCTGGCATCACACCTAAGAAAACAAAGGAAAACAGCCATTGGACTTTGTGGGGAGGGGTCCTGACCTGAAGAGTTTTAACCTTGCTGGAAGCATGTGGTGAGAAACTTTGCTGGAATCTTATCTAGTTTGTTAAGTTAGGCACTAAAAAGCATTTTATCTTCGTTCTTCTTGTAACCATTTCTGACTCTTATGCCTCATTGCTTGTACTCACTTAAAATCTTTCTTTGTAGTTAATAAACTTGTTTTATTGTTTTATCTAATCCAGCATGGTTAAGTTAAAGTGTCTGGGTAACTCTGTTTCAGGTAATAACAGTTGTGTATTATTCTCTTAACGGAATAACAGACTTCATATATTTGGACTGTCCAGGAGAGGGCTGGGCAGTATAAGACATACATTTCAGGGGGAAAATCCGGGACTGGGAGTGTGTTGAGGTCACCCTGTAGTGTAACCAAGGCTGTTGGTGTGCAATTACAGAAACACATCTGGGTGTGACCTGCATGCTGGTGGCCGTTTGTGAGCAATCCAGGTTGGAGGCTACAGCATCAAGGCATTGCAAGGCACCCAAAGTTATAGGGCAGGGGTGACACAGCCCCCCACTGGTCTGGGTTCCACTCTGGTATGTCACAGAGCCTTATCCCAGATATGCAGCTACATTATGTCTGATTCAAAGCCCCTTAAAACTCCCATTGATTTCAATGGATTTTAGATCAGGCCCTCTATGCTGGCGCCATTTTGGTAGGAGATTCTGCTTCAATACTTTGCAATGTGCATTGGTGTCATCTTTCACTGCTGTGTCTGTTGAATGCTGTTTTTTCTGCACTTTGTAACTTTAGGCAAGGTTTTCGGGTTGTTTGTTTTAAACAAAGGAATCGCAGTATTTAATCAAAGGCCATTGCCATTCTCAAAAATAAAAGTCAAGTGGTTGGAAGTGCTACTGCAGCTCACTACAGAAGAGAAACCTTTTCAGATATCATAGGAGCCTTTGAGGCATAAAAAAAATCTGCCCTTTAAAAGCTGCTCTGGACCTAATGGGCCACCTGGATCCATGCCCTTTTAGCACCTGTCTTGATGACATTTGTCTCATGAGAGATTCTGCACTGTGTTTGAACTTTATACGCAGTCCCACTGATCAAGAGACACTGTCAGCCAAGGAGAAAGCCTTGCGCTACAGGAAAGACAGATGCTGTTTCATCTTCCAGGAGCATGGAGGTAAATTAATCCCTGATATAACTCTATTCACTTCAGTGAAGTTACATCAGAGAGAATTTTGCCCTTATGCAATGGCCAATTCATTACCATCCCAGTGTTTGTTTATTTTAGCCATATATTTTCCAGGGCACTGAAAACTGAGATATTTATTTTGCAAATGATTGTGTCTCTTGGATAAATTGAGTTCTCTATGTCGGGTGGCTGTGTAGCTGATGCAGTGAGGAAGTCATGGCTCTTCCTGTTAATATTGTTGTTCTCAGTGACATCTGGAAGTTTATGTTGCACTCGGCTGCTTTTCTTTTTGTGCAACTTTTTATCAAAAGATACTGAATGTATATTTATGAGCTTGTGCCTTGAAGCAAGCCTGTGTTATTTGACATACAGAGCCATAGTCATCCCTGATGAAACTCCATCAAAGCCAGGACTTACACCAGGGATGAATTAGGCCCACAGACTATTATCTAAGTATATTCATTGCAAAAATCTACATACGTACAGTGTTCAAGTGTGAGTAAAATATGCCCAACCACACACTTACTAAATATGTGATGGTCCTTAATCATAGAGATGGGCCTGATCTAGACCCAAATTCCCCTGAACTTCAGGAAAGTCCATGTACAGATTTAAACTTTGGACTGAGTGGTGCAACCTCTACTCATATTGGTTGCAAGAAGTCCCAATTCATATGAGGAAACTCTGTGTGGTTAGTTTTGTGATACAGGTTCTTTTTGCAGAAGCTGTGGCAAGCTGTAAGAAGTTTGTTCTCTGCCTTTATTTCTCTCACGTCTTGGTGCAAAATTACTCCGGGGAACAACACATCAGAGTTTGGGCTGAGATTTCAGGAAACAGGGTTTGCCAATATACCATTTGTGACCATCTCTGTTCAAGGACTGGTGTATATAGTGTAAATAAGAGTGTGAGTAAAGGGTTCACGATCTGATCCTTACCATGTAAAACCTCGACACATACAGGGAGCTGGGACTGGATCCCAGATCCTTCCTTCAAGACTGTATATTTCTTTTCCCAGCCCTTGTCTCTACTTCCATAGTGAAAGCAGGGGTGGGGATCACTGCTGTGGTGATATGCAAATAGGACAGACCCAGGGAGCTGAGAGGCAGCATCCTAGCAGAGGTCACACTGGGACGCAGCACCAGGTACAGTAAGAGACATCTCTTCTCTGCCTTTTTCCCCAGTGGTCCAGCTGCTGGAAGGGAGGGGAGGGCGTGGACTCCTAAGGTGGGGGAGATGGAAAGGAGCAATAAAGGCAGCTTTCTGTTGTCATTGGGTGAGCCAAACAGGGAATGGAGATTAAAAGCTTTCCATGTGCTCCCCATTCTCTGTTCCCTCCCCGCTGGTTCCTGCTCCTCCCTTCCAGCAGCAGCAGGTGGCCGACGGCTGGTTCTCCCCCAAACCCCAATCAACAGTAGGTCGCTGTCTCCTTACTTTGCCTCTACCCACTCTGGACCCGTAGAGAAAAGACAGGGGGATAGGGGGGTTCTTTTACCTGGGAGCATGGGCTCCCTTAAAATGCTGCTCCTTCAAGACCTGGTCTGAATACAGAACTTGCAGTGGTTTACCTTAAATCAGTTTGCAAACTGATTTAGTTAAACTGGTGCAAGTCTGCGTGAAGACACATTTAATTCAGTTTAAGAGTGGTTCACTGCAAATTAATCCATTTTTTTTAAACTGGATTAAGAGAAATCAAAATGAACTACTTTTAAACCAAAATAAGTGTCTAAACCAAAACTCATACAAATGTCACCAAATTGATTTATAAAACCACCTTTAGTTAAACTGGTTCCAGTTGGTTGCACACACCCAAGTATTTAAAGTTGACCTGATGATGAATGATGAAGATGATGATGATGATGATAATTAATAATAATACCTAGCTCTTACATAGCGCTTTTCATCAGTAGATCTCAAAACACTTTACAAAGGAGATCAGTATAATTATCCCCATTTCACAGATGGGGAAACCGAGGCACAGAGCACTGAAGTGACTTACCCAAGATCACCTGTCAGATCAGTGGCTAGCCCAGGAATAGAGCCCAGGTCTCCTAAATCCCAGTCCAGTGCTGTGGTTTCTATTGCTTCTGTGTGATGTATAAAGAAGTCATGGAAGTATTTTTATGAATATTTGTAAAGCATTTGTAGAGTGTCTGAAGTAAGAGGCTATGGAAGTGTAAAGTATTATTGTTATGGCGGGAGTCACCAGATGGCACCATTACACACAGCATGCAAGTAGTGGATATTCTTTGAAGAAATGCTGTATTGTAGTTAGTTTTTTTGACATAGCTTCTTTTAAAGGAAGCTGTTGCAAACAGCAAGAGAGTTTGTTCTCTGCCTTTATTTCTCTAATTCCAATCAATACTTGGTGCAGAGTTGCTTCCTGGGAACCAGGTATTGGTTTCTGGGTGAAGATTTCAGAAAGTGGGGTTTTTCCTGCATGCCGTTTGTGACTACCTCTGTTCATGGATTCGTGTATATTGTGTAAATAAACCAGTTACTGTAAGGATACACCCCCTCACCCTGCGTCATTGATTTTTCCTTCAATGGGAAACCAACCTGGAGGGTCCTGACCTCTGCTAACGCTTGGCAGAGGGGTGATATCGTTATCCCACAATGCACTTAAACATGCTTGATATTTTTAATTTTCTTATTTCATTAAATTAACATTTTATAAGAGGAAAAGTTAAGGATGGTTATTGTTAAACAGAGCTCACCTTGAGTAAAGTGTCCAAGTTCTTGACGTGGTGTATAAACTGACAGTTATACTACTAAGAAAGATGGGTGAGGTTCTTTTCCAGTTTTATGGTCACAATGGGGATAAAGCTTTCCTCATAATGGCTTCTCCCAGCTGCTCCAAGTCCGTCTGGGTTTGGGAACTGGAACTGAAGACAGGCAGCCTTTCTCCTGTCCTCTCGGTCACCCTTCTGCTGGCACCCAGGCAGTGTGGAGGAGGAAACTGTCTGATTCAAATGCGGAGAGGGCTAAAGCCGGATCTAAGGAAAGGAGTCGATTGGGACAAAGAGTCTGGCGAGACTTGGACTAAAGAGTGGGGGGAAGTATGATTGAGACTAGGTGGGCAGTTTTATGGTAGGCCTCAAAGATACCTCACCTCCTAGTAAGATGTGTCTCCTATCATAAGTGTTGACTCCATAGGTGCTCTAGGGCTCAAGTGCCCAAGGAAAAAAAAAATAGGGGTGCTCAGCACCCACCAGCCACAGCTGTTTGGCAGGGCTGCTGATCAGCTGTTCAGCAGCTGGCGGGAGACGCTCAGGGGAGAGCAGAGAGCAGTGAGCGGCAGGCAGGCCGGGGCCTCAGGGGAGGGGGTGGAGCAGGGGCAAGGCCTCAGGGCGGAGTGCAGACATGCCAAACCTCTGAAAAAATGCAGAAATTGCCCTTGTTTTTGGCTTAATTGGCTTGTGAGTTGCTTGTTGGAAAGTTTTTGGCTTGTAGCTTGTTGCTTGTTGGGCGTGTAGCTTGTTGCTTGTTGTAGCTTGTTGCTTCTTTTTTTTGATCAGCTCCTGGCAAACAGGGGCGGGGGGGGGCAAGCAGGGGCAAGGGCGGGAGAGAGTCAGGGGTGCACAGCAGGCCCACCACAGTCCCAGACTGCACGCCGGGGGATCTAGTCACATAGAGTGTTGGGGTTCTTAGGGATTGGCTTGTTTTGGCCTTGTTTTGAAATGGGATTAGCTTGATTTCTGGCTTATAGTGAAAGTCGGGGTGTTTATTTACCGTGTGAAAGTTGACAACTGTGGCAGAGTGGGGATGGAGCACCCACCGGGAAATATAGAAGTCAGCACCTGTGTCTCCTATGTCACATTTTCCTGCCCCTATTTTCTTCAGTGTTTCTGGCCTTGATGGAGTAATTGTGAGGGAAACGAGTGATTATCCTCCCACAGAAGCCTAGGTTCTCTGACTCCGGTCTCATTTCCTCCACAGAAATGATCTAGCCACTGGTTTCTTTGTTTGGGTTCAGAGTGAATAACCATGGAATTGCTTTACTTGTTTTGGTTTCATCGTGGAAGACAAAGAAGTTTAGAGGCAGGAATAGTGGAAAAATAATTTTGACCGAGACAATATTAGGGCCTGATTCATAACTGGCATAAATGAGAATCAGGCCCATTCTGTCGCATCCTCTCAGGTGGACATCCTGATACGTCTAAATATCTTTTCCATTAACAGAGAATGGCCAGGTGTACGTCCAAAAGAAGCCCACCATGTACCCACCCTGGAACAGCACGTTCGACGCCCATATCAACAAGGGTAGGGTCATGCACATTGTTGTGAAGGACAAAAGCGCGGAAATGGTTTCAGAAACCACGGTCGAACTCAACGTACTGGCGGACAGGTGCAAGAAGACCAATGGGAAGACAGAAATATGGGTAAGCGCTTTGGGTTCTTAACACCACTGATGGCTTGTTAGAGATAACTGTTATGGAATAAGGGGAGGCACTAGGTGCATACCAGATTGCAAATGTAACTGATATGCCAACAAAAATTGTCTGCCATCCAAGGAACACATGTGGAGTCATCTTGTGTATTGCTTGATGGAAAGCAGTCCATGAACATCGAAAAGAGCAACCTAATTCTTTTATATTAACTGTCGCTGCTATATTAAAACATATACCTTATATTAGCAAGGATTCTGGTTCCTATGAGTCATGCAGACAAAATAGCTTTGCTTAGATAATCCTTTGGGGGCAGATAGTAATATGAGTGACTACATATGAATTATCTTATGTGCCCTAGAGAAATGCTCTTAACATTTAATCTTTCTAATATCAATGGACTGATTCCCCGCTGCATCACTTCAGTGTTATATCACTGTGATTCCATTAAGCAGCAGCGGTGTAAACCTGAAGTAACGCAGTGATGAAACAGGCTCGAAGTATTAATTACATGGCATGATAATCCCAGCTAGTAGGCTGCAGGTAATACTGTTTAGCAAATAGTATTTTTATGATCGCCGTGCTCTTAATAGGGACATGATATTTGGAGAAATGTTAAATTACTTGAATTGCAGGTAGTTTTTCCTGTCAGTTTTCAGGCTAACTTGCAGAGGCACCGACTTTCTGATTTCCCGAAGGGTGCTCACCCCCACTCTGCCCCAGGCCCTGCCCCCACTCCACCCCTCCCCCAAGGCCCTACCTCTCTCCTGCCCCTTCCTATCTTGTTCCACCCCCTCCCCCGAGTGCACCCTGCCCTCACTCTGCCTCTTCATGCCCCTGCTCCTCCTCCCCCCCAGCTCCTCCTGCCCGCTGCTGAACAGCTGATCCTTGGCTGGTGGGAGGCACTGGAGAGAGGGGGAGGAGCTGATTGGCGGGACCCGCCAGTGGGTGCTGAGCACCCACTATTTTTTTTCTGTGGGTGCTCCATCCCCGGAGCTCCCACAGAGTCGGTGCCTATGCTGACTTGTAAGATTTACCCATAGGGTGACATTTTCAAAAGCACCTAATTTCTATTTTAAAAACAGTTTGGGTACTTCAAAGCCTCCGGGTATATAGAGTCTAAGAGTATGTCTGCACAGCAAAGAAAAACCTGCAGCTGGCCCATGCCAGCCAACTCAGGCTCGCGAGCCTCAGACAGTGGGGCTGATTCATTGCTGTGTAGACTTCTCGGGTTTAAGCAGAAATCCTTCAAAAACAAAATGAAACATTTCATGTTGGGTCGAATCAAACTTTCCTTGAGGTTTTTTTACTTTTTCTAATTGCCGAAAAATTTCATTTTGGGTCAACCTGAAACAATTAAAAAAAAAAACATTTTGATTCAGCCAGCAAACCAAAAATATCGATAGGCACCTAACTCCCATTAAAGCCTATGGGAGTTAGGCACTTACAGCCAAATTTGCAAAAGTGCTTAGCACTCAGCAGCTGCCACTGGGAATGATATGTTCTCTTGATGGAAGCTGTTGGATACCGAGCTTTGGAAAATCTCAGCCTTATTTATTATTTTATCCATACTTACGTATGTTCTAGCATGCTGTTCCCAAGCCTCTGATGAGAAGCAGCATAGTCTTATAACCATATTGTCTGTCTCTCCTCCCACAGCCCTTCTATACACTTTGTTCTCCATTGTACTTTGTTGTCCAGTGGCTACCGTGTCTAATAATGAACAAACCAAAACCGAGCATTTATTGCCATTTATTGAACTCTGTGTGGAAATTCATTTTTTTCTTGCCAGCTGAGATTCTTGCTAGACTTTAGCTTTGAGTTCGCTCAAGCATCTGACATGATTGCCATTAAGTAGTATTGCTGTCTAACATCTACACTTTTTTTCTTTCTCCTTGTCTCAACCAGCTAGAATTGAAACCTCAAGGGAGAATGCTAATGAATGCAAGATACTTCCTGGAAATGAGTGGCAAGTGACACTATTTATTGATTAATTGATTTGATTTCTGGTTATGTGGGGCAGACAAGTCATCTTCAGATAAACACCTACCATTTAAAATAATGCTCACTTCAATACTGATGATTCACCTATAGACTTGTATTGAGATTATTGCAATGGGATATTCCTCCACTATGAAGAGCGATTCATATAGCATTGTGGGGTTCCATGCTTGCTGTCCCTCAGTTATTTGCATTCAAATTTGCTAGCTTTACCAGTAAAAAAAGTGGATTCTCTAACTGCCAGCCCTACATATGCATTCCCTTAAGCCAACTAGGGTAGATCCAGAAGGAAAAAGGATCTAATTCCAGATCCCATCCAGGACAGTGGAAAGACTCCCACTGATTTCAAAGGTTTGGACTGGCCCTGTATAGAGCTCCTAGCTGAAAAATGTATACATTAAGAATATATTGGTTTGGAACAATCTCAACATAAAGGGATGGCAACATGCATAAATGGCTATGTAAAACACATTTTTATCTTTTGACCTTAATGACAAAACTCCCATTGACTTTGATGGCTGCAGAATGGGAGGACTAGATGGAGAGGTAACAACCTGAACTTAGAAAGATCTTCCAATGAGACAATGAAAATAATTCATTAGGAAGCGTGTGTACGTTGGTACTTTTCCTCATCAACTCCTACCTCTGATGGGTAGTAAGGCTTCTGCTGTCACACTGTATCAGGTCAGCATTGAAACAGAAGTCTTAACCCATCATAGGGGCTAACCTTTAGGGAAGTTAGGTTTATAGTACATCTCTGAATTGCACGTAGCAATGTCCGAATCAATACTTCAGTGCAGGCTACTTCCTACAGAATACTTAGGTGAATTGTTGCACAATCCACTATGTGGATATTATTTAGCAAGGGTTGGGTTTTTTTCCTCACAAAGCTTGCAGAATCATGCTAACTGTGAATTTAACTGTGTATTTTCATGAATACAGCATATAGGAAAGCAGTACTGGCCTGGTAGAATGACAAGGAATGTGCAAAAAGAATCTTTCAGCAAATTATATATCATTCTAACCACTTTTTTCAGGGCACAAATCTGTGTAAATTGAAAATCTTACACCTGAGCACTCATGTCAAGAGTTGAAAGGTCTATATTTTTGAAAACAGCTTCATTAATATTTACCCCATGGCCCTGATCTAACGCCCATAGTTGGATCAAGCCCTAAATTTTCGTAGTATTACAGATTGTCGTTTGAACTGCAAAGAAACTGCATCTGAAAGAGCACCCAGTGGGTTTTAAACAAAACATGCCTCAAAAATACTTCCTCTTGTTTATGCAACACTTTTCATCACTTAGTATTTTAACTGTTCGTTTCTCTTAAGATCTTAATTTAGATCAAGGTACCATCAGTGAGGTCAACAACATCCCAAAGAGATACTTGTGACTGTTTTCCAGGCACATTCTCTCCTTTACATCTAATCCAATGCCAGCACTTCCATACTGTGCTGTAGCCTCATGCTGGGGCATTGGTTCAATTCTGACGTGCACGACTTACTGAACCACACAAACCACTTCCTTGAAAGCCTAGGGTTTCCTTGGAAATCTCCTACCCAAATACTAACCAGACCCAGCCCTGCTTCGTTGGTGAAAGCCAACGAGAGAAGAAGACAAGAGCTTGTCTGTATTAACACATTCCGCTTCTGCGGGTTACAGAGATCAGAAAGGGTTCAATGCCTTTTTATTTTAAGAAAATTATTTGCTGGAAACACTACGTTAAATAATTCCAATGCTCTGCATATTATGAATTAGCATTAGCAACAATTCATTGGTCCCTGTTGTCTTGTAATTCAGCATGTTAAGCCAATTCCAACCTTTGGAAACATATATTTAGAGGCATGGGGCTGTAGTTTTGGGGGGATTATCATGTGATGTTGCTTGCCACAGAATTAAATAGCCTTTTTCTAATAATAAATAGCATCACCCAAGATTCTAGAATTTAAATGTAAACATATATGGGAAACAAACACACTATTTAAAATATGGGTAGAAGTGGGAGGAAAGTCAGATAGGAGGGCTCAAGGCATTGGCTATAGGATCCAGAATTTTCTCCCTTAAGTCATCAGCTCAGCGCTAGTTCAAGTCAGTAGAATCCAAAATTCAGGGGTCCCAGGTGAAATAAGGTGGTCTCAGTCCATTTCCGAGTGGACAGTTCTACCGGCACAATTGACCTCATTATCAACAAGAGCTAGCAAGACTGAACACTGATTGAACAGACATGGAAACTGAACTATTTTCTTGCCTGTAGATGTGCTCTACCAGCTATTCTGATCAGGGCTGAGTTACACTGGGGATGCAACATGAAGGACACCTACACTGTCATTGTAGCAAACAGTTCAATCCACTTTATCATTAGAGTTGGTCGGAAAAATTCCAATGCAACAGTATTTTGTCAGAATTTGCCAATTTGTCAAAAATAAAATGTTTCCCAGAGATGGTTCAATTTCACCAAAGTTCCAACGGAACCCAGGCAGTGTTTTCTGCCAGCTCACCCACCTGGCTCCTTGGCAGCCTGTCCGATGGGCTGCTGGGGACCTCAGGGCTTCCATGGTCCACGGCTCCAGGGACGCATGCTAGGCAGACTGCTTCAGAGTCGGAGACTCCAGAGATTCAGGGGCCACCTGGTGGGCTGCTGGGGACCCCACGGTTTCCAGGGTGCACAACTTCCAGACAGCCCACCAGCAGACTGCCCGAGAGCTGGCGATCTTTTTCAATGAGAATTTTGAAATGTTGGGGTTTCGTTCCCAGTTGGAACGAAATATAAAAATCCTCCCTGAAACGGAATGACCTTTTTCCGCCCAGCTCAGATTATCATTGTGAATTTTGCCAGCTGTTCCCCCCCCCCTCCCCTTTTTCCTCTCCTAGGCCATGCCCCCCATCATATGTTCACATTGTAAATGCTGAAAGGATCCTCTACCAGTAGTTTCAGAGCAGCAAATTGGTATTTAAACTGATTAACTGCTTATTTGGAGGACTTTCCCTTTCTGCTTTAAGGTGGTGGAATGAAAGCCCTCATGAAACAGACATGGGCACTCTGCCTGCTTCATTTCTAACCAGAGGATTCATGTGTAATCTCTGATCAGTTTTATACTAAGTATCTATGTTAGCGAGTTTGGTCTCACATTAGTTGCTTCCATCAGCATAGTTACAGAGAGCAGGCTAGAGGGTAGGGCTGGGACTCAGGACTGCTGGTTTCTATTCTCAACTATACAGCCTCTGTCTTTATGCAAGTCATTTAACTTCTCTGTGTCCCAGTTCCCCATAAGTCAAATGAGTGTACTACCTGCCTCACCAGGGTGGTGTGTGGCTTCATTTATTAATGCTTGTAAAGCACACTGAGATTCTCCAGTAAAAGACAGCTCAGAACACAGAGTATAAATACATTATAAGTACAGTGAGTGTATACACACACTGTAGTTATACTGTACTTACACTGTATATACGTATACTGTATATATCCACACCCATACACAATAACTGAATTTCGTAATGAACTCTTACGTCTCCTTTCTTCCCAGATGCCAAAGAGCTGATTGACTGCGAGACAGAGGGGTTTTTCTCCTTGCATCAGCGCCGGGGAGCTATCAAGCAAGCCAAAATTCACAATGTCAAATGTCACGAGTTCACTGCTACCTTTTTCCCGCAACCCACATTCTGCTCTGTCTGCCATGAGTTCGTCTGGTACGTACAATGATTCAGTGTTTCCTCCACCTTTCATTCTGAAACCCATTGTCCGTCGTGTTAACCGGCTGCCCTTCCATAAGCACTCTGTTGGCTACGAATGAATGAGAGTTGGTGCAAGTGAGGTGCTTTCAAGTCTTCCCTGGATCCCAGCCCAGTGCAATTCAGCATGTACGTGTGTATGCAGATGTCCCCAGGCACTTCTGTTACACACTCGACACTAATCATCATCTCAGGAGAACCTATTCCTCCAAACATCAGTGAAGAAACATTATTACTGCTCACCATTAAGACGCCTGACCCCACAACTCTCACTCCCATACTTGACTCCAATGGGCCTTTTCAGTGAGAGTTTGTCTGAGCAGGGCCCAATCCAGCTCCTATTTAAGTCAGTCAGGCACAAATCCCCAAAGGTATTTAACCTCTCAACTTCCTTTGAAATCAATTGGAGTTAGGTGCCTAACTACCTCTGAAGATCTGGGCCTGAGAATCTTTCCATTGACTTTAATGGGAGTGGGATCAGGCCGTTAGGACTGGAAACTGAGAAAAGGCCTCAGGATTTGGGGCATTTGAACTGTTTGAAGGAGTAAAGACTCCTTGTGTGAGTAAGGGTCACGGTATCAGTCCCTTTATCTGTTACATGTAAGGGTTACGTGTTTCATTCCTGAGATATGACACACACAATTGTCATGTGTCTAATTGCATTTGCACCAGTGTGAACATTCACTCCTATCTTTTACTTTTTATGCAGTGACTAAAAGACACATACGTTTCTAATAAACAGTTTGCCATTAACGGATGCAAAATTAAAAGGTGTAAAGTGCACAAAAACCGCTGTGAGGGCCGCAGGCAGGCATTCTAACTACTAGCTGAAGTGAATAAAGATACTTAAGCTAGATAAGCCCTACAGGAGCTAATAAAAATCAATGTGGTTTTATTCAGTTTTCATTGCATAAATATTGCTGACATTAGCTCTCTGAAAATTCAAAATTAACCAGCTTTGTGTTTATTCCAGGGGTCTTAACAAACAAGGCTACCAGTGCAGGCGTAAGAAGCTTTACTTTATTACTATCATTATTTATTCCGGTGTTTTTTTAAATGGCATTTTTTCCTAATATTGTGACGTATCTGTTCTTTCAGAATGCAATGCTGCCATTCATAAGAAGTGTATTGATAAAATAATAGCTAAGTGCACAGGATCAGCAATCAATAGCAGAGAAACAATGGTATGTGTCACATTTCGGCATCGGAATTTCATTCTGATCTTTCTCATGCTGATGTAAATCAGGAGTAACTCCAGTGAAGTCACTAAAGTTACTGGTGTAGAATGGGTGTAATGGATCAGATTTGTGTCCTTTGCTTGCACCTTCCTAATCGGTCACACAATCTCTTATTTGTGATGCACTCAAATTTAATAACTGAATTTGCAATATTTAAATGAAGACTGGACGTCTTCCATTGGTCCTGCTTTGAGCAGGGGGTGGGACTCGATGACCTCCTGAGGTCCCTTCCAACCCTGATATTCTATGATTCTATGATTCTAAAAGAGCTGCTATACCTCAGATAGACGTTATGGACACGAGGGAGATATTATTGGGTGAAGTTCGTTGGCCTTTATGATGCAGGAGGTCAGACTCAATGATCATAATGGTCCCTTCTGGCCTTAAAATCGAGGAACTTACCATTTCAAGAGTGTATATATTATCCAAACTTTGCAGATTGTTAATAGGAGATCTGTATATTGACAAGTTCCCCTTTATTATATTTTTATCTTGCTTTTTCACATCATTGTTCCAGGGAGCATTCCCCTACCCTGTGCAAAAATGAGAGTAAGCTGCCATTTCCGCCTTGATATTAAGACTACATTTTTCGTAGTTAATTTCATCCCACAGCTCCTATTTATACCCATGTAGCATTTCCCTTCATCAGTTCTGATCCCTCCATGGTGTTTACACCCTTCAAACACTGTAGGCTGTTTTTCTCAAAGCTAACTAGTGGGTTTAGCCACACAATTCCCATTGACAAAGATGGGAGCTTTGTGGCAACATCCCCTACTTGGCTTTGTAAATCTAGAGACGGTTTCCTCTTTTTGGTCAGTCCCAATAACAGAGATGCAGCACTGGCATGGATGTCGCTTTTTTTCCTACCCTGTCTTCTATGTACAATATATTGCTTATTCCCAAGGATTTTTTTTTCCCCCGGGCATGGTAAAAACCCTGGCAACTAATAATAAGGCTGTCAAAGACCACAGTGATGGGCAGCAGTATAATCCCCCTAAGATAGATAGAATAATATGGATGATGATGTAGAGTGGGCAGTATTTTCACTGCTGTCTTTTTTTCTTGCAGTTCCACAAGGAGAGGTTTAAGATAGATATGCCTCACCGGTTTAAGGTCTACAACTATAAGAGCCCGACATTCTGCGAGCACTGTGGCACGCTTCTTTGGGGCCTGGCGAGGCAAGGGCTAAAGTGTGACGGTGAGTCCCGCTGCTCTGCAAATGTAGATGGAATGGGCCTTTACAAGGCTGCTCTCCTGAGGAGCTGCAGTCTAAGGGCCAAATCCTGTTTACGTTACACATGCAAATAGCTCCTTAGTAGTTGGGGGCGTGGGGACATGCCGAGGATCCCCCCACACACACACACACAGCAGGATCATTTTGGGGGATGCACAAGGATGCATGATCCATAGGGTTGAAGAGTGGATCCACATCTGTCCACAGGCTTAGGGAGGAAAATGCCCGCATGCATCGCTCCAGCCTGTGGCTTATTCAGGTTGGGCCAGCACAGTGACTATGCACCAATAGGATTTAACTGGTGCTTAGGCCTTGAGCTACATAGGGCTTCCCAGGGGTGAATTTCACCCTCAGCTGTTGGCTCAGGCCAATAGAAGTGCTCTGCCTCACGTCAAACAAATGCTGTTTATAATGCAAACCTCCCCAGGCTCTGATCACCTCATAAACTTCTTCCTTTCAGCATGTGGCATGAACGTCCATCACAAGTGCCAGACAAAAGTGGCAAACCTTTGTGGCGTTAACCAGAAACTAATGGCCGAAGCCCTGGCAATGATAGAGACCACCCAGCAGGTACAACAGCTCGTGGGCTGAAACGGCATGGTTTAGTGGATAGGGCGCTGGTGTGGCATTCAAGAGGCATTCAAGAGTGCTGGTCTACTGACCCGCTGTGTGAGCTGGGGCAAATCATTTCACCCTCTGTTTCCCTTTCCACTCTGTCTTGTCTATTTGGATTGTAAACTCTTTGGGGCAGGGACTGTCTCTGACTCTTTGTGTGAACAGCATGCAGCACAATGGGACCCAGATCTTGGTTGGGGCCTCTAGGCATGGCTGTAATATATAGAACAACACGGAGACTCAAACTCTTCCACAGTGTGTTGCTTTAAAGAAACAAAGACTCCAAAAACATGACCTTCCTAATGCGTTCAATCAATGACTTTAGTTAGTAGCCACCTCCTTGTCTTCCTATAATTATGTCTGTGCAGATTAAGCAGGTTTAATAAGCTACCTGTGCTCGTAGGCATTTTCAGCCAAAACATCGCTCCTTTTTTGCTTGTGACCCAGGCTCGCTGTTTGCGTGACACTGAACAGATCTTCAGAGAAGGACCTATTGAAATTGGCCTTCCCGTTCCTATGAAAGAAGTAACTCTGCTTCAGTCTGTGCCAGCACCTGCAACTGGGAAAAGAGGTAGCTCTCCAATTATGTGTATTCACGGTGCCAATTATTTAAACTGTTAGCCGGAGACAATGATAATAATGAACTTAGTCCATTCATAGTACCGGGAAACAGACATCCTATGTATTACGTATATAAGCCATGCCCACTCTGTGCTCTGTCCCCCTCTGGTGGTGTCTTTCATCTCCCCCTGAGCAGGAAGCACTTCCCAAGCCTCAGAGGCTTCCCAGCTAGATTCCATGTATGGACCATCACTTGTAATGCTGGATGTCCCTGGATGGGTTGTTGACAGCAGGGATCAAACCTGGGAAATCCATAAATGGGTGTGGCTTACACTTACAAGAGGTTCCTTCCAAGCCTCCCGTGATGTCATGATTCTGACATAGTAGCATGGACATGATTTATGGCTTAGACCTAGTCAGCAACAATTCCAGTGCATGCTCCAAATAATGGAGTTTCCACAAAATAACTCACTCCGGGTGATGTGTTCATTAGTCAATACAAAGCAACATCTGTCGCTTCTACAGTCATGCCTCTACCAAAACATATCCCTCTCATCCACACTCTGTCATACGTACCCTCAAACTATTCCCAGCCACTCCATACAGGGGCAACTAATCCCCCTGGTCCCAGTGCAATTCCCTTCTACCTCTCCGTAGACATCTGCCCTAACCCATCCATTTCTGTCCTCCAGTGACATGAACCACAAAGCACCACACATACTGCTGACAAAATCTTCCCCAAATCCTCCTTTAGGTCAGGTATCCCAATACCCACCACTTCCCCCACCCACAACCATATTCATCAGAACCTCAAGAAGAAGCGTCGCCCACTGTTTAGTTTGAACTATCTGCTCACCACTGAAAATTCATATCCCGGTTATATTATTTTCTCTGTGTTGCGGCTTACAGCTAAAGAGCAATGCTCTTGACAGGTAGCAGCTTCATAATAGTTTATATTTTTATTTATTTATTTATTGTTTTAGTACTGCAGGCATGTTGTTATAGTCTGAACTAATTATGCTGATTACAGAAAGGTTAATTTCCTGCAAGTGTTTCAGTGTTGTGTGTATCTTACCTGTGTACCCTGCCACGCGGTTGGCAAGCGACACTCTGTTGACATGTGTACTTGTTCCAAGAACTGGCTTAATTAATTGTGTTTCCAGGGCTTGTTTCACTTTACTCTTTTCTCTCCTCTCTTGAATGTTATTTGTATTTAGCTTTGTGAACATCCCTGCAGGTAATGACCATTGATGCTATGAGCCTTCTTTGTGAGTGGGACCCACCTTCATAGCATGGCCAAATCGCACATTTAATAAAAATCTGCACTCATGTACCAAAAAAATGACCATTTGGGGGGAAATCTTTCAAAGACACAAATGGCAATTAGGTGCTGAAGAGCTTGTCTACACGGGGACACTCAAGAAGGTGAATCCAAATTAATTTTTAAAGTGGATTAGTTAAACCACATTAAATCCCTGCACGGACAGTATTATTCAGAATTAAAGTGGCCTTAATTTGATGTGTCTTAATTCACTTCCAAAGTGTGCTTCAAATTCACACCTTTAGTTAATTTGGATTAATTTTCCTGGATGTCCCCATGTAGCCATGCCATCATTCCCATAGAAAGTCAATGGAAAATCTCCAAAGAGCTCACCCAAGAGCTGACCTAAACATCAAAATGTGGGTTTTAAGTGGAATCTTTCAGCTCCCACATTTGGAAATTACCTCCCCCTGCGAACCACAATAGCTTTTATTCCTTTCAGTATTAGCAGTGAAGATTTCAAATTCAAAAGAAATCAGAGCACATTGGCCCAGATTCTTAGTGGTGTAAATCACTGTAGCTGCATTGAAGTGAACAGTGTGACACTGATTTACACCAGCTGAGGATCTATTAATAAAATGATTGAGTTGCATGGTAGATTTAAGAACTACAGTATATGCTATGCCTACCAAATTCAAGTATCATTGTGACTGGGTAATTGAGATCAGGGTGCATATATGCTAATCTGCAGTGCTAATGTGCACCTTGACGTGAAAGAACTGCATTTGGAAATAGCCAACAGGAGGCCATACAAGGAAGCTCCCCTTGTCTTTACTGCTGTGAAGCAGTGTTCCATGACAACATGCTCTATGTTATCGGAGAGAAGGTTCAGGTGGGCAGGGCAGGGTACCAGGGTTGGGTAAGAGCATAGGCCTGTGGAGCCCAGTGACCTGGAAAGAGGATTCTGTTCCCCTCCCCAGTTGACCAATGTGGAGAACCCTTGCACATTGTCTTCTAGCCTTTGAGCTGGGAATTTGCCCAAGGGGAGTTCAGCGCACAAGTCCCAATGACTTTCACTGCACCCTAACTCACATTGACCTGTCGGAAAATCCCACCTTTGGTCCATAGTGCCTATTATTACCTTGGCATCCAAGGGCTGTAGCACAGCATATGAAATACAGCTCATAGAATGGGTAGCACAGAAACCACCTCTCCTGCAAGCTTTAAAATACATGCGTTAGGAACAAAAGCAAAACTAAACCAAAGTTTAAACTCAATAAAGGCCACAACCTTGGGCTCCCAGCTTGGATTCCAGTGGAACGGTGAGAAGAGCACAGTGTTTCCTTTCCAACCTTGCTATAATTATCCACGGCCTTGTCACCTTAAGATCACATTGCTCTGCATGAGGGCTGCACATGGAGACCCCTGGGGAAATGAAGCTTGTGCAGAACGCTGCAGCCCACTTATGAAAGCAGAGTTGCCAATCAGAAGCATGTTATACCAATGCTCTGGAGTCTTTCTTATGACTACCATCTTGGTCAACACCAGCGGCCTCTCACATCAGAAGCATGAATCTCTACAGCTTGAGTAATAAGTAAAAGGAAGAAAACAGTGAGCAATTCTTCTCCATGTCCACTCAGAGTCGGACAAGAAGTAATTGGCTTAGTTTGCAACAAGGGAAATTTAGGTTCGATATTAGAAAAAAACGTTCTAACTTTAAGGATAGTTAAGTGCTGGAGGAGGTGACCAAGGGAGGTTGTGGAATCCCTATCATTGCAGGTTTTTAAGAACATGTTGGACAAACACCTGTCCAGGGTGGTCTAGGACAGCGTTTCTCAAATGCGGCCACCGTGGCCACATGCAGCTACCAGGGGCTTTTCTTGCGGCCACAACCTCCTGGGCTGGGAATGGGGGGGGCAGGGGGAGCAGCGGCTCCTCCCCTTCTCTGGTGCTCCTGGATGCCTTGGTGTTGGTTGCTGGGGCTTCCAGCCAGGGTTGGGCCCTGCCCACCTCTGGAGATGCCTGGGGCACAACACTGGAGAAGCAGCCGGTGAGTTCCCCACCTTCTTAGGGGTGGTGGGGATCAGGCTTTGGGCTTCAGCCTGGGGGTGGTGTAGAGGTAGGCTCTGGCCACGAGGGTTCAGGCTCCAGCCCCTGGTTCCAGCTCTGTGGCTTTGGGTTCCATCCCCTAGCGGCGGGGCTTCAGGCTCCAGCCCCCTGCTGCCTCCCCCACCCAACCGTCCCACCCCCACCCCCACCCCAGGCCTGCTATTGCCTCCCCCAACCTCTCATCCAGGGCTTAATTTGTCCCCAGNAAGGCCACCAAATAATTTGTTGTGAGAACACCTGGTCTATATCTGGTCCTGCCTCCGCGCAGGGAGCTGGGCTGGGTGACCTCTTGAGGTCTCATCCAGCCCAACATGTCTGTGATTCTCTGACTCTAAAGAGCCAGACGTGCGTCCTTTGTGAATTGGCCCCCGAGGAGGATGTCTGACATACGCTGATCAGTGGATTACATCTGCAGTGGCTTGCAGTTAGTTTCTAGGTGGAGTTTGGGACCGGGTTTGGGACCGGGTTACCTAAGGCATTTTAATTTCCCCGGTGGATATTTATTTTATCTGTCAAGGTGGGCTGAGCAATCCTCTATATGATATTGCGTGTTTGAGTTTATGGGATAGGTTCAGTAAGGAATAGATTCCTATACGGGTTTTTATAAATCTAAATAAATAGAATACCCAGGAAACTCTTGAAAGTCCCACTCCAGGAACTGACAGCAAAGGCAACCAACCTGATCTGAACTTCTGGGATAGGAGCATGAAGTATAAACAGTGTCTCATCTGTTTCACACAGCAACCTTGGCAATGGACTTGCAAGATGCCCAAGGGTAAGGTGTCATGGCATGGTGTGACAGCCAGCAAGAAGCAATGTCAAGTAAAAGCTGCACAGAATCTAAGGGCTTGGCCCTGTTCTTCAGCTTTGAAAGCAACATTGCAGTTAAAGGGTGTCTTTCTCTTCTCATTTACACCGATGTAACATCGGGAGTCACTCTACTTAAGTCAGTGGAGTTACACCACTGTAAAAACTGATGTAACTAGAAGGAGATTAAGGTACAATGCCTATGGTTTTCAAATCCACCTACTGAATGTGGACACCTGATTGCCATTGATTTTAATTGGAACTGGGTGTCTTTGAAATATGTAAAACTAGGATGTGGATTTTTTTGTTTTGTTTCTGGGTGTTTATTTTGCTTTGGGTTTCATTTCAGAGCCACAGGGAATCTCCTGGGAGACGCCGGTGGAAGACGTGACAAGCCCCGAGTCTCTCATAGAATCAGAACCAGGGAAAGACCAGAAGTCTGAGCAGCTGAAATTAACAATCGACGATTTTGTCTTACACAAAATGTTGGGAAAGGGAAGCTTTGGCAAGGTAAGTGAGATGGGGCTGACGTGTGCTAAGCAAAACCATGCAGTGCACTGCTGGAGAATATAAACAGCTTTTCGATGCCTACGTGGATGTTGCATTGCCAGGGGCAGAAGGCGTGACTGTGTTTTCAAACCTCGGAAGAAACCCTGACCCAAACGTCCTTAATAAAAAATAAGATTTAAAACTCGCCAAGGGTACCCAACTGTTGCATTGCATAGAAACCTAATTCTCCCAGGGCTCAATCATAAACCCAGCCTCACCTCTGCATAGGAGAGTAAATATACTATAATGGTCCTCTTACTCCCCTGCACCGGCTACCCACATCACTGTGTAAAAGGGAAAGCAGCAGCCAGGCTGCTACTTCCCCTTTTATGCATGTGGGTGGGGAGAAGGCAGGCAGAGAGCGGACTGGGTGGAGTCCTGACTCTGCTATCAGCCAGCACAGCTGAGCTAGCTCAGAGGAGGAAGTAAGCTAGGGTGACCAGATGTCCCGATTTTTGGGTCTTTTTCTTATATAGACTCCTATTACCCCCCACCCCCATCCCGATTTTTCACATTTGCTGTCTGGTCACCGTAAAGTAAGCTGCACCTGAAAAAAGGCTGGAGTAGATTACTGCCCCCTCCAGGGCAAAGAGGAAGCAGGGACCAGATTATGAAGCCGCCTGTTCTTGGGGCAGTGTGCCAATGCTCTGCCCCTTACTCAGGCTGGATTTAGCTACATCCCTTAGATGCTTGGGGCCAGATCTCCAGCTGATCTAAATCCCTATAGTCATAGCATATCAGGGTTGGAAGGGACCTCAAGAGGTCATCTAGTCTAGACCGCTGCTCAAAGGAGGACCAATCCCCAGACAGATTTTTACCCCAGGTCCCTAAATGGCCCCCTCAAGGATTGAACTCACAATCCCAGGTTTAGCTAGTTAATGCTCAAACCACTGAGCTATCCCTCCCCTCAATGAAATGCTACCAGTTTAAATCAGCTGGGGATCTGTGCCTTGGGTCTGAAACATGAATCTTCTACCTTCAGTGGATTCATTCGTCTCACTTTACATTGAGTGGCTGATCATTATTAATTCGTAGAAGCATCCTCTATGATAACGTTAACCATGATGAACTCATCTGGCGCTAATGCAGTTTTGAGAGGCAATTCGGAAGCCACTCTTCATTGCAATTTAGCATCAACTAATGAGTGTGCACGTATTAGATAACGTGTTGCCCAAAGACATCAGAGATGGAACCTCCCCTGGGTGTATGGCTGATTCTTGCATATTTTATGGATTGATGCAATTGCAGTGGTCACATCTTAAATTGTTAATGAAACAACTGATCTATTTTTTTCCATTTTGCTTTCCATAGTTGAACAAGCTTAGTACAAATCAGGCCCTTCCACAGAAAACCGGGTGGGAGTAGAAAATACTACAAGCTTCCTCCACAGAATTCTCTCCAAATTCTTCCATTGGTTGGAGTAGGGTGTGTCCTCCTTTGGAGAAGATGCAGGGTCTTCAGCCTTCATACCCTGCCAATCTCCAGAGATCTGTATGGGTTTCAATGGTACTGGGCCATCTGTGTAGAAGCCCATTGCCGCTGCATTGACCCTACTGTCTCCTACCCTCTCCTGCCTCCCAGTCAGACAGTTCCACTCTGGTTACTATCCCTTGAGCCCCTCTCTTAAAGAATATTCCATAGCATGGAGAGGGCACTGTGAGAGAGTTGTTGTAGCATCAGCATTAATATTACTGATTATTCCCCATATGGCATGGGAGAGGCGATACACAGCACACTGATAAGTTAAACATACAAATAACCAAAAGAGTAAATAAAACTTGCAAGGGGGTTGCAGATCTCCTGCACTTTTCCATATCTACAGTTCAGTAAACAGTACTGAGGAAGCCTCATTGATTATTCTTGAACGTTTAGCTAACCAAGGGGCATGTTAATAATAAGACCTAACTCTTATATAGTGTTTTTTATCCATCGATCTCACAGCACTTTATAAAGGATGTCAGTATCCCCATGTCAGAGATGGGGAAACTGAGACACAGAGCGGGAAGTGACTTGCCCAAGATCATCTGGAAAATTTATGACAGAGTTAAGAAGTGAGGCCAGGTCCTCTAAGGCCCAGTACACTGCTCTGTCCACTAAGCCACATGGTTGCCTAGTACTGTAATTAGCCTGTGGGCCTAGAAATCAGTCTACTTCCAACACTGCTACTGGCTCATTCGGTCATTTTGCCTCTGAGTGCCTCAGTTTCCCCATCAGTAAAAGAGGTATAATAAAGCTTGCCTATTTCTCTGAGACTCAGTTCATTAGTATTTGCTAAGCGCTTTGAGATCCTCAGACGAGAAATACTGTAGAAGTGCAACCTCTCTATTCATACCGCACTCTTGTAAATCAGTCAATCAGTGGAGCTACATTGATTTATCCCAGCTGAGGATCTGACCCCAAATGTTCCCTTTATATATTGCTGACAAAATAATACACCTCTACCCCGATATAACGCGACCCGATATAACATGAATTCGGATATAACGCGGTAAAGCAGCGCTCCAGGGGGGGCGGGGATGCGCACTCCGGCGGATCAAAGCAAGTTCGATATAACGCGGTTTCACCTATAATGCAGTAAGATTTTTTGGCTCCCGAGGACAGCGTTATATCGGGGTAGAGGTGTACTCCCCCATATGTCTTTTAGAGTATTGTAGTGGTTAGCAGAGTGGCCAGAAAATGGAAACCATTATTTATGAAAATGGGCATAAAACTGGTTTCAGTCATCAAAGTTTTCACATGTCTGAAGTGTTCCATCTACTTACATGGCCCGCATCACTGTGGTAACCAAGTACCTCATAGTCATTAGTGGATTTATCCCCACAACACCCCTATGAGGTAGGAAAGCATTATCCATATTTTACAAATGGAAACTAAGGCATAAGGTAGATTGAGTGACTTTCCCAAAGCCTCATACATTTGGGGCAGAATCAGGACCTGAATTCAGGCTACCTGAGTCCTAGTCAGGTGACTTAGCCACTAGATCAGGGGTAGGCAACCTATAGCACACGTGCCAAAGGCGGCACGTGAGCTTATTTTCAGCGGCACTCACACTGCCCGGGTCCTGGCCACCGGTCCGGGGGGCTCTGCATTTTAATTTAATTTTAAATGAAGCTTCTTAAACATTTTAAAAACCTTATTTACTTTACATACAACAATAGTTTAGTTATATATTATAGACTTAGAGAAAGAGACCTTCTAAAAACGTTAAAATGTATTACAGACACGCGAAACCTTAAATTAGAGCAGTGGGTCTCAAACTTTTGTACTGGTGACCCCTTTCACATAGCAAGCCTCTGAGTGCGACCCCCCCATATAAATTAAAAACACTTTTTTACATATTTAACACCATTATAAATGCTGGAGGCAGAGCGGGGTTTGGGGGGGAGGCTGATAGCTCGCGAACCCTCCCATGTAATACCCTCGCGACCCCGTCAGGGGTCCCAACCCCCAGTTTGAGAACCCCTGAATTAGAGTGAATAAATGAAGACTCGGCACACCACTTCTGAAACACTAGATCATCCTTCCACTCTAAGTTGTCTGATCAACCTTGGTGTTGAGCCAGTTATCTCAACTCACTTCTTTAAACGGGTCTGAACATGATTTGAGAAAATGCACGTCTTATATGAGTTGGCCTTCCCCTTCTAGGTCTTCCTTGCTGAGTTAAAGAACACGGATCAGTTTTTCGCTGTGAAGGCTCTGAAGAAGGATGTGGTTTTGATGGACGATGACGTCGAATGCACCATGGTGGAAAAGAGAGTCCTCTCCTTAGCTTGGGAGCACCCTTTCCTAACCCATGTGTATTGTACATTCCAAACCAAGGTAAATACGTGCTTTCCATTTGTGCCGGAACATGCTGGGCACACTCTGCTTTACTCCTGTTACTGGGCAAAAGCCTGAGCCTGTTTACTCTGAGGAAAGTTCTCTCAAACAAAATAGGGCTAAAGGAAGGAATCTTCAGTCTCAGCATGTGCCTCAGAAACTTTGACCTCATCCCCAGCTTTCATCCGACGAGTGCTGGGTGTAGGGGTGGGTAGGACACTTGGCCAGCTGATCCGTTCCAGGGAGCATGCTTGGACTTTGGCCCCTGTAGATTCATGCTTCTTACCCCACCTAAGACTGGCAGTGCAGAGAGTCACTGTGGTGCACAGGGGGTTGCAGTATGTACTAAGGGTGAAATTCAGTCCTGTGCAGCACAAGACATATCACTATTTAAGCTCTCAAAACAAGGCTTAAGTGGGACTTAAATAGTGCATGAGCCTTGTGTACCCTAATGCAAAAAGTAGCTTCCAGAGTTTTTCTCTGTGTCCCTGACCAGCCTTTCAAGCATCATACCAGGCAAATAAAAAAGAACTAGTTTGTTTCCTTCCCTTTATATCAGTGGTCCCCAAACTTGTCAGGGTCACACACCCCCTTACCCCTGTCCGCACCCCTGCTCCGGAGCCAGGGGCTGAGGGCTGAGGCCGGGCCGGGAGCGGAGCCACGGCTGGGGCTGAGGCTGGGGCCGGGAGCGGAAGCCATGGTCGGGCCACGGTTGGGGACCAAGGCTGGAGCCGGGAGTGGAGCAGCAGCTGGGAGGCGGGGCCGCGGCAGAGCTGGGTGTGGAGTGGGGCTGGGTGGTGCTCCCTCCCCGCCCTCCATGGGAGCTGGCCCGGGCCTCGCCCCCCCAATGTTCCTCTGCACTCCCTAAGGCAGTTTGGGGACCACTGCTCTATATAGTAACATTTTAAACTGGCATTATGACAAGTTTAACGGGGGATAAAATCTGGAATGATATCCCAATGACCACTCTGTTCACTCAGGCAGCTCTGGAAGGTCTGGATTCATCTCAGGAGGCTTCCATGCTCATTCATATACCCTAATTTAGCAACGCTAGATGTTGCTCAGTGCTAGGTTAACAACAGAGCAGCCAGTGTCATAGGAAATAAATAGTACCTCTGCTGCATATACAGTTAGCTTCCCAAACAACACGTGTTTAAGGACAGTGGATGAAATTTACTGTGGAAAAGTTTGTGAACTCCTGTGTCCGTAGATCATGAAATTTTGAATCATNCGCTCCGGAGCCAGGAGCTGAGGGCTGAGGCTGGGCCGGGAGCGGAGCCACGGCTGGGGGCTGAGGCTGGGGCCGGGAGCAGAGCAGCAGCTGGGAGGCGGGGCCGCGGCAGAGCTGGGGGTGGAGTGGGGCTGGGTGGTGCTCCCTCCCCGCCCTCCATGGGAGCTGGCCCGGGCCTCGCCCCCCCCAGTGTTCCTCTGCACTCCCTAAGGCAGTTTGGGGACCACTGCTCTATATATTAACATTTTAAACTGGCATTACGACAAGTTTAACTGGGGATAAAATCTGGAATGATATCCCAATGACCACTCTGTTCACTCAGGCAGCTCTGGAAGGTCTGGATTCATCTCAGGAGGCTTCCATGCTCATTCATATACCCTAATTTAGCAACGCTAGATGTTGCTCAGTGCTAGGTTAACAACAGAGCAGCCAGTGTCATAGGAAATAAATAGTACCTCTGCTGCATATACAGTTAGCTTCCCAAACAACACGTGTTTAAGGACAGTGGATGAAATTTACTGTGGAAAAGTTTGTGAACTCCTGTGTCCGTAGATCATGACATTTTGAATCATGGCATCTATTTTAATCCTTTCAGGACGATGAGCAAAGGGATACCCATAACATACAGGAAGGAAATTATGTACAGTTTCAGCTGATGGTGGGGGAAAGATAAATGACTTGAAACTAAGGAAAGAAAACTGAGACTAGATAATAGGAAAAGTATTCTTGACAATAATAACAACTGGGAAGTGGAATATTGATATTCAAGGGTAGGTTGGGTGAGACACCAGTGGGGATGATGTATAGCAATGTATATGTTGCTAGAATAGAGCGTTGGTTTCTATAGTCATCAACAGTGGCCAACACCAGCTGCTTCAGAGGAAGTGCAAGAAACCCTACAGTAGGTAGGTTTTAGAGTAATAGCCGTGTTAGTCTGTATCCGCAAAAAGGAATAGGAGTACTTGTGGCACCTTAGAGACTAACAAATTTATTGTAGCTTCTCCTAGGCTCCTAGAGTCAGCGGTTGGCTTACACCCTGAAGCACAAGGATCTGTATAGTGAATAGTTCTGAAAAATGCAACGAGGTCAAATGAGTGATCACTTCAAGCCCCCCTCTCTACTGCATGATGCTATATTGCCCTCTTGACGTATGTTAAGCGTCTTCTTCGGTCTTACCCAAGTCAACTTTTCAACATTTTAAAGCAGTTTGGCCTCTTCATTTCACACTATAGCTGTAGGAGTTAGCACATGTCTTTTTAATCCAAATCGCCCGTAGACTGTGATTGATTTCTGACTTATGTTTTTCTCCTCTGACCTTTCCAAGTCAAGCAGTGATCATTCAACTCATGAAAGTCATTCTGAATGAGAGAGCTGTAACAAGCCGCAGCCATTCTCTCACCACTCGATGGAGGCATGTTTTAATCATAATATCCTCAGAGTAAGCATTTCATAGCAGATGCACTGGTGTGTAGAAGCCATGCCTAGGAGTTATTATTGGAATCTCTTTTTGAAGGCTTCACTGGAATGGCTTTTGATAAGTGGCTTCAAACAGAAAAGCGTGCGTCAGAAACCTTTCTGAAATATTGATCTGTTGGCAATGCGAAGTTTCTGAGTTCCTTTATGTACTGAATGCATCTACAAAGAATAGTGGAAACAGGAACATAGGCATCTCCATACTGAGACAGACCAGTAGTCCTTTCAGTCCAGTGTTCTTCATCAGCATCAATATCTGCCACATGTCTTCAAAGGAATAAAATATCTCCCTAATGTACCTAGTTTGGACAGTATTATCCATTACGGGGGGGTAGGTTCTGCTTGATCCCAGCCAGTGGTGATCAATGTATGCTATGAAGCATGAGAATTGATAGTCCTTTGGCCTGAATTTCAAAGATGCTGAGCACCTACAGCTCTCACTGACTTCCATGGAAGATGCAGCACTCGTGAAAATCAGGCAACTTGTCATTTTTAGCCTTTTTAGAATAAAAGAAGATGCACTTTTTTTTCAGATGTTTTTGATATTTACTTTTTTTTTTTTTTGCCACAATGATCTTCTCAGCAGTGAGTTCAACAGGCTAATTATAATGCTGTGTTAAAACCCTTTTCTTTTATGTGATTTAAAGGCACAACGTAAAAAGTGTTTTATAATTCCTATGCTACTAATCCTGAAATTATTGACTCCGATACAGTGTTAATCTCTGAATTAACTCTTCACCATTTATGCTGCTTCTTTTTATTTATTGATTGATTTTTGCATTTCACTGAGCTTGAACAATGAAAATAGACTTTCTATTTTTGAAAGTCAGTTTCATTTTTGTTTACAGCTTGTTTCACTTCATACCCCAGATTCTAATTTACATTAAGGCCCCTCTCACAGTAAAATAGAAACCATATTTATTGTAGTTTAAAAACAAATGTTACTGAAACATTTCTGTGCTGTTAGCCTTATCTTTTGTAACAGCTCATTTATACAACACCTAAAGGCTGAGCCAAATTTGACATAACATGTCACGTTAACATATGGGACTTAACACTTTAAGACTTCTGTTCACTGACAGAATAATATAAAGGGCCTTAAGGTAATGGAGAATCAGACCCTGTAACTTCCATTAAAAAAAAATCTTAGGAGCCAATTCTGTGGTGAGTTGAGAGTTTTCAAAAAGCTTCAGTGGGTGTGGAGCGCACTCAGGATGTCATGGCGAACACTCAGTACCATGCAGTATTAGGCCATTAATATATACAAGCACTCCCGTCATCCTCTTATCAGCATATCAAACCTACATCTTGATTAGAGCTGGTCAGGAATTCCCTATCAAAATGACATTGAATGTAGAGAATGTTGTTTCTGGAAAATGGAATTTTCCATGGGAACATTTCAATTTTGCTGATTTTTTGTTTTTGTTTTTTTTTAAATTTTCCATCAATCTGAATCAGAATATTTCAGTTTGTCGAACATTTTGAGTCAGTTCAACATTAAACTTCATTTCCGTATTGTGCTGCATTGCCTAATGGCAGTTGTACTTCAGAGCCCCATGCTCTCCTATGGGCAACTTGGACTCCCCCTCTGACCAAGCTGTGTGGTGCATCAAAGGACACACGTGATTGCAGGTGTATTATGGGAAATGTAGTCCAGATGCATCAGATGAAGTGGGTTATAGCCCACGAAAGCTTATGCCCAAATAAATGTGTTAGTCTCTAAGGTGCCACAAGGACTCCTCGTTGTTTTTGCTGATACAGACTAACACGGCTACCGCTCTGAAACCTGTAGTCCAGGCAGGGACCCTGGCCCAAATGGGACCTTCAGGCTCCCAATCTAAAATTCCCATGGGACAATGTGGCATCATAAGGAAATGGAGTTTAATTTTGAACTTATTCTAAATGAAACATTTTGGGTCAGTTCAACAAACCAAAATAAAACATTTCAGTATGGGCACATTGACAAATTTCATTGTGATCGACAATGATGAAATGCTTATCCATTTCTGAATCAAAATTTTTCAGAATATTTTGATCCATGAAAAATTTCAATAATCCTACTTTTCATCCTGATTCAGGACAAAAAAAATATTGAATTGTTAGATTTTTCTTTGTGTTGGAAATTCCTGGCTAGGTTTTCTGTGCCTGTCACTGTGCTGCTATATCAGCATCATACAAATTGAAGCCAGCGCAGTTCAAAAGACTAGCTTTCAAAAAAGTTGTAAAAACACAATTGTCCCCCACGTTCAAGTTCACAATGGATCATTGTCACATCAAAAATATAAAGTCTGTATTGAAAAGACAATACAGTACTCAGATGATGTCAGTACATGATGGGGGCAGAGTTCTGCCCTCTGCACAGCAGGTAGGCAAGGAAAAGGGGAAAGCAGGTGTCAGTGATTATTAAAGTGACAAAGAGCCATAGTCTCAGCTGGAGTAAATCTGCATAGCTCCATTGACTCTCCATTGCTCTACTGACAATCAGCTCCATTTATATCAGATACACATCTGGTCTATAGGTTGGGGTTTTTAAGAAGAGCTGGTCAGAATTTTTTTTTCCATTGCAGAAAATTTTGACTTTTTATCACAGATTTAAAACCAAAGTGTTTTGGCCAAAACCTTTTCAGTTTTCAGCTGAACATTAGAGCATTTTTAGGTTTTCCAACAAAAGATTGAAATTTTTTGAGCAAAAGGCAATTTTTGCTTAGTCAAAAACCCAATTTTCCATCCGAAAAGAATTTTTGAAAATTTTCAACCAGACCTGAAACCAGCAATGGAGGCAGTTAATATAATAATAATATATGGAGATATACCTATCTCATAGAGCTGGAAGGGACCCCAAGGGGTCATCGAGTCCAGCCCCCTGCCTTTACTAGCAGAACCCATTTTGCCCCAGATCCCTAAGTGGCCCCTTCAAGGATTGAACTCACAACCCTGGGTTTAGCAGGCCAATGCTCAAACCACTGAGCTATCCCTCCCCCAGTTCTGTCACCTTGTAGGAGGGGTAGGTTAGTTACTCCACTTAAGCACCACAGAGAACTCTTGTTTTGAAGTCCTAAGTGAGACTTAAGTGGTGGAATTAGCCTTTTGCTGACCTTTGCTGAATTATGCCTTTAGTATGTGGAGATACAGTCATCTACACCTGCATCTTTGTACATATTCAGATGTGTTTGCTGCTTTAAATCAAGCAGATGGACTTGCAAAGCAGAGCATCCTGAATCAGGTTATTTAACATGCAGTAAAAGATGCTGCAAGTGCGAGAATCAGAATAAAAAGCTAATTGTGTGAGATGAGGACTGAATTGAATTGGCTGGCAGCTGTAGGAAATGCTGCCATCTCTAGCGAATAGGCTGATATTGCACAAGGGGAAACATTCTTTAGCACTGAAGAACAAAATTAAACTCTCAGTCATTTTGTCTTTAGCAGCTAGGCTTTGATTGTCCCCAAAAGCTTCCATTGCAAGTAGTATCTTCTGTACTTCCTATAACCACAAATTGACAGAGGTAGGGTCCTGCACAAGCCATTCATCACCTAAGTAGTCCCACTGAAGTCAAGTCCCACTGAAGTCAATGCGTCTAAGGATGGACAGGGTCATACCCAAGGCAGGACTATACCTACTGATTTAGGTGGGCTTGGAGGGCCAGATCCTTCGCTGGTGTAAATCGGCCTATTTCCATTGACCTCAGTGGAGTTATGTGAATTTACACTATCTGGGAATTTGGCCCTAGAATAGCACACATTTGCTAGGATAACAAAGGAAACCAACAGCAGGTGTACGTGGTATGCGTGCCTACCACATGAATGGGTCAAATATTTGTGACCGTTAAAGCCATGGGAACATATTTCTTCCTCTTCAGTAGCTGGTCTGACTCTGACAGTATATTTGTATGCATGCAGTGCTTAAAAAATAAACATGCCCCAGGGAAAGTGCTGTGGAGTGTTTCCAGCTGGTCACATGATTAGTTAGACCACACCTTCACAAGATTCATTTAAATGCTGCCCTGTTTCATACTTGCTGTTTATAAAGGCAAAATCACTACTGCCAGCAACTATTCATTTTCACAGTAGTTGCATGTAAAGCGGGAGCATGTTGATTTAACTGCATGCATGCCACACCCTGAGAAAGTAGACAATGAGCCAAGTGATACAACGTGCTTTGGTAGAATGTACATGCTGTTTCTCAAAGCACTAAGGGTTTGATCATGTAACGCATCTCCCACTGAAATCAGTCAACCCCTTACCCGAGTGCTCAGCACCCAGGAAGGGTGACATCATTTTAAGATGGTTTCCCATTGCACACTGTCTTATGTGGGTTTGTTTTTTCAATTACCAGTTCCTCAAGGCAGAGCATGTCTTTAATGTTGTGTATTGCACAGCACGGAGCAACACAATTCCCTGTGCCATGATAATAACACATAGCACACTCAATAGGCACCATTAAAAATGGGTGCTTATTACAGCATTGTGGTATTTATAGTCTTCTCTGTACTTAGAATGGGAAAGGCCATTGTAAGATTGACTCCAACAGGTGGGGAATGTCCAGCATTGAAAAGTGCCCACTGTATATAGCGTTTTTCATGTTCACGGGACACTGCAAACATCGGGCTATACTCTGACCCAGAATATATGCCCAAGAATGGGAGGAAGAATCCCCCTTACGATCCTATCCAGGTCCACGAACATGGGAGTTAGCAGGACTATTTGACAGCTGACTCCCGCCCTGGAGCACGGCAACAGGGAGAGGAGGGGAACTGGCTGGCCAGAGAAGCTGAGCTGGCAGGGTTGGAAGAGTAATTTACTGCTGATACAGGCCAGCAGCAAATCACTACCCTTCAGGATCAAGAAAGAAGCAAGGGAGAAATTGTGACTCCCAGGGTATCTCTGAGGCACAGTGCTTCCTGGCATGATGCAGTTTATGCACCAACACTTGTTTAAGACTTTGCCTAAATTCATAATCTAAGTTATTGTTTTATTAATGTTTACAACAGGATTTTGGGTCAGTAATTAATATCCAAGTTCTGCATATGCACAGGCAGGGGCGGCTCTAAGTTTTTTGCCGCCCCAAGCACCGCAGTCAGGCGGCTTTCGGCGGCACGCCTGCGGGCGGTCCGCTGGTGACGCCGATTCGGCGGCATGCCTGCGGGAGTTCCGCCAGTGCCGCGCCTTCGGCATCCCCGCCGCCAAATCCGCGGGACCAGCGGACCTCCCGCAGGCGTGCTGCCGAAGGCAGCCTGACCACTGCCCTCACGGCGACCGGCAGGCCACCCCCCGCGGCTTGCTGCCCCAGGCACGCGCTTGCTGCGCTGGTGCCTGGAGCCGCCCCTGTGCACAGGCTACAGTCCTGCTCACCTCCTGAAAGGTACTCAGCACCCTAAATTCTTGAGGACCACAGTGGGAGTTGATGTCACTGGCTGTCCCTCAGAGCCTGGTAGAATCAGACATTGAGGTCAAAGGATTTTTCTAAGACTCCAGAGGAAGTTTGTGTCAGAGCCAGGGAAAGGGCAAGAACCCAGCCTGGCATAATTCTCCGTGGCATTCTGACACCACTAGACCAGGGCATCCACTCGGATTTGTGCAGGCTCAAGTGACAGGGCTGTCCCTAATGTAATTGCACTATCAAAACCATATGCAATGGCCATACGCAAAGAACTGAAATTGAAGCTTAGGAATCCAGTCCTGCTATTGATTCCCTGCAGACAGACCCTTGTATCCGTGCAAGACCCCAGTTATATAATGGGGCACCGTACTAGCCTCAGGGTCTTCCAATTGCAGTATTAGGACACTTGTCTGTATCCAGTTTGGAAGTAGGAACTGTGTCTTTCTAAAGCTTCTGGGAGCTGTTGGCACATTTTGGGCATACTACAAGAATTATTATTCGCTTAAACCTTCGCAATAATTGTTTAAGTACTGCCCCATCAATAGAACTATTCACTTGCTTAAAATTAAACACATGCTTAAGTGCTTTGCTGGATCAGGGCCAACGTGCTCAGCACATTGCAGGATCAAGCTCTCTATTGGACTATTCCCATACACAAAGTTGCTCACATGGGCAAGTGTCTCTACGACTGGGGCCCCTGGCAGGCAGTGTGGCCTAGTGAGCAATGCACTGGACTGAGACTCAAAAGCCATGGGCTGTATTCGCAGCTCTGTCACTCTGCTGGCTGGCCTTGGGCAGATCACTTTGCTGCTCCTTGCCTCCGTTTCCCCATTTCGGAAAGGGGGGTAATTAAACTGATCTCCTTTGTAATGCACTTTGAGATCTGCTGATGAAAAATGCTATGTGTGAGTTAGGGATTGTTTATTTTTATGTTTTCTAACAGTGATTATACAAATCTGGGCAGTGGGAGCTAGGTAGGGGGTCAACAACAAAAAAGTGGAAAGGAAATACCGGTGAAATAAGTTGCTTGCTTCAGAAATCCAACTTTGTATTGTACCCTTCTTTCCTTCCCCTTTCTCTTCCCCCTCCGTCTTCATGGTATTTTTCCTTTCAGTACCTAATTCTAGTCTTTTATTGTTTTTCTAGGAAAACCTCTTTTTTGTAATGGAATATCTAAATGGAGGAGACCTAATGTTTCATATCCAAAGCTGTCACAAGTTTGACACCGCCAGAGCAACGTAAGATGGGTTAATTGCCTTTTACTTTATAGGTCACATACTTAGTGTCATAGGGAGGCAGCGTGACCTAATGGATAAAGCATGGGGACTCGGGAGACTTGGGTTTTGTTTCTGGCTCTGCCAATGGCCTGCTGTGTTAGCTTGGGCAAGCCAGTTCTCTTCTCTGTGCCTCTGTTTCCTCATCTGTAAAATAGGAGTAATGATACTGAACCTCCTTTGTAAAGCTTTTGGACCTACAGGTGAAAATTACTATATTAGGGCTTGGTATGATTACTGTCATCTGGCCTCAGCCACTGACTTTGGGCATGTCACTTCCTCTCCCTGTGCTTCTGTTTCCCCTCCTCCCATTTCTCTGTCTTGTCTGTGTAGCTTGTAAACTCTTCAGGGCAGAGACTTTCTCTTACACTGCGTATGTACAGCACCTAGCACCATGCAGCCCCAATCGCAGTTGAGGGGTCTAGGTACAACCATAACAAAAGCACAAAGTGTACTTTCCATGTCAAGGTCTTCCAGTCATGCGTAGCCTTTCATTCAGCTGATTTTTCCAGTCATGGATCAGCGGGCCCAGTCTGGCTGCTGAAGTAGGTACCTGGGCCTTTTCATACAAAGTCTGAATCATTCAATAAAGAACTAAGATGGTAGGGTTACATTGATCCACATCTCCAGGCAATCTACAGAGAAGAAGACTGTAAGGCAATAGCAGAGCTTTTGACAACACACCAGGGCCCTGATTCTGTCCCTTGTTTTGGCCCCTCTGTTTGGCTCCAGCCACAAAAGGGCACAGAACAGCTGCTGGGGATTTATCCAGAAAGGAGGGGTTCCCTTGGCTCCGCAGGGGTGGCATAAGCAGCCCCAAACCACCTTCCTTCCCTGTCTCTGGCAAGACACATCTTGGGGCAGGACGAGAATTGGGGAAGGACAGTGCCATTTAGGGTGACCAGATGAGGGGAAGAAAATATCGGGACACATGGGGGGGGGGGGGGCTGAGCAAAAAAAAAAGCTGAGCGAGCCCCGGCTGAGCAAAAAAAAAAAAATTTAAAAAAAACCACAGTGCTGCCTGCAGATATCTCTGTCCCTAAGATCGGTCGGGACGCGGGACAGAGACCGAAATATCGGGACGGTGCCGATAAAATCGGGACGTCTGGTCACCCTAGTGCCATTGCTGGAACACTCTGGGCTGTGCAGCAGCCCATAGGTGGCTGTTGAAAATTAGAGCAGCCCCTGGGCTGCCCTAAATTGCACTGGGAGCTGGGTAGGCCCCGGTTAGGCCACAATTTTGAGAGCACAAAGGTGGCTTAAAGCTCTTCCCCCGCCCCCGATTGTGCCGCACTTTGAATTTCAGATCTGGGCCCTGGTTCTGATCTCAGTGCCACTGATGGAAATCAGGAGTAAAACCCCTGAAGTTAGTGGAGTTACAGCAGTGTAAAACTGGAGTAAACGAGAGGCTAATCAGGCCTCTGATGCTCAGTGTCAAATGTCTGGCCTGGTATGTATGTGGGCAGCTCACACTGAGCCATGTTCAGCCCTGAGGTAAATGAACAAAGTCCCACGGGAGGGGAAATAAAACAGCCAGGATTTCCCAGTTTGATTGCTGAAAGTCTTTGCAGGCAGGCAGAAGACTCACTCCAAACTCTCAGGGATGTGTCTACACTACAGTTGGGGGTGTAATTTCCAGCTCAGGTAGACATACATGCCCTAGCCTAAAAACTGGATAGGGACGGGGATGGATGGGGCTGTACTCTGGGCAGCTAGACTCTCCCACCTCCCGAACTGCTGCAGCAACTCTGCTACTTTTAGGCTGTTGCTCAATCAAATTTAGCATGTGTACATCTACCTGAGCTGGGAGTTACATCTCTAGTTGCAGTGTAGACAGGGCCGGCGCTCCCATTAGGCGACCTAGGCGGTCGCCTAGGGTGCGGCTATTTTGGGGGCGCCTGCGCCCCCGCCGCCCATAGAAATTTGGGGGCGGGACCTTCCGCCGCCGCTGTTGGGGGCGGGATTTCGGGGGCGGGACCTTCTGCTGCCTAGGGCGCCGGCAAAGCTGGCGCCGCTACTGAGTGTAGATGTACCCTTAGAAAAAGCCATTGAGCAAAAGGACTACAAAAGAATCCCATAATCTTCAGCCATTCCCAGAAGACGAAGCTCTTTAGCTTTAGGAGGACTGTGTAAGCCACATGCCCCTTTATGCAGAGATCCTGAGACCACCTACTTTGGACAAAAATCGTGTTTTACGAAAAAAAAGGGAGTCTCTTGTTTTCGTCACCGAGCAGCAAAAAAGCGGGACGGGGACATGAATCCTGTCAAATCGAATGGCAAAAAGGTAAATTTATATCAAAAGTAAATACGCCAAGGGAGAATTAAAAATGTATTTAGCCACGATTGAAATAGAGGAATTGAAATAAATAAAAGTCCTTATGCCAGCAAAAGATATTGTAAAAGTCAATATTGAAACACCTTAGAAATTAATTTCTATTTAAATAACAGAGCCTAATTTAAATAAAAGTTTGATTTGTTGGGTTTTTTTAAAAAAAAACCCTGAATGTTGAGGACTGTGCCCCCAGCCTAGGACATTCAAGGTCTGATGAGAGGATGCAGTCGAATCCAGTGGAAATATGGTCCTAGGGTTACATTCACCTCTGGGCAGAGGGGTCCTATTTTGAAGGCTAAAGTGAAACTTAAGTGGCGTGTTGGTCCTACACTGGGCCTGTGTATTGGGGTGAAGTTTCACCCCAATGCAGAAATGTGCTGTGAACAAGGGTCTCTAAAGAACCTTGGTAAAAAATGACTCTACAAAGGACACAAGTAGCCAGATCTGCAGCTGGTGTAAACTGATGTGGGGTAAAATTTCCAAAAGCACCTAAGCGGTTTAGGAGCCTAAGTCCCATTTTCAAAAGTGACTTAGGCACATAGGGGGCAGATTTTCAAAGATGCCTAAAGATGCACACTAGGCACCTAAGAGGATTTTTAAAAGTGCTTAAGCAGGTAAGGGGCCAACTCTCATTGATTTCCCAAGTGATTTAAATGGCAGTTAGAACCAAACCCTTTAGAATATCCCACTTGGAAACTATCAGCATCTTTAGGTGCCTAAATAATCTGTCCCTTAGAAGCCAGAATCAAAAGTCAATGGAACTTGGGTTCTTAAGTGCCTAAGTCATGTTTGAAAAAGGGAGTTGGGGTCCTAAAATCACTCGGCTGCTTTTGAAGACGTTGCTTGTACTCCTTTGACTGCAGTGGAGTGATGCCAATTTACACCAGCTGCGGATCTGGCCCCAAATGGAGAATTATTGTGGGGAGACATCAGTTGTGATGCATGGTCTTTTTTTTTCCAGGTTCTATGCTGCTGAAATCATTTGTGGTCTGCAGTTTCTTCATTCTAAGGGAATAATATACAGGTAGTTTTACACTTTGGAATCTAATATACGGCGCAGTTAGACTTTTTCTTCAACATATTGATTTTACCTGCTAGTTTGTACTTTGTTCTTCTTACTAATATTGAATTTACAACCCGCTTTGTTTTTCATCCCATTCGCCTATTTTATTTTGGGAGAGAGAGCTTGGAAACGAGTCAGTCTTATGCACCCTTTTGGGGATCCCATCCTACTTCCATTGAGGTCAATGCCCATTGTGTATTCCAAAGCCAGTTTGAGATGTTACTGACATTTACAAAGTGCCTTGCACTGAAAGATCCCAAAGACATGATTGCAAAACATGGGCCCAGTCCCTCCAGTACATGTCCATTCAGAACTCCCACTGACTTCGTTAGGAGTTTTGAGTGCACCAGGAATGCATGCTTAGATCTTATACACCTCTACCCCAATATAACGCGACCCGATATAACACAAATTCGGATATAACGCGATAAAGCCGTGCTCCGGGGGGGCGGGGCTGCGCACTCCGGCGGATCAAAGCAAGTTCGATATAACGCGGTCTCACCTATAATGCAGTAAGATTTTTTGGCTCCCGAGGACAGCGTTATATCGGGATAGAGGCGTACTTACAATAGGAAATAAAGTAGTGACACAAAGTTGATGGTCTGAGTGCATGAAACAAAAGAGCAACGCTNAGATTGGAAGACAGCAGCTTATATTAAAAGGGAAAAAAATTACAGTAGTACTGAACTGTTCCAATAGAACTGCAAAGGGATTTGAAATAAACAAAATGTTCTTACCCACTAGGAATTTATCCAGGTCACCAAAGTTAACAATGATCCTAGTTGATGGGAAAATGATATGGGATCTTTAATGACCCAAAGTAGCTCAAAAGATAGCACCTCCACTAAAGCAAGGCTCCCTAACCCCATTGGTTCAGTAGTGAATCAAATGGAAGTGCCCCCTAATTGATCACCAATGCCACACCTTCTAAATTAAGGGGAATAGTCTCCCCTTAATTTGCATCCATAACTCCAAGTGTAGCTAAATGGAATTACATCCTTGCCGAGAAAAAATACCATTCAGCCTTCTTTTTACTGCGTCAACAGGGTTTTCACATCCTTCATGTATAATATGGACAGTGTTGCATATTGGAAAGGTTTTCAGAAGGATACTACAATGCTAAATATGGACTGAGCTCAGTTTTATTTAATATAGGGATGTGTTGGAGCAAGATGAGAGTTGCCCCTCTATGCTGAAAACTCATTCAGAAGAAATGAGGAAATGAATAGAACTGTTCAGGAATTTTTCCTCAAAATTCAATTTAAAAAAAAAAAAGATCACCCTATAAGCTGGTTGGAAAACCAGCAAAAATCAGATGGAAGATATTCAGGAGAACAACATTTAAAATTTCTGCACAAAAATTATATTGAAAATTTGAAAATCTTCTAACTTTTAACCAGCTCTTGATATAGGGAATTGGCTTCTGGGAAAGGAGATGTTCAGCTGCCTGCCGTTAGCTAATGTAGAGATTTTGAAGGCCTACCACTTTAGCTGATGACATTACATTTTCTGTATAAGTGTTGCCTCCACAATGGTACTAACATGATAGTCCGAGCCCTGGTCTACACTGCGGGGGGGGATCAATCTGAGTTACGCAACTTCAGCTACGTGAATAACGTAGCTGAAGTCGACATACTTAGATCGACTTACCGTGGTGTCTTCACCGCGGTGAGTCGACTGCTGCCGCTCCCCCGTCAACTCTGCCTGCGCCTCTCGCAGCGCTGGAGTACAGGAGTCGATGGGAGAGCGCTTGAGGGTCGATTTATCGCGTCTAGACTGGACGCGATAAATCGATCCCCGCTGGATCGCTCGCTGCCCGCTAATCCGGTGGGTAGTGTAGAAATACCCTTAGATGTCACTAGAGGAAGCACTACCAACAATATTTCAGCATGTAAACAGCACAGCCTGCTGTGATTAGAGCTGACTGGGGACTTTGAGAAAACTTTTTGTTGTTGTTGGAAAATGCCTACTCCTTTGCACCTTGTGTTGTCAAATACCCCTCTGCCAAATGGATGTCAAATCCTATCAGTCTGATTTGCCTTCTCTTAGCACAGGTGTAAATGACTAGACAAGGTATGGGGAATCGGGCTGCCAGTTTTGTGTGTATATAACAAACGGGGATTACATTTACATTCCTAAATAAAAGGGCATGGGAACAATGGGGAGTGGAAAGGGCTATTAAAATCAGTCTTGTGGCTCATGTTCCCTATGGGTACGTCTACACTACCCGCCGGATCGGCGGGTAGCGATCGATCTATCGGGGATCGATTTATCACGTGTAGTGTAGACGCGATAAATCGATCCCCGATCACTCTCCCGTCGACTGCTGAACTCCAGCTCGGCGACAGGCAGAAGCAAAGTCGACGGGGGAGCCGCAGCCATCGATCCCGCGCCGCGAAGTAAGTGATTCTAAGTCGATCTAAGATGCGTCGACTTCAGCTATGCTATTCTTGTAGCTGAAGTTGCATATCTTAGATCGATCCCCCCTCCCCCCCCGCCAGTGTAGACCAGGCCTATGACGACAATAGCTGGCATTCAGAGTAATGACTGAACGTGTGGGAACTAGACTGAACTAGTTCTTTACAGGACAATTGACCTTCCAGTGCTCTGGTAAAAATTAGTTGTTAAATTATCACCTTATAAAATGAGGACACAAGCAGACCATTGAAAGAAAATTAGAAAATTCTCAGAAGCAACAACGTTTACTGAAACCAAAATCAGTTTATTTCAAGGTTAGTCATGAAGTGTAAACATGGTAACAGAAATTACAATTGAATGACTTGTTTACAAACAACTTGCCCATTAAAACAAAAGATTTGACTCACATAATTCTTCTTATTCATTATTAGTATTCATGTGGGAGCAGTTTATATAATCTCTATTGACCAATGACGGTGATTACTTCAATACGAGAGCAATATCACTGACATTAAGCTAAGAAGATGCTATCCGGCATCTGAATGGGTCTTATTTTTATTCCAGCCCTTTGGTGCTTTTGAGAATTTTACTGAAAGTTCTTAGTAGAGCTGGATGAAAAACATGGGGGAGGAGGATGTGAGTTTGCAGAATATCAATAGTTTTTGGCAGAAATTTCAATACCAAAAAATGTTGGCCAAAAAGCAAAATATTTTGGATGAAATACAAAATATTTCGATTTGGAAATGCTGCCCTGATGACTCATGTGAGTTGTAGTTCAGGTAGCACATGCTGCCATTCTCCTCTACATGCATTTTCCCGCATCTGACTACATCTCCCCTCTAAATTTTAATAAACAGCCTGGGTTTTAATTGGCTGAAGCATGTTCAACGTTTGTCCCTTGAGCCAATAAAACTGTGGCTGCTAAATAATGGAGGTGGGGGCACGTGATACTGTTCTTTGTTTCCGTCTGTCAGACAAAACAACATCACAGAATGGGATTAATCTCTTTTGTGTAACAGAAATAAAGTCAGTGAAGTTGGGAATGATGACAACATGAATATCTGCCGCTTGGAGAGTGAACGCAACTGTTGCCTCTATATTTCTTGTTGATCAATGTCTCGCCTTTTATCCTGGCAGCAGGAGACTATTATCCTGTGACAATGTTTTCTTCTCTTGATATTATGGTCCCTATTTTTAAACATAGGTGCTTTGTCTGGGATTTTCAATGGCGCCTCAACTGAATGGGATTTGAATGCCTAACTCCCTTTTCTTTCCTTCGATAAATCCCAGTCTTTAACAGGAGTCCAAGGCAGCTCATGTTTGACTACTCAGAGAGAGTGCTCTAAATTTTCAAAAGCAACTAACATGTCTACACTAACGCTTATGTCGGCAAAATTGATGTCACTCAGGGGTGTGAAAAAACCACATCCCTGAGTGACATCAATGTTGCCGGCATAAGTGGTAGTGTGCACAAGTGCTATGATGGCAGGAGAGCTTCTCCCACTGATATAGCTACCACCACTTGCTGGGGGTGGTTTAATTATGTTGATGGGAGAGTTCTCTTCTGTCAGCATCGAGCAGCTACATGAGAGAGAGAGAGCTGAATTGGTACAGCTGTGCCGCTGTAAGGTCTCTAGTGTAGACATAGCCTAAGTAATTTTGGTTGCCTTTATTTTTGGGCTGCTCAATTTGAAACATGTTCTGATTTTCAGAAGGCTCTGAGTAGCCACCCATTGGAAGTCAGGCCCCTTTCAAGGTGCCTCAGATGGGGTGCCCAAAATTACAAGTCACTTCTATATGCAGTGTTGTTGTAGCTGTGTTGGTCCCAGGATATTACAGAGACAAGGTGGGTGAGGTAACATCTTTTATTGGACCAACTGTTTTGGTGGGAGAGACAAACTTTCATGCTTCTCCAGAGCTCTTCTTCAGGTCTGGGAAATGTACTCTGAGTGTCACGGCTAAATATTCAGGGTGGAATAGATTGCATAAGTAAACACATATTTCAAGGGACCATTCAAGGTAAAGTGGCTAAGTCACATGCTTAAGGGCCTGCTGGCGCATGTGAGTGCAGAAGAATGGGCTCTTTAGAAAACCACGTGGAAAATTGGTCCCTGTGACTTAATCACTATTTTATCAGCCGTAACTTGAAGTTTAGGTCAGCTCTGGAGACTAACCGAGAAGAAGCCATCACCCCATTTCTCCTTTCAGGGGTCGTTCCTGTGTGGGCACCTCTTTGTTCTGTGTTGATGTCTGTGATTCATTGGCTGGCTGGCTTTTTTATTTCCCCCGTGCACATTTTTCTCTCCAAGCTCTCGGCTTCCCACAGCAGCCTGCAGAGTCTGCAACCTCAGAGGAGAGCTTTGCAGTAGTGTGTGAAGGATTTATGTAAATACATCAGCTTCAGCTAGTGCAGCCCCGGGAGGGAAAAGACGATGGATGTTCTACTTATGTTCTGGGGTGCTCCCAGCCATTGCAAAGCCAGCCCAGCTGCAGCGTCCCTGCACTTGTTCTTTGGGCTAGCTAGATCTCCATGTGCTGCAGCACACATGCATCTCTAACTGCAGTGTAGACAGACCCATTGAGGCTAGCACCAGAATTCGATTTTGGGGACAGGACTTGTGTGGAAGTATATTCTGGCCTTTGTCTCAGTCTCCACGAATTCCTAATGTCCCTCCCTGCCCCCAGGAGCAGAGCTGCTTATCCTGCTATTTAACATGGACGTTGCAGGGCTGCCAAACGAGAAAGAAGGTGTAAAAAAAACCTCCTCCTTCTTGTACCCTGGCTCAGCAGCCAGGTAAAAACTACAGCCCATGTGTGTCCCTGAGTGCAAGGTGTGCATCTTCCTTGTGTGCCCTGGGGATCAACGCAGCCCAAAGGGGGCGGGGTGAGGCTGTGTTCTTGCCCCTGCTACACAGGTAATTTCATTCTTGGAGCTGCTGAGCAGGCAGGACAGCTCCATGCTGCTCCCCGTTAATCTTCACAACCCCCTTCCAAGGCATGGTAGGTACAGTAACTATTTATAAGCCCATATGATAGGTGAGGAAATGGGAGTAGAGTAGACAGGGTGAACTCACTGAGTTGGCTGTAGAGATTGCCGGGGTCAGGAGGGAGACCTTGACCTCCCTCTTGTGTTCTCAAGTCACCAAATCTTGCCACTGTCCCATTGCAAGAACATACGTTATGTACTATTATATATGCGCTTATGCCACTGGATAACATTTCCATAGGAGATGTTTACTTTGCTCTTCTCTTGCAGAGATTTGAAGCTGGATAACGTTCTGTTAGACAAGGACGGGCATATCAAAATCGCTGACTTTGGGATGTGTAAGGAGAACATGTTTGAAGATGCAAAGACAAGCACTTTCTGTGGAACCCCTGATTACATTGCTCCCGAGGTAGGTATGACCTGAACTTAGGTCAAATCTGTTCTCATTACGACCTGCACGAAGCCCACCAATGTCAATGAGGTTGCGCGGTTGTTACTGAAAGCATAATTTAGCCCAGGGGTTGCATCATTTTCTTTGAGGAAACAGACAATGATTAATCACTTGCAGGGCTGCGTGAAAAGTATAGAAGGTTCTTGCGAATGGTTCCCCTAGTTAGAAACTGGATTTCAGTTTGGTTTGTTGGTACCCTTTATTGCTCTCTGTGAACACAGGCGCTGACTCCATGGGTGCTCCGGGGCTGGAGCATCCATGGACAAAAAATAGTGGATGATCAGCACCCACAGCCATAGCTGTTTGGCACTGCCGCCAAACAGCTGATTGATGGCTTGGGAGGGGAGAGGCTTGGGGGGAAGACGGAGAGCAGGGAGCAGCAGGTGGGTGGGGACCTCAGGAAATGGGTGGAGCTGGGGCAGGAAGAGGCGGAGCAAGGGCAGGGCCTCAGGGGCAGGGACGGAGTGGGGGGCATGGCCTCGGGGCAGAGTGGGGGTGGAGCACCCCCGGGGAAAACTAAAAGTCGGTGTCTATGTCTGTGAACATTCCTGCAGCTGAAATGTTGATCAGGCAAGCGTTTGTGGAATGCAGACATTGCACCATAGGGGGTTGAATCAAGAAATGAAATGTTATCTGTGATTAAATGAAATTCATTTCAGGCAGTAGCTGTTTATAAAGGCAGGTCATCCAATCAGGCGACAGAAACACCATGTGATTAAAGTGACCCATCACGAAACTCAATAGAAAATCCTGAATAGTTGACTGAATACTCCCTAATTTCAATGGGATTTAAGCCCATGCTTAAAGTTAAGCATGGGTTTAAAGGGCTTTCCGAAATAGGGATGGACTAACACATGCTTTAGTGCTTCCTGAATCAGGGTCTTTGCTGAGTAGTAGTGTTAACGTGACTGGGCCCTAAATAAGGCACAGTACAAGCATATGTGAATCACAACTATCTTTTCATATAAATATATAGGGACTCTCACTTATATCAGGGTCAATCACTGAAGTCAGTAGGCCCAGTTCTCCCTTATAGTCCCATCAAGGGGGCAGAAACAGCCCCTGGGAAATACCCCAGTATAAGCAGCCACCTTGTCCTATGTATGGTGCACGACCTGGGCAGTGAGGGGATATCAGGGGAGTGGTCACTGTGCTTTCACTGGCCTTTGGTTCCTAGGTGGGACTGGGGAAAGCTTAACATTATTTACCCCGAGGCTGCTCTAAAGTGTATCGGGCTGGGATAAAGGGAGACACAAAGGTGGCTTAAAGTCCCCTCTGTTCCTGCACTCCTCCTTGTCCTCTTCTCCTTCTCCAGGATGCATCAGCTAATGAGCTGCGTATAGANTGCCCAAACCATGGCCCTGCTCCCCGCTCCGCCTCTTCTGCTGAGGCCCCACCCCGCTCTGCCTCTTCCCCCTGAGGCCATGCTCCACCCCTTCCTCTGAGGCCCCACCCTCACTCCCCCCTTCCCCTGAGGCCCTGTCCTTATTCCACCTCTTCTCCCAAGGCCCTGCCCCCACAATGCCTCTTCCTCCTGCCCTCACCCTGTTCTGGCATGCCTGGCCTTGTGGTTGATCTGAGTGGATGCAGACTCCAGCTGAAAGCAGACACAGATCTTACTGTGGAGAGACTTTGACTAATTTAGCAGCAAGCCAAATGTTTCTCAGGAAGGAAGAGAACCCAAGAGCCCTCAATGCATCATGCCTGGCATGGCTCTGAAATCCATTTCTTTGCCTTTCAAGATCCCGTTCCCCGAGTTTAGTGTTTTCGTGATGGATATCGGTGCTTGCCAGATGGTTTTTAAAGGCTGTGTTTTCCTCCACGCTGTATTTCGTCAGTCTTTTACTGCACTCCGGGGACCTGATTCTGATCTCAGCGGTAGCCATGCAATTCAGGAGCCGCTCTGTTGAAGTCATTGGAACGACACCGGCGGGCGTGAGATCACAATCAAGTCCCCGGTGGCGTTTATTCAGCTTCAGCATTCTTTTAAAGAAATCTTTTTCTGTTCCTAAACCAGAGCCACGGTCTCCAAGAGATAATCCGTTATCTGCGATTTCACTTAATGCAAGCTGGAGAGGCCAGGAGCTTTTATCTCGGCACCATCATTTATTTTAGAACTTCAGCCAGTGCATAGAAAAACCTTTTCCCTGCAAACTGAAAGAACTGGTGGAGTTGATTAATCATCTTTCAAGCCAAGTAACAGACTTTTTCCAGCATTTCAGCACAGCTGCCTATTCCAGTTATTATTTGTATTGCGGTAGTGCCTGGAGTTTCTAACTGAGACTGGGACCACATTGTGCTATGTGCTGTACTTACATAGTCCTAAAGAGCTTACAAGCTAAGTAGAAAAGGCAGATGGAGGGTGGGAAGGGAAACAGACACAAAGGTAAAGTGACATGCCCAAGGTCACATAGCAGGCCAGTAGCAGAGCCAGGAATAGAGCCCAGGTATCCTGACTCCCACACCAGGGCCCTATTCCCCGGACCACACTGCTTCAGCCATCAGCGGCTGTGTCTGCACTTATAAGAATAATTGTCTTCTGTGGTGTTAATCATCTCCACAGTTAGCCGTTTATAGCTACAGCAACTCTAGCATACGGGGTCAGATTGTAATCAGCCTCTGTGCTGAAGAGCATAGGGGAGGAGCCACAATGAACTTCCCCTCCATTTCTTGAGCCCCTTAATATGGGCAAGTTACAGTGGGCAATAGCTGTCTGAAAAAGGGTGGAAAGGGGAGAGGTGAGGGCTGGGCCAGGGCCCTAGAGGGAACCCTCTGAAAGGTGATGTCATTTCCTCAGAGCCCCCAGGAAGAATTCTGGCTGACTCTCCCAGAGTTCCTTGCAGGGGGCAGCTCCGGGATGGCCACTGCAGACTGAATGTAGCCCATGCTTTATAGGTGCAATTGCATTTGAGGCTCAACCCAGCAATCTGACTCTGGTAAAATGCCCATTGATTTATCATGTCTCTATCCCACTTCTGGCATTGGAATGCAGTCATGTTGCCCTATCTCACTGGCCTATCTCAATGGGAGATTTATCTTCGTAAAGTCTACAGGATAGAGCCCTTACAATGCAAACAATGAATGCCAGCAAGCCCACACCTGTGTCTTTTGCCACCTGCCAAATCGCTCACACTCAAGGGCATTCTAACTTGGCCTTGCTCACTCACAACTGGGCATGGGGTTATATTCTTCTTGCTCTGGCTCGTCTCGAGAAAAGGGTCATTTCTGGGCTCCATGCAATCACGCAGATTCTGGCTACAGGGGAGTTACTCCAGATGTAAATGAGAGCAGAACTGGACCAATCATATCACAGTAGGTTTGCCGGGCCAAATTCTGCTCTCAGTTACATCGTGGTAAACTCATTGCCTTCAATATGGCCATGTGATTGCCAGTAACATGAAGCTTAGTTTATGCACTAATAGCGGAGTGAAATTCCCTCTGTGCTGTCCCCAGCGCCGGCTCCAGGGTTTTTGCTGCCCCAGGCAGCAAAAAAAAAAAAAAAAAAAAGCCGCGATCGCGATCTGCGGCGGCNCATGTGATTGCCAGTAACATGAAGCTTAGTTTATGCACTATTAATAGCGGAGTGAAATTCCCTCTGTGCTGTCCCATTCCTTTCCTGGGTAGTGATTCCACCACACCAGAGGATAGCTTGTAAAATTACAACTGGGGTCTAGTGAACACATNCATTCCTTTCCTGGGTAACTTAGAGTGATTCCACCACACCAGAGGATAGCTTGTAAAATTACAACTGGGGTCTAGTGAACACATTAAAGATCCCATGGAGCTGCTTACAGCAAACCTTACAAGACACCGCACTCGACTATTACGCAATGATTTTTGCACCTCCTGCTGTGGAAATTGAACCCAGTTTGAACAGGGATTTGGGAAGCAAGAAGTTTGAGTCATCCTTGCAAACAAGCTGTCAGAGGCATTCTCGTCTGTGAATCAAAAATCTATNCACCTCCTGCTGTGGAAATTGAACCCAGTTTGAACAGGGATTTGGGAAGCAAGAAGTTTTTGAGTCATCCTTGCAAACAAGCTGTCAGAGGCATTCTCGTCTGTGAATCAAAAATCTATACCGTACAGCGATAAACCGTGGAGTGAAATGAAACCCTTGTTCATTAAGGTGCAGCTGACAGAGTCTTTGTGCATTGGTGTAGGGCTGAAGTACGAATAGTGCATGGATAGGCAACTTTCTGGCCAGTTGCACGTTNGAGAGTCTTTATGCACTGGTGTAGGGCTGAAGTACGAATAGTGCATGGATAGGCAACTTTCTGGCCAGTTGCACGTTAATGTAATTAGAAAAAGCGTTGTCAGTGGTAAAAGATAAAACAACAAAACTCTGTAAAAACGACTGGATGATTGTGGAAGAAGGATGTGGAAAAATTGGAAAAAGTCCAGCGGAGGGCAACAAAAATGATTAGGGGGCTGGAGCACATGAGTTACGAGGAGAGGCTGAGGGAACTGGGATTGTTTAGTCTGCAGAAGAGAAGAATGAGGGGGGATTTGATAGCTGCTTTCAACTACCTGAAAGGGGGTTCCAAAGAGGATGGATCTAGACTGTTCTCAGTGGTACCAGATGACAGAACAAGGAGTAATGGTCTCAAGTTGCAGTGGGGGAGGTTTAGATTGGATATTAGGAAAAACTTTTTCACTAGGAGGGTGGTGAAGCACTGGAATGGGTTACCTAGGGAGGTGGTGGAATCTCCTTCCTTAGAGGTTTTTAAGGTCAGGCTTGACAAAGCCCTGGCTGTGATGATTTAGTTGGGATTAGGTCCTGCTTTGAGCAGGGGGTTGGACTAGATGACCTCCTGAGGTCCCTTCCAACCCTGATATTCTATGATTCTATGATTGTGGACACTTGAGCACATTATTTTATTTTTAAACTTTATTCTGGCGGTTTTGATTTCTCAAAATGTCAGATGTTATTGGACCATGTTGAAGACCAGAGGTTTAAATGTGTTCACCTAGTGAACCACATCCTAACAACCAGGCCAGACTAGTTTCTCTGACCTATTGCATCACCTTTGCATTGATATTTCCTAGCATGGGGGAATCCCCACCCAGCATAGAGCCAGCAGAGTTGCTTCCTGTTACTCCTCCCCTGCAGACCCTAGTGCTGGGGGAGGAGGGTGTCAGGATGGGCAAGAGGACTGGCAGAGCACAAAGTCAGCTGGCATATGGTCCTTAGGGAATAACACACTCATGCATTTTAGAGCAGCCCCATGGCTGCTCTAAACTGATCCAATGCAAGGGCAAAGACTCAGGCTATCGGAGCAGAATAACAAATTCCCTACTAGCCAACACACACATACGTTTTGCTTCACCCACTATTAACTGGATGTAACAGAGAAGTAGGTCCATAATCTATTGAAGTAGGTCCATAATCTATTGTAACAGAGAAGTAGGTCCGTAATCTATTGAGATAGGTATATCTCCATTTATTGGCTACCTCTCCCCCACAAACCATGCATGATTAGCAGACTGCCGCCCCTCCCAAGAAAGATCCTATTCACAATTGCACAACATCCCTGAGGGAATTACAGCAATTACATTACATGCAGCTAGGCTGGCTCCTTCCTTCTTATCTTCAGCTGCTTCCCCAGGCCTCAGGGCTTTTCTTTATAATGAAGAGCATGGATGCCTGTAGAAGAAGCTAGTTACTAGGTGGGGCTAACATCATGTGACCTGCTCTCTGTGGGCTACCAGCAAGTGATTCACAGACCACAGTCTGAGGAACACTGGTATAGACTACTAATCAGTTCCAAATTCAGTTCTTTAAAATGCAGCTCTGATTAATTAAATAAGCCCCACAATGCACCTCACAAACTGGGTTTTTCTTTAAACGATGGAACTCACAAATCTGAGCTGATTTTTCTTTTTCTGATGAATTTTGCAAAAGAATCTGGGTCTGGCACTACTTCCCATGTTGCAGCTCAACAGTTTAGTTCCGTGTTTGTAAGCAGAAAAACAGCAGGGTTTATAATGTAACTTTGGCACACCTTTAACTGCTAGCTGTGTGTCTATTTTTGCTGCAGCAAATTGCACTAATCTTCTACTGTTGCAGGAAAGCGAACTGCGTAGTAAAATTAAACTTGCTATATACAGCTTTTCAGGCGTAGATTTCAAAGGTGGGTACATATTGTTATTATCCCTGTTTTTTGTAACTAAGGAAATTGAGGCACAGATAGATTAAGTGATTTGCCCAAGGTCACAGTAGCTTGTTGGCAAACCCAGGTCTTCTGACCCACAGGCTGGTTCCCCATCCACTTGATGATGACGATGATGATGCCAGTTAATTGCTTTCTCCAAACCCTCAGCTGCATCCCAGCTCTGGGTGCAACTTGTGGAAAAGGCATGGGGCAAAAGGGTCTTTATATCACCTTTCTGTCCCTGATTCCATTAGTGGCCACAGACCAGTTAAAGAAGCCTCAGGGAAGCCCCTGACTTATACCCAGCTGTGTATGGCCAAAAGGGAGGGTTCAGGAAGCCTAGGGTTGCTGTGATTTAGAGCTGCCCTGACCACACACACCCCACACTGGCAACTGTGAGGAAGGGTGCTCCGGTAAGTCTATGCCATCTGGAGGNATATCTCCATTTATTGGTTACCTCTCCCCCACAAACCATGCATGATTAGCAGACTGCCGCCCCTCCCAAGAAAGATCCTATTCACAATTGCACAACATCCCTGAGGGAATTACAGCAATTACATTACATGCAGCTAGGCTGGCTCCTTCCTTCTTATCTTCAGCTGCTTCCCCAGGCCTCAGGGCTTTTCTTTATAATGAAGAGCATGGATGCCTGTAGAAGAAGCTAGTTACTAGGTGGGGCTAACATCATGTGACCTGCTCTCTGTGGGCTACCAGCAAGTGATTCACAGACCACAGTCTGAGGAACACTGGTATAGACTACTAATCAGTTCCAAATTCAGTTCTTTAAAATGCAGCTCTGATTAATTAAATAAGCCCCACAATGCACCTCACAAACTGGGTTTTTCTTTAAACGATGGAACTCACAAATCTGAGCTGATTTTTCTTTTTCTGATGAATTTTGCAAAAGAATCTGGGTCTGGCACTACTTCCCATGTTGCAGCTCAACAGTTTAGTTCCGTGTTTGTAAGCAGAAAAACAGCAGGGTTTATAATGTAACTTTGGCACACCTTTAACTGCTAGCTGTGTGTCTATTTTTGCTGCAGCAAATTGCACTAATCTTCTACTGTTGCAGGAAAGCGAACTGCGTAGTAAAATTATACTTGCTATATACAGCTTTTCAGGCATAGATTTCAAAGGTGGGTACATATTGTTATTATCCCTGTTTTTTGTAACTAAGGAAATTGAGGCACAGATAGATTAAGTGATTTGCCCAAGGTCACAGTAGCTTGTTGGCAAACCCAGGTCTTCTGACCCACAGGCTGGTTCCCCATCCACTTGATGATGACGATGATGATGCCAGTTAATTGCTTTCTCCAAACCCTCAGCTGCATCCCAGCTCTGGGTGCAACTTGTGGAAAAGGCATGGGGCAAAAGGGTCTTTATATCACCTTTCTGTCCCTGATTCCATTAGTGGCCACAGACCAGTTAAAGAAGCCTCAGGGAAGCCCCTGACTTATACCCAGCTGTGTATGGCCAAAAGGGAGGGTTCAGGAAGCCTAGGGTTGCTGTGATTTAGAGCTGCCCTGACCACACACACCCCACACTGGCAACTGTGAGGAAGGGTGCTCCGGTAAGTCTATGCCATCTGGAGGTTGCTGAGGAAAATCGTCCAATGGCTGTTTAAAATAGCATCATGCCTGTTTTGCTCTGCCTAAGCAGCACAAAGCAGCTGTAGAGGGGTCCAAGTCTGCCACTAATGGACACCATCTAGAGGATAAACTATTAATGTCAAATGTTTTGTGTCTGCCTCTCTCACTCCCTGCCAATCTCCCTCTGACATAGATTTTGCTGGGACAGAAATACAACACTGCAGTTGACTGGTGGTCCTTTGGTGTCCTTCTGTATGAGATGCTGATTGGCCAGTCTCCTTTCCATGGCCAAGATGAAGAGGAGCTTTTCCAGTCCATCCGCATGGATAATCCATTCTACCCTCGCTGGCTCAATAAGGATGCAAAAGACATCCTAGTGAAGGTAAGACGCAGCACTTCCACTTTTACAGGTCAAATACTTTTTGCCAAATGCTAACATCTCTCTTTGATTTTTGCATCTTCTCACTGGTGTGCAGAGAAATGGGCTTAGTACTATGGTGAGAAATAATCACATAGAATATTAGGCTTGGAAGAGACCTCAGGAGGTCATCTAGTCCAACCCCCTGCTTTGAGCAGGGCCAACACCAACTAAATCATCCCAGCCAGGGCTTTGTCAAGCCTGACCTTAAAAACCTCTAAGGATGGAGATTCCACCACCTCCCTAAGTAACCCATTCCAGTGCTTCACCACCCTCCTAGTGAAATAGTGTTTCCTAATATCCAACCTAGACCTCCTCCACTGCAACTTGAGACCATTGCTCCTTGTTCTGTCATCTGCCACCACTGAGAACAGCCGAGCTCCATCCTCTTTGGAACCCCCCTTCAGGTAGTTGAAAGCTGCTATCAAATCCCCCCTCACTCTTCTCTTCTGCAGAGAAGCCCAGTTCCCTCAGCCTCTCCTCGTAAGTCATGTGCCCCAGCCCCCTAATCATTTTCGTTGCCCTCTGCTGGACTCTCTCCAATTTGTCCACATCCCTTCTGTAGTGCGGGGACCAAACCTGGACGCACGATTATATACAGTGTTTTGTCTGAGGATCTCAGAGCACAATGGGCCTGATCCCAGGCTCCCTGAGTCTTAACGCCTACATTGATCTCCACATCGTCTTCATCCCCCACCTTGTTCTCTCATGTCTCATATTAGTCTTTCTGGTTTGGACTCGGGGGAAGGACCATGTTATTTATGTGTCAATAAATGCTCCATCAATAATAATAATAATGGAGAAAGAGGATTCTCTGTTCTATGTATGTACAGCACCTAGGACAGCAGGACTCCGGCTTCTAGGAACCACCATAAGAAGAATGACAAACAATAATAAAGTACAAACATGCTTGCTCAAACAATGCACAACGTGTGAGACAGAAATTGTGGAGGTCTGACTAGGTGTCTCTGATGCATACGATGCCATCTTTCTGCACAAGCAGACTGAGCCTTTGTTAGCTTTATTTAATGTAGTATCAGAAATAAAAATCATCCTTATTGCTAAACACTAAACTCCCTTGCTGAGAAAGAGACAATTAGCCTGGTTATTGGCCACTTCCCATTAGCACTGAATTTGTATAGTTATACATGTTGTAATATTTAGCTCCATTAGCATAAGCACTTAATTTAGCAGAGGGGACTCTGCGTAGCTGAATTATAGCTGCGCAATCAATCTCCTTTGGTCTATTTCAACACTGCGGTCAGGTTATGATTTGCTGGTGCACAACCAAAGACTCCATTCTTTTCAAATAAGAGTAGGTGGGATTTCCTTCCATCTGATTCTTCGGTGGCTACCTTTGGCCCTAGACCTTATTGCTTATTAGTTGTTGAGCAGCAGCTGTGTGTTTGCTTGCTAAGGCGCATGCACATAAAAGACATGGTCCTGCCCCAGATAAAAGGCCAGATTTTCAAAAGACCTCAGCACCTACAACTGGGGGGCCAAGTTGCCCAAAGAGCTCAGCGGCCAACTTCTTGTGTCGAGAACAATGGGAGCTGTTGGGCGCTGAGCACTTCAGAAAATGTGGCCACTAGCCCTGGGCAGGAAATGGTTTTCCTGTCGCGCAAAAGTTTCCAAGATTTAAAAAGAAATTGTCCGGTTCTGTCTTGGGACGAGAACAGAGACCTGTGAAAGATTTTCATGAAAACACACACAGAGACCCATGCCACTGTAGCCAAGGTGGTTAGCTAAGGTGGAGAGACCCGGGTCTGAGTCAGGGAGAGATGGGTCTTGAACTTCGGTTACCCACATCTCAACAGATTCTGTAGTCACTGGTCTTTTTGGATGTTGGGAGGGGACAGTCTCTCTCTCTCTCTCCAGAAATTCCATCCTGGACCTAAACAACCTTTCCCCATGAAAGTGTCATTTAACCCAATATGTCCTTGTCTCTCTAATACCTTGGGGTCCAGCACGCCTACCACAACACTGCCCACCTACAGAAAGTCATTTTTGTCCAATTGGCATTTTCTAGTGAAAACGCATTTTGTCAAAACATTCCTGCCCCACTCTACATGCCATTTCATGTAGGGGCCTGCAGGAGAGCTCAGCTCTTTTGAAAATCTGTGTCATAGACAACCGTCTTCTTCTATCTTTTCAGTTGATTTTGATAAACAAGGGAACCTGTGGCCATGGCAGGGGTGGTGGAAGCTTCCTAACAGTGGGGAGCCCCGGGGGCCCGAACCGTGGCCCCACCCCCCGCGCCGCCCCTTCCCCCTGAGCCCTCGCCCCTGAGGCCCCACCCCCACACCGCCCCTTCCCCCGAGGCCCCGCCCCTTTCCCCCATTGCTCGTCCTTACGGCCGGTAAAAAGTGGGAGGGCATAGCCACGGTGTCATGGTAAAAGTGCCGACAGAAGGGAAGACAACACACAGAGTGCAAGGAGTGACTTTTAAGTAGCTTTGCCACATCTTAGCAACCTTTCTGATTCAGAGAGCCCCACAAAATGCAAGACCAGATGACTGGAATGCTTGGTAAAAATGAAGGTGGGCAACACCTTCCTTATGAATATTCCAGCCATCAAGGCCTAATTTTTCCAACACTGATTCCTCAGATTTATCTACAAAATATTCATCCTCACACAGGTAATTGTACACACATGTAATTGTACAGGCATTTGTGCAGGCAAACAAGTGCAGTAACTGTGCATCTAAGCATCTATTTTGTACACACAATTCACCATTTGCTTGTGCACCAGCAAGTTTTGAGGGCACAGCTTAACGGCTGACATTGAAAAATTGTCCTCAAATATCAAACTGAAATAATGAGGACAGGACAAGATGATTCAGCTTCCCCCTTGGCATGTGGGGCTAGGAATCAGCACCATTTTGCCTGCAAGATTCACGTTTTCACTGAGTAAAGAGGTACCGTGGGTGACACCCTACCCTGTGTGCTAGTCAGACGGTGCTATCCACAGAAGAGTAAGGTGCTCTGCTCTCTGCTAACTTCCAGCTTTTCGTGAGAGAACCTGAGAGGAGGCTCGGAGCAAAGGGGAACATCCGCCAGCATGCCTTTTTCCAGGAGATAAACTGGGAGGTTCTAGAAGAACGGGCGATAGAGCCACCATTCAAACCCAGAGTGGTAAGGACTATTCTTAGGTTCCTCAGATCAAAATGCTTTTCTTGCCACATTCTTTTGTTCCTGAACTGTGCGTTCGCCCCAGTGGCGTAACCAGCATAGAATATTTGGGTGGGCCCCGACTTCGGGTGGGCGGGCAATTATGAGGGGGTTGGGAGGGCAGGAGGGATGGGGGGCCTGCCTCTCCCCACCCCATGCAGCCGGCCTTGTGGGGGGGCGATGGATGGACCCTGTGCCCAGGGGTTCCCTGGGCACCAAGCTCCGGGAGGAGACACTGCTCTCCAGCACGCCCGGCTCCCGGCTCTCTTCCAGGTGCCACCGCCCCACGCAGGGGCCTGGCTCCCCCAGGCACCGGGCCTACCTTTTTTGAAGATCTCCTCTACTGCCACCGGCCGCCCACTTGCTCGCCCTCCTCCCAGTGGCGGATTAGCCCCAGAAGAATGGGCGCTCCTGCACCCCCACCCGCTCTGCCTCCCGGTGCTCCTGCCAGAGAGCGGGGTGAGTGCGTGGGGGTTTGCTCCACTCCACCCGCCCCACCGGTGCTCCAGCCAGGGAGTGGGCTCGGGGGCTTTCCCTGCTCCACCCGCCCAGCCCCAGCTGGAGCGTCGGGCAGGCGGAGCGGGGCAAGCGCTGGGACCAGAGCAGAGCCGGGGCTGGGCCTGGATGCTAAGTGGGTGGGCCCTGGTCCACCCAGGCCCACCTGCGGCTATGCCACTGGTTTTCCGTACCCGCACTGAAGCAGGCACCAGCAGCCAATCAGAACAGCCTGCCTGGAGAGCACCAGCGGGATTCAGACCAACACTTTCAAATGTAGTCGCCTCTGGTCAGACACACTGGGCAACATTTTCAAGCTCCGGGGTCTAATGTCAGGGACCTCAACCCACATTTAGGCACCTAGGGCCTTCTTTTTAGTTGTGCTGATTTCCCACCTTCAGCACCCATTGACTTCATGTGGAGTTGTGGGAACTCTTCGCTTCTGCGAATCAGTCCCTGATCCCTCAGCGTGGATTGACATTGGACACACAGGGTGGACAATGTTGGCCTTTGGTTAACTGCCTTAGTATACACCGAAGCACCTAATCACAGACATCCAAATGTGAAAATGCTGAACCTAACTTCTGGTACCCCATGCAGGGCTTAATTCCTGCCAGAGCTTGCCAAGGGCTGAGCCCCGGCACCTGTAGGCTTGGCAGTTCATAGCCCCAGCACCTCTGGGCTTGCTGCATCAGTTATGCAGGGCCAGCGCAACCCATTAGGCGACCTAGGCGGTCGCCTAGGGCACTAATATTTGGGGGGCGCCGGCGCCCCGGTCGTCGGCAGAATTTTGGGGGCGGGACCTTCCGCCGCCTCTGTTGGGGGCGGCATTTCGGGAGCGGGACCTTCCGCCGCCTAGGGCGGCGAAAAAGCTGGCGGCGCTCCTGCAGTTATGAATGTAAAAACAACTGTTTAAGGCCCGGCACATCTTTCATTACAAATTAAGCCCTGGCCCCCATGGGATTTTCCTTCATTGGGACACACAGAATTAAGGTACAAAACCAAATCAAACCATCAGCTTCTCTGTGAAATCTGGAGAACATTGATGTTGTCAATAGCAAGAGCATTTATACAGTACTTACAACACAGCATTTATGTAGAGCCTTTTACCGTCAAAGTCCCGTCCAAACACAGGTTAATTAGCCTTCACAGACTGATACATAACCATAATTATCCCTGTTTTACAGAAAGAGAAACCAATTCTCTAATATCCCTGCATGGTAGAATTCACCGGGGTCACACTGTTGCCCATATAATCTGTACTCCCATTTACAGTACTAAGGCTACGTCTACACTACCCGCCGGGATCGGCGGGTAGAAATCGATGTAGCGGGGGATCGATTTATCGCGTCTCGTCTGGACGCGATAGATCGATCCCCGAACGCGCTGCCATCGACTCAGTAACTCCAGCAGGGCGAGCGGAGTTAGCGGAGTCGACGGGGGAGCCGCGGACGACAATCCCGCGCTGCGAGGACGCGAGGTAAGCGCGGGTAATTCGAAATAGGATACTTCGACTTCAGCTACGCTATTCTCGTAGCTGAAGTCGCGTATCTTATTTCGATCCCCGCCCCTAGTGTGGACCAGCCCTTAGATATCACAGTGATAGATAGGTGATTGACACCAAGGTACTGGATACTTTGGCTAGGTCTACACTGGGGGCGTGGGGGGAAGAGAGAGGAGAAATTGACCTAAGATACGCAACTTCAGCTACGCAAATAGCGTAGCTGAAGTCGGCGTTTCTTAGGTTGATTTACCTGGCCGTGAGGACAGCAGCGAGTCGACCGCTGCCGCTCCCCCGTCGACTCCGCTTCCGCCTCTCGCCGCGGTGGAGTTCCAGAGTCGACGGCAGAGCGATCGGGGATCGATTTTATCGCGTCTACACTAGATGCGATAAATAGATCCCTGATAGATTGATCACTACCTGCCGATCTGGCGGGTAGTCTAGACGTACCCTTTGATACCACACTGATACCAAGGTAACCAATCCCAGGATGCTGGATACTTAGGCNCGACCTAAGATACGCAACTTCAGCTACGAAAATAGCGTAGCTGAAGTCGGCGTTTCTTAGGTCGATTTACCTGGCCGTGAGGACGGCAGCGAGTCGACCGCTGCCGCTCCCCCATCGACTCTGCTTCCGCCTCTCGCCGCGGTGGAGTTCCAGAGTCGATGGCAGAGCGATCGGGGATCGATTTTATCGCGTCTACACTAGACGCGATAAATAGATCCCCGATAGATTGATCACTACCTGCCGATCCGGCGGGTAGTCTAGATGTACCCTTTGATACCACACTGATACCAAGGTAACCAATCCCAGGATGCTGGATACTTAGGCCTGGTCTACACTTAAAAATAGATCGAACTAACTGCATCGCTCAGGACTGTGAAAAATTTTGCACCCTGAGCACCATAGTTAGGTTGACCTAACCCCTAGTGTAGACGTGGCTAGATCAATGGAAGGATTCTTCTGTTGAGCTAACCACCACCTCTTGGAGTGGTGGATTAACTACGCCAATGCAAAAACCCTTCCATCAATTTAGGAAGTGTCTACACTACAGTGCTACAGTGTAGACATGCCCTTAGATACCAGAGATATGGGTGCCTTAAATATACCATTAGATTAGATTTAGATAAATGGTAAATGCTGTGAAATGAAACAACTGATTTTTTTCGTTCTTTTCTTCTTCCTTCTTGAAGAAATCCGCAAGTGACTGTAGCAACTTTGACAAGGAGTTTCTCAATGAAAAACCTAGACTGTCGTGTGCAGACAGAGCGCTGATTAACAGCATGGACCAGAATATGTTCAGCAACTTTTCATTTGTGAACCCTAAAATGGAGAGGATGTTATCCTGAGATCTGCCCTCCCCAGCACCTTCCTTGCTAAAGGAATTCTGTGAATTGATTTGAGTAACACTTCTATCAACTGAAAACCAAGAATGGTTCATTTGGATGAGGACCTGAACAGAAGCACTCACCAGTGAAAGCTGATACCATGTTTGTGGGTTTCCACCTGGTTGTATCCTGTAGCAGATGCCAAACGTACTTCACTAATGACCAACTCTCTTTCTGGTCTCTCTTGGTCTCACTCTCTTTTCTGGATGCTCTTGAATTTGAAAGCAATAGAAAAGGAGTCGGTACAAAATCTGGTTCACCTTATTCACACACATAGCCGGTGGGACTCCTCGTGTGAGTAAGACAACCGCATTTCGGCCCTAGCGGTGCGTCTCAGATTTGCTACTCCAGTGTCCAGTCCTGACGTTCTTATTGAGGCAAAACGTCCATTGAGTAAAGGGTTGTGTGTTCAAGAATTGGACCTCCTAGAAGGCTACCTTTCCAGGTAAGTCTCTTTTCAGCCCCCACCTGTGCACCTGTAAAATTGTATGTACACCTACATGCACGTGGCGAAGCCTGCACTCTTTAAAAACGCCTTTATCTATGCAAGAGTTAGCATTTGCCCTCACAAAGAAGCCTTGGGACAGACGGGCTTTGCGGGTGCAAATTCCAACCCTTGCATGCACAGAAATGTTAGATTTGCCTAAGTGCGCAGGCAGGGATTTACACTTGGCGCAGGCTGGGGACATGTAGACGTGATCTTCAAACCACAGACTAAACATCACGCCCTAGGTCAAGGCACTGAGGCTCAGCTCTGAGCTTTATTCATCGCATCTGCACTGTATGGGCGTGGCTGTGCTTCAAGCTGGGGGTGTGATTGGCAGCTCGGGGAGACGTACCCATGCTAGCTCTGCTTGAGCTAGTGCGCTAAACTTAGAGCATGGCTGTGGCACCACAAGCAGCGCGAGGCTCGAGCTGCCCCAAGTTCATACCCCGCATCTCAGCCATGTACACACTCAGGTAGGCCACACACAGACACACCACCCAGTCACTCACAGCACTGCATCTACGCTATATTTTTAGCCCGCCAGCTCCATCAGAGCTAGCGTGGGGGTGTCTCCTTGAGCTGCCAATCACACCCCCAGCTCCAAAGGTAGACGTGGCCTACGGGTGTTCGCTCACACAGGACTCTCTAAACCAGGGCTTCTCAGGACAAATTTTTTGGTGGCCTCAGAGTGCGGCCACCAACTCTTGCTGGTGGCCGCCCTCACACTTTTTCCTAAAATGCTTAATTAGCTTTAAGAAAAACAATTAAATATGCACATATGCCCGTCCATATCGTTATCATTTATTTATTGCTAGCTAGCAAGTCCGTTGTGAAAAGTGATACTAACCGACAAATATCACTTTTCACAGCAGACTTACTCAGCCCTGCCAAGCCTGGGGACAAATGAAGCCCTGGATGAGGAGCTAGGGGAGGCGCGGGGGGCGTAGAGCCTGAAGCCCTGCTGCCAGAGCCTGCCAGCCCACCACCCCAGGACTAAAGTCCAAAGCCTGAGCCTCACCACCCTTGGGAAGGTGGGGAACTCACTGGCTGCCTGCTCCTCCAGCATTGTGCCCCAGGTGTCTCGGCCCAGCCCAACCCCTGCTGACAGCCCCAGCAATCAACACCAAGGTGGTGCATCCAGGAGCAACAGGGGCTCCACCCTCCACACACACCTCCCAGGGGGCTGTGGCCACAAGAAAAGCCCCCAGTGGCCATGTTTGAGAAACGCTGCTCTAAACTCCTGTCCCAGCATCAGGGTAAAAATCTGGGCTGGATTCTCTTTGGGGGGAGTCTCTTCTTAGAATATCAGGGTTGGAAGGGACCTCAGAAGGTCATCTAGTCCAACCCCCAGCTCAAAGCAGGGCCAATCCCCAGACAGATTTTTGCCCCAGATCCCTAAATAGCCCCCTCAAGGATTGAACTCACAACCCTGGGTTTGAGCAAGCCAATGCTCAAACCACTGAGCTATCCCTCCCCCTTCCTAACACCTGGTCAGGAATATGGAGAGACTCTCCCCAAAACATTATTTAGGGATTTCAAGATTGGGCCTCCAGTCATTGCCCTGCAGACATTGACTTGAAAGATAGTATTCAGTACTTTCAAAGACTGAACAACTTAATACTGGTACAAATGATGCTGCCCCTGCTCTTTGGTATTCAGCAGGGACCTGAATCAAGGTACAAAACTGCACACAACACTCTAAAGATGAGACAATACATTGCATGGTACGGCAATTATTTTCTCTCAACTGTTGACAACAAGTGGCTGACCTATTATGTTCTGTTTCGGGCAAAAAAAAATATCGTAGCAGTAATGAGATTTTAGTGGAAATCCTTTACAATAAATGTACACTGTCTTCTGAGATTTGCAAAACCATCATCCTATTTATTCAGTTGCCGTTCAAGAGATAGAAACGGAAAGATGTAATGCCTCTAAGTTCCTGCTTTTCACTGATAGTCTTATGGAAATATTTAGCCTGGTTATCATGTCGAAGCAGAAATAAAGAGCCAGATTCTCTGCTCTGTGTAGCTCTGTTGACTTCAGTGGCGCTATGTTGGTTTATTCCAGCCGAGGATCTGTATGAATATTTAGAGATTTCCAAGGGTAATGTAATGTCAGTGACCCATTACAATTAAAACTGTCTTAGGCTTTCTACCTGTGCAACCACGTTGTGGATATCAGTGTCAGAGGCCATGGTCCCATGTGAGGGAATGGGCACTCAGCGTAATACAGTGATGGGCAGCAGTATGAAAATCTAAGACAGAAAAGAAAACCACCGTGCTGTTAAAAGAATATCCCAGTGTAATGGTACGGACTCACCCCACGGCGCCTCCTGCTGGTGACTTCCGGGAATTAGCTCGATTTCCAGCCCGGAGCGCCCTCTGCAGGCCGGTGATCTGCCTGCCACTTGGCCCCCGTGTCCCTCCCAGACCCGGTGCCCCTTTATCTGGGGTGCTGCCCCCTGGCAGTAACCCTCAAGGCTTAGGGTCTCCCCTCCCCAGGGAACCCCCACCCACTATTCCCACCTCACCTCAGTATAAGGCTACTGCCAGTCATCATCTAGCCCCACGCCCTGGGGTCTGCCTTGGCCTACCCCTGGGCTGCCCTCTGCAACCCCCAGTACCCCTTGGCCTTCTGCTAGGCTGCAGCCTGGGGCTTTCCAGGCTGGAGCTCCCCAGCTCCTCAGCCTGTCCCCAGCCCTGCTCCATTCAGGTACCCAGTCTCTAGCTCCCTGCAGCCAGGCCCATCTCCCTCTACAAACAGAGAGAGGGACTGCTGAGCTCCTGGCTCCCAGCCTTTTTATACAGGCCAGCTGTGGCCTGATTGGGGTGTGGCCCAGCTGCGGCCGCTTCCCCAATCAGCCAAGGCTTGCTGCTTTTCCTTTGCCCCAGCCCTCTGCCAGGGCTGTTTTAAGCCCTTCCGGGCAGGAGCAGGGGACCACCCCGCTACACCCAGTAATGTGAGTCTCCTGCCTCCTGAGAAGTCACTGTTTGTGCTGTATGAAATGTAGGCGAAATCTGTGCACACTGTTTGCCGCTAGTCATCATGTTTAATTAGAACCGTTAACATGAATTTTTAAAATGTCAGTGCTGTTTGTACAGTTTAATAAAACGTTGGGTACGATTGGTGAGTGAGTGTAAATGTGATTAAAGGGGAACAAAGAAAGGAGCCGCTCCGAAAAGCCATTAAAATTGTGATGGGCGCGTTGCTGTGCATTCTTCAGGGGCATTTCAACCAGGTGGTAAGGAACCAAAGTCAGGACGCATTTGGATATTAAAAACTGTGCTATGGACTAACGTCTATTTCTGCACGACAGCAACTGTAAAACCAAATTGTGCCCTTACGTAGGCGCATGCCCCTCCTGCCGATGTCAGGAACGGGATTGGCTTGTGCCTCGTGGGGCCAGATCCTCAGCAGGTGTATCTCAGTTTCGCTCCATTGAAGTCGATGGAGCTATGCCAGTTTATACCAGCTGAGCATCAGGCCTTTCGTATCTAAGAGAAAAAAATGATATTATAAGAAGGAAAAAGGGATCAAAGTAAAGAGCCAAATTCTCCTCTTAGTGGCATGGGAATAACAGAGAGGTATAACATCCACCATAGTGTTCCAAATACGCTTACGGGGCCTAGATTTAAGCACCCAGTGTGTTATTTTAAAAAGCACTCGGCGTTGCCTTAAACTTAGCTCCCATTGAAGTCAATGGTTAAACTCCCATTGACTCCAGCAGGAGCAGAGTTAGGCCAATGCGGTGTGCTTTTGAAAATCCCACAGCTAAATCCTTAATTGGGCATGTAAAAGAGGCTGGCCTGGTTCTCACTGGTGCTCAGCACCTGCTGCTTGCATTGAAGTCAGTGGGAGCTGGGAGTGCTCAGCACTGCTGATAAGAAGGAAACTTCCCATTAGGTTCTTACATTCGGAGTTAGGAGCCCATTTTTAGGCATCTAACTTTGAAAGGGTTGGTCTTTCTGTACTTAAACCTAGCGTGATGGATGGGCACGTTTTAAAAGAAGATCTACATCAATAGAAATTAAATCACATCACTTCCTGCTTGTTGAATTCCAGCCAAGCCTATTCTACTCCTGGGGGAATTCTGCGCTAAAAAATTAAAAATTCTGCACCAAAAAAATAAAAATTCTGCACAGGATATTTTAAAATTCTGAAAATGTTATTTGTCAAAATAACACTATATAATCATGCCAGTTTCAATTATTTTGGTAATTGATTTCAAAATACCTGTCAGCAAGTATGTCTGTAACAATACAGACACACACATGTACAGTAATGTCCCCAAGGTGCCAGATTTCAGCACTATCCCTTAGTGGGCACCAACAGTGTGCTCAGGGTTATACCAGAAAAACTGTTGAACCAAGCTGTCTTTTGGCTCAGGTTCAACTTCATAGTACTGTGGATTTGCATTGCAGACATGCAATTTCTGCCATTTCACTTCCCCCCCCCCCCCCCCCCCCCCCCCCCAAAGTGGAAATACTGCCAACTAGATACATCACAGATTGCCTCTTAAAGGCATATCACATTTAATATCTGAACTGGCTCCTTGTCTCCTGCTTTGATTTTCTTCTGAGTTTTGGCTCTGAGGTTTCTCACTATTACCTAGTCCTGTCTGCAGGGCCGGCTCCAGGCACCAGCCCAGCAAGCAGGTGCTTGGGGCGGCCAACGGAGAGGGGCAGCACTCCAGCTGTGTTTGGGGCGGCAAGTCTGGGTCTTCGGGGGTGGGTCCCTTGGTCCCGCTGGGAGCGAAGGAGCAGCCGCCGAATTGCCGCCGAAGACGGAAGCGGCGGCTGTAGAGCTGATCGCGATCGCGGCTTTTTTTTTTTTTTTTTTTTTTTTTTGCTGCTTGGAGCGGCAAAAACCCTGGAGCCGGCCCTGCCTGTCTGGTGTTCCAAACTGAGGAACTAAGACAAGTTTCATTATTAACATTGTCATCCGAATTAGAAATTAACCCAAATCAAAACCTTATTTACCAGCACCCCTACCTTATAGGAAGCTTTGGATCTAAGCTTTGTGCTCAGCCCCTATCTCCAATGGGATGAACAAAACCTTTGAGATCCAAGACTCTCAAGAAATTCAGAGCTGGGTTTGAAAAGTCTAATCTGAACGGTATTGTTCTGAACTGTTGCCTAAATGGTTCCCATTTCTCCTTCCCCCAACCCACACAAACCATCCCTAAATAGCCATCCTGACTCACTTGTCTCTCTCACCAACAGAAACTGATCCAATAAAAGATATTACCTCCCCCACCTTGTGTCTCTAATATCTTCACTCACTAGACATAGAAACTCCCTCTCCCCATCTGTAACACTATCTCCTGACATTCTCAAGCTGGTTCAGCGGAACGCTGGAGGAAGTACTGTATTTCCTTAGCTTTTGGTGCAGAAGCTCCGGTCAAACACAAACAATTACTACATGCAGAAGACAGATGGTCTAGTGGTTGGGCACCTCCCTAGAACTTAGGATACCTGGATTCAAGGCCATGCTCCACCACATGCTTCCTGTATGACCTTGGACTAGTCTCTCTGGGACAGATTTGCAAAGGATTTAGGCACCTAAGGCCAGAGTTTCACAGACATTTGGGCACCTAAAAGTGCAGATAGGTGCTTAAGCACTGACTCCACCCCTTTCTGCCCCCGCTCCAGCCCCTCCTCCAAGGCCCCGCCCTCAGTCCGCCTCTTCTTGACCTAGCTCCACTACTGAGGCCCCTGCCCACTCGCTCATCTCTGCCCTCCCCCAGCTGCCAAACAGCTAATCAGCGGGGCCCCAGCTGTGGCTGGTGGGTGCTGAGCCCCCACTATTTTTTCCCCTGGGTGCTCCAGCCCTGAAGCACCCACGGAGTCAATGCTATGCCTATGTGGGACCCAGCTCCCAGAGGAGTTAGGTGCCTCACCTGCATAGGCACTTCTCGAAATCCCACTAGGTGCCTCTCTGAATCTTTAGGTCCTGAAATACCTTTACAAATCTGGGCCTCCATGCCTGAGTTCCCCATCTGTAAAATGGGGATTGGAGCATGTCTCTACTGCACAGGGATGTTGCAAGGATAAATATATGAAAGATTATGAGGTGCTCAAATACTACAGTAATAGGGGCCAGACACCTATGTAAGAAACATAGCTAGACATGCTATAATGTGATCAGTCTTCTCCGCTCTGCTTCACGTGGCAGATTTTTAGTTCTGCTCTCCCTACATGCACAGTTGGACTGACATCGTGGGAAACCAGGTAGGGAAGAAGAGCAATATATTGGAGTTGAGATCTGAGAGGCAAACATAAAGCATGGATTTCCCCAGCCGGGTTGCTGGGTATTCGGATGACACTTTGCCCCTAGAGTAGTGCCATGTTCACTGGGGCTGAGGTTATAACCAAAGTTGGGATGGGATGGATGCTGCCTAACCAGCTTTTCCGCTCTTTGGCAAACAAAGGGCGGGCTCATGACATCAGTGCACAAAACGGGAATCCCTGATAGAGCCGGTCAAAACACAGCAAACATTTTTCACAAAGGAGAAAATGTCCAAACATTTAAGAGATGTGCACCAGCTCTGATTCCTGAACCACAAAGGGAGGGAAGACCCCAGGGTTCCTGCACACCTAGGTAAGTTGTAATACAGTGGCCTCCTAGAGAAGCTCACCAAGAAAATGCAGGAAGTCAAAACATATGAGATGAAACCAGTTTCCTTCAGGGGGCCACTGACGTTTTGGAGGCTTTTGTTACAATGTTAGCCCACATTAGACAATGGTACTAATGGAACCAGGTCAGTGGTAAGGGGTGCCAGAGGCCAAAAACATATCCTTGCACTTGTCCTGAGAAATGAGCAAACGGCCGAAGATTTACCCCCATCCTGCTGACTGATCTGGTCACTGCTCAGTTGTCGTTAATCTGAGGGAAAGAGTCAACAAATCACAGAGCCTGGTTCTTCCACCAGCGGAACCAGTTACACTAGTGTAACCGCCTTGTTTCCAGTGGCGTTTTCACTGGCGTAAGTGAGATCAGAATCAAGCCCGGTGTAGCAGATACAAATTGAAAAGTTCTGATAG